>CM060731.1:86780682-86834205 GCA_030704615.1 Takakia lepidozioides | reverse complement strand
TTCCAGACTTGTTTGCCATATGGTTAGATGGTAACGGAGACTCAGTAATGCCAAGGGTGCATTGAAAGCTTGAAAGAATCCCAGGCATATACGAGAGATATTACAGGAAGAGAGTTTTGGTTATTGCCACATTAAGAAAATGAAAACATGTGACATGAGTGAGGAAAGAGAGCTAGACGCAGAGATATTCAACAAAAAGAGAAAGCTATCTGAAAAAGCTAATAGCCATATCTTTGGGGAAGAGAGATAGACATAGGGAATCATCTTGGACCTCTCACACCATTAAGATCAAGAGTACATCACCCATACCGGAGAACTAAGTTGTATGCCACTCCTTCTGTTTCTTATGCAAAAAGATAAGGGAATTGGTACAGGAAGAAGAATCAATCACGAGGTGAAAGATCTGAGGTACAATCCCGGGATAAGATTTTGACAGAGAATCTTTGATAAGAGGTGGCATGGAACACCAAAGCAGAACTCCAGTTTCAGACGCGAAGGTGAAGAAAAGGAGATGAGGATTGGCAGAGCCACGAGAGTCCCAGACGCTCCAACAAACACCATTACAAAGTTGAGTTACATGAGTGAAGAAGAAACCCAAGGAGAAACTTGGAGATGAAAACATAGAGAAGACTTTGAAGAGGAAGAATATGAGAAGTAGACCCAACAGCTGAGGTTGAGACTACAACCAGGACATCCACCCCCGTTGGCCTGGATCAAGGGGAGCACTTGGCTCACCATCACCGCCACGAAGGTGTCGGCTCAGGGGGATCAGGCGGCTGCCTGGATCTGGCTCTGGGGGGCCAGGAGTGTGGGAATAGTGTGCAACTGAAGCTGGATACTGTGAATATCAAAAAGTGGGGCCGAAAGCAGAGTGCTCAAGGGCCACCACTTGGTGGAATATCCACCACAAACACCGGTCCAGAAGGACAGGCACCAGCAAGGGTGCCAGCACCTGTCAGTGGGCAGAAGGTAGGGCCACAGATGGTATTACAACCAACACGGGCAAAACCACCTTTCAATATATTCATGAACAGGGGATCCCGATGTCACATTTAGCCAATTTGAAAGCACATGTGTATAAGTGAACAATGAGAATGGCGATGAGGCCAAGATGAGATTGTTTCCTTGTTCACTTATCAAGAACGCAAGTGAATGGTATGTTTCAAGATTCCCTGATAATCATTTCCGAACCTGAATGGCTTTAATACAACATTTCAAATAGTTCCGGACAAGTAAAACTGAGATGAAGTGTATGGAAGTTTACAACAGTTAACGCAAAAGAAGCATGAAAACTGTTGAGGAGTATATGGAAAAAGATGGATTGATGATGAAAAGCTGGCTGCAGTACCACACCCGTTTTACCATAAGACTTGGTTTGTGAGTGGACTAAGACCAGAGTTGCAAAAGAAAGTGGATATGTTACCCCATAATACAGTGGAGGAGGCATTTGAAACTGGCAGAAGCGAATTGAGCAATTGGAATGCTCAGAGAGAGAAAGGGATGAATGAGACGCTGAGGATGAGTCAGATGAAGAAGAAGAGCAAGAAAACTAAAAGGAAAAGTAAGAGAAAGGAGAAGTTGAAGAGGGATAACTATTAAAATAGATTGGAAGAAATCTTGAAGCATTGCCACAGAGGCGCAACACATTGGAGGAAGGGTGTATGGTGTGGCAAAGTGCCAGAATGAAGCCATACCACCACAGATGGCCACATGAAGGAGAAGTACCCTTCTATCTGTAAATGGATAACCATTCTACTGAGAATTGTTACTACAAACAGAAGGACAGTCTCAGAGAACCTAGGCAAGTAAGGGTGCATCAGTTGCAGCCCCAGCCAGAAGAACAATGATCAGACCACTATGGTAGGTCTGGTGGTTAAACAATGGCATGGAAGGGAGAGGTAATTCAAGAGGAATTTACCAAGAAATTCCATAGGCACTATCATGGTAACCAAGGGGGAATTACCACCCTGACTCAGATTACGAAATAATCAATAGAACAGACCAAGGCGAGGACCCAATGGTGAAGAACTATGTTACTATTGTAATCAGCCAGGACATCGCAAGGCAGCCTGTTCATTCTGGATTAGACACCAGAATGAGATGAGAGCTCCTGTGAATGAGCCCAGTGGTGGCAGCTCACATGGTTAGGCCATGTGTTGTACCAGAAGTAAGTACAATGATAGTAACAAGAAGTAAAGCCAACTAATACCTCCAGTAGTATAGGAATAATATGATAATGAGGTGGCACTGATATGCCTAAGATGATGAGGCTTGGAGAGATGAGAAGGAACTGCACAAGGAAGTGGCAGATACCATAAGGGAATGCAGAAGAGTACTGATCTTCCGTTGCAGATTCCTCTGATTCTGATGGAGAAGGAAGGAAGTGAGGATGAAAGGAAGAAAGAAGATGCAGACATCAAGTAATGAAGAGACTTTGGCTGAAGTATATAGCCAGAAAGCAGAAATTACCATTGGAGCTATTGGCTGTGGCACCTTATTGTAGGCACAAGCTGTATCAAGCATCATCGAATTGCCCAGGAGACAGGAAACACAGACCTGAACAGCAAGGTGACCAGTTATAATGTGAAGCCGGAAGGGCGAGAACTCCATGGACTTTGTGATTCTATGTGCAGTAATCCAATTGAGAATTGGAAGCACAGAACTAACGATGTACTGATAGATGAGGTTCTGGAGTAAATATCATGACAGACCAATTAAGAAGAAGCTTGTCTAAGTAACATGAAACCAGCCCCTTTACAGTAACAATGGCAGATCAAAGAGTGTACAGCCATTGGGATTAATAAGAGGAGTTAAGATACAGATACAAAGATGATCTTGATGATCACAGTAACTGTGTTGAAGATGATGAAGTATGGAGGCTTACTCCTTATTATTGGTACGTCCGTGGCTGAAACAGGCCAGGGTATCCATGACTGGAATTCTCATTTTCTAACCGTGCATAATGGATACACGAGATACAAATTACCACAAAAATCTAGTAGATACCTGCTACAAGAAGACCTCGAGGAGTCAGAGAGTATGACGGAAGGAGGACTGGATGAGGAGCAGGAAGCTACCCTATTTGCTGCAACACCCAGAGTGGGAGCAGGTTGCAGAGATGCGGCTGAAAGCCTAAGTGTTTAAGAGGTATCTGCTGTGGTGTAGTGACAGCACCACCAACTGAAGAGGAAACCAGCAGTTACCCATCACATTTCTATGAAAAAGAGAAGGAAAATGGAAATCCTAGAGGAACCAGCCACTGTGAGCTTACGGATGAAGTGGTGACTGGTTGGACAATCACACCTGATAGCCAGTGAGGGGAAGTGAATGTGGGAACTAAAGAGGAACCGAGGATGGTGAAAGTAGGAGCTGATTTGGGCCGAATTCTTTGAAGAAGCTAAAACTTGTTCATCAAATACACGAGATGTATTTGCTTGGAGCTATGAGATCCAAAAGGGGATACCACCTGAAGTCTGTCAGCTAAGATTGAACTGGAACCAGGTCAGTACCAATCAAGCAGGCGAGGTACAGAATGAATCCCAACTACGCACAGAAGGTTGGAGAAGATTAAGAATTGGCTGAGGCTAGTTTTATATACCAATAGAGTATACAACTTGGTTGTCACCCATTGTTATAGTTCCCAAGAAGAATGGTAAACTAAGAGTTTGTATGGACTACAAGAAGCTGAATGCTTGTACGAAGAAAGATCCTTTCCCTTTGCCATTCAGAAGCAGTATTAGACACTGTGCAGCCATGAGATGTACTCATTCATGGATGGTTTCATGTGTTATAATCAAGTGCAAGTGGCAGAAGAAGACCAAGGAAAAACAGCTTTCATCACAGACGGGGTGCTTATGCATACAAAGTCATGCCCTTTGGACTTTGTAATGCACCAGCGACCTTTCAGAGAGTGATAAGTGAATCTTTTCATGAGTATCTGGATGATTTCTGCAGGTATCTTGATGATTTCAGTGTGTACAGCTCTAAAATGAGCACTTGCATAAATTGGAGTTAGTCTGGCCAGATGCAGGATGAGAGGGCTGGGCCTGAATCCAGAGAAGTGTACTTTCTGTGTGAACTCAGGGTGCTTCTGGGACACATTGTGTGTAAGAAGGACTTCTTGGGATCCCAGAAGACAGAGTCCATTAAACCTCTCCACCCCAGTGAATGTTAAGAGTCTAAGGAGATTCCTTGGGCAAACCATCAGTTATTACAGATTTGTCAAAAGTATGCACAAATAGCAGCACCATTGAGCAGCTTCTGAAGAAAGATGCAGTGTTTTTCCTGGATAGCTGAATGTCAACAGGCGTTTGAGGAACTTACCTGTCAGTAACAACTACACCTGTGCTATTAACCCTCACTGGCATGTAGTATTTCATGTTCACTGCGATGCATCAGGGAAGCGTTGGGAGCGGTGTTAGCCCAGAATGTTACAGGAAATATAGATTCACCTGTGTACTATGCTAGCGGTTGATGAACAGTGCTGAAAGGAACTATAGCACAACGGAAAGAGAAGCATTGGCAATGATCTATGCAGTGAAGAAATTTAGGCATTACCTGTTGGGCAAGAAGTTATGTTCTATGTGGATCACCAGGCTCTGATATCCTGGTAAACACCTTTGATAAGCGGAAGAATCAAGATGGTTGATAATCTTGCACGAGTTTGAGTTCGAGGTTGTTTACAAGCCTGGGGACTGCATCTTGTGCGGATCACTTGTCACGGTTATCAACAGGAGAACCAGCCACAGGAATAGATGATCACTTACCAGATGCGAGTCTATTTGCAGTGGAGGTGCAGGGAAGTGCAGATGACTGGTTAGATTGGCAGTGGCCAATCAGATACTACCTTGCTCATGGTCAGTGCCCACCTAGTTATGGTAAGGAGCAAGGAAGAGAATCGCTATCAAGCTTTACCTTATACTATGGTAGGAAGCAGAATGTATAAGCTAGGACATATGGAGTACTAAAACGATGCTTTTACCACCATGAAGTAAATAAGTTTTGGAGGAAGTTCATAAAGGAGTGGCTGGAGGTCATTTGGAGAAGAGACTACCAGTAGGAGATACTACTCGCAGGTTCTGGTGGCCTACTTTGTTCAAAGATGTACACAGTATTGTCAGAGTTGTGATGAATGTCAGAGGCTAGGACCTTTGCAGAGATCTGGAAGGATGGCCTTGCATCCTACAATGCCTACGGAACATTTCAGAAATGGGGACTAGACTTTGTTGGACCAATTAACCCACCAGCCAAGATACATACGGAACAGGTACATAATTACAGCCACTGATTATACTACGAAGTGGGTGGAAGCTAAAGCTTTGAGGGACAACACAGCCAAGTCCACAGCAAGGTTCCTGTATGAGAACATACTTAAACGATTTGGCTGTCCCTTAGAATTTATCAGTGATCAGGGAAGTCACTTCATGAATGAGACCATTGAGTTGTTGACTAGACTAAGATTCATGATTGTGCATAGAAAGAGTACACATATTACCCACAGGGTAATGGGCAGGCAGAGGCTACCAACAAAATACTATGTACTATCTTGGCTAAGATAGTCAATGCAAACAGAACGGATTGGGATACAAGCTGCTGAGCACTTTGTGGTCATACAGGACTTCATATAAAGTCACCACTAGTATACACCATTCCAATTAGTTTATGGTATGGAGCCTTACTTCCAGTGGATTCCTGTTACCTACCATGAAACGGAGTGGGGAAAGAGAATGGAATTGCAAGATTCCATTAAGGTCAGGAAACATGAATTATACCATGTGGAAGAAGTACATGCTGATGCAGCTGATATATGACCAGAATTCAGATGAAGAGAAAGGAACAGTTTTGATGAAGGCAAGTTAAAGACTTTTAAGACGGGGATTTGGTTCTATGGTTGCAGAAGAAAGGGAAGATTAAAGCTTCTAAGCTTAAATCACCATGGAAAGGACCTTATGTCATACAAAAGATGTATGATAACCACACCGCCATGTTACAAACCATTAACAAAGAAATATGCTGGGAAGAGTCATGCCAATATGAAAATGATACAGTGGTATCCATGACAAACCATTACAGCATGATTTGCATGTTGAAACGCAAGAGCAGTCACCACTGGCTGCACAGTGTTTTACCAACGGAGTATGGAGCACTTGTCGCTAGGCCAAGCATATATGACCAGGGCGGGCGGAAAACGACACGCCATCACAGCCCATCACAACATGACACATTCCTATCACAAGCCCATCACGATGCAACACATAGCCTATCCCAAACCCATCACAACGTGACACAGCCTATCACACACCCAGCACGGCGCAACACAGCCTATCACAACCTACCACCGCGTGTCACAGCCTATCACAGCTTACCACAGTGCATCACAGCCTATCACAGCGTACCACACAGTATGACACAGCCTGTCACAGCTCAACACAGCCTACTAGGGTTACACGATCCATAGAATCAGTGACAGGTGGACGCACAATAACTTCAGGAAAATGGCTGATGGAAGAAAGAACGGAAACCAGTTTAAAAAATAGACACGTGGAAGTCAGGGCGCGACACACAGCTGAGAAGAAGTGCAAGAACAGGTGTCATCAAGAAAGAGGACAAGAATGGCCGTCAAAATACCTAATCAACGCGTCAAATTGGATGCGGGCCCATTAATGAATACGGAAAAAGGGGAACGGAACAAACGGCAAGTACAGAAAAGCGAAATTCTTGTCACATGTGTGATCCTAGTGGACTATCCAGCAGGGAAAGTCCACTAAAGAAAATGAAATCTAAAATCCAGTCACAGCGGTTACAGCCAATAGAAAGCCAGAGAAAGGATCAAGAAATTGGAGGGAAATTAAGCGCAAGAGCGGCGTCGTTCTGAGTAACGGGCGTCTCGACGGGACAGACCATCAATGCTATAGCTTGGAAACTATGGAGGAACTAACACTATACGCTCGCAATATTACTTACGCAGTGGCATAGACACGAAAGAACAGAGCGGAGTTTTTCTCTTGATTGATGCTTGCAAGCTCCCACAGGCTTACAAGAAATTACCCATAGCTTTTTGTGGCAACCATACGTTTATGCTTTGTGCACTACAGGCATTTCTGCAGTTGTTACAGCCAAAACATTTCTGTGGGTCTAAAATGAAGAGAGTGAGAGGAATGGAGGAAATCAGGGTGAAGAGCACCACAATTCTGCAGAAACAAACGATTGCTACCCCACAGGCGATACAGATACTGAAGGAGCTGAGATTGCAAGGATTGCAAAGCATAGATTGGACATTGCACCATAGACAGTACATGTTACAATTCTTGCAGAACTTTGAGCCAAGGACAGGAACAACAACGGTGAAGGGAGTTTGAATTAGTAATTACTCCCCTATACCTCCAGCAATTGTTTCGATTGCCAGCAGGTCAGGTGCATGTGGAGGAGCACAGGGCAAGACTGCAAATAGGGGACTTATTCCAAGAAGGGAGTTTCTTTAAAACTCAGGGTTATGCTTGTACCAAGGCCGTGTACCCAGGGCTAAAGGAGGTAGGCCAGGTATTGAACGTTCTGATTGCCATGAAACAGAACCAACAGTATTTGAGCAGATCCTTCACGGAGGAAATACTCAAAGCCTTGAAAGGACAAGAGGTAGAATGGGCGGACATAATGTACAACGCACTGGTAGAGGAGATGAAAAGATTACAAGGTACTACCGCAAAGTCTCCTATCATAGTGTCTGGCCCAATCATTGCTCAAATAATTCTTGATTCTGGCATACTTGATGTGCAAGAAAGAAAGGAGATGGGAGTGTTTGAGCCAGAAAACCACTGCAATGGAAGAGCAAGGCTCTTCACACAGTGAGGGTGGACTAGCAGGGCAACCCGAGACTAAGAGGCAGAGACGGGGAAAGACTGTAGTGGCGGATCCACTGGCTTCACGGATTCCGCATGATAATGTTTCCCAAGCTCATGTGCAGGAAGGGGCACAGCAGCACAGAAAACTGCTATTACTGGAAGCAAGACCTTCAGAGAGGGAAGAGGAAGTTACTTCAGTATCACAGCCATCACAGCCAGCTGATCGGCTTGTCACAAGGTTACAAGTTGTCCATGCAGCTCAACCAGAAATAATTGAGTTGGAAAAAAGGGTTAGATATTCCAACTACAGAACATATAGTGGCAGAAATTGAAAAAGGGGACCTTCTCTATGAATATTCTGGTCTGGTCAAGGAGACAGAGATTCCAGAGGTGCACAATTGCCCAAGGGAAATCCTGAGGTGCATATAATACACACACCTGTGTCGGAGGTACCACAGGTAGAATGTCAAGACACTGCAGCACCGGTGATGGATGAAGTGGTTCAGGAAGAAAATCCGGTGGGACAATGGCCTGAGTGGTTCGTGAGACATCACACGGTTGAGGATCAGGAGGAACAGCAGCAACCTCACCATGATGACCCTCAACAGGCAATGCTGATGAGTTCCATAGGCAAGACACTTAATTTGTTGGGGACTTATGTCAAATCCCATGTTCCAACTACCCAATTGACAGCCTTGAGAGAGGAACTCAGGAAGGAGTTTGAGGCTCGACTAGCCACTGAGTGTGCAAACAAGGTCGATGAAGAGGTCACTCTCAAGATGCAGCAGACTTGGAAAATAAGAAGCGGCTTTGCAATTGGCCAAGGAACAATTGATTGAGGCAGGCCTCGCAAGACCAGTTGCACGAAGCACATAAGCAACAGCTATACCAAATACAGGTGCAGCATAAAACCAAGTTGCAAGAAGTGAATGCACTACATACGGAGTTGCAGACAGTGCATGACAGGATGGCGATACAATGTGCTACATTCACTGACCAATCTACAAAAGAAATAAACAGTCAAGCGGAAAAATGTACAAAGGCAGAAGCAGAGAATGTTGAGCAAATGAAACTCATTGTCGATATGAAGAATACAATTTGTCGCAATGAGGATACTTTCAAGCAATACAAGCAGATTGAAGCTGATCAAGAGAAGTACATCCTGGAGTTGCAACAAACGCTCGTGGCCAATAGAAATGAAATCTCGGTCACTAACAAGGCTTGGAAGGAAGCTAATAATCTACTTGCTGCCTATGCGAATTTGGTTGAACCTCATGAAGCGCATGGAGGCTTTACAACAGCAGTTAGAAGTGTACAAACTCAGAGAGGAGCACACTCTCAGAGGAACCACAAGCAACTTGGTGGATAACAGCCTTATGCAGGTCTGGTTAGCACAAGGGCCAGTGGAGGGCAAAGCACCACGAAAGCTCACCCAAAGCGAGATGAATGAGCTCAGACTGCAAGTGCAGAACATTGCCACAACTACTATAGACATTGTCTGTAGTAGGATAGCAGAGTTACAGGAGGATGTAGACGGACTGCAGACTCAAGTGGAGGACCTCACTTCAAATATCGACAAAAGAGTCTATATCCCTCAGGAACAGCTAATGACTTCTTATTTACAAGCCAGAATTTTGGCTTTTCAGTCTTCACAAGAGGTGCAGGAGATGCCAATGATACAAGAGCCAGTACCACCAACACCACCACAAGTCATTGTACCAGTAGCTGAACCTGTTGTTACTACAACCACACCACAGCCACCACAGCCTGAGGTATGGGGCAATGCTGCTTTTAACCCACCTAAAACTCCAGCTGCAAGGGAGTACAGTAGGGCTATGATTATGCCCTTCAACCAAATTCCCATCATGTTGGATTTAACTTGGAAAGAATTTAGTCCTCCGCAGTCATTCGCACATTACTATCAAATCATGCGTATTTGGCTGCCAGTGGCAACTAGGACTAAAGTTCTTCCGAACAATCGACATATTGAGGATCATCACTTTGCACAATACTGGCATGAGGCAAGTACAATGTTGAAGGAATTAATTGCCTTCCAAGTTGTACATGGATTCATTTATACCAAGACCAAGGAGGTAGCAAGTATTGTCATGGGATGCGGGTTATACTACGCTGCTTGTTTTTTGGTACGTTATCACATTGAGCAGCACAAGATGCAAGCGCGCTTTCTGAGTTATTCCAGTGGGGATCATTGGATCTTACCTTCAGTGCCACCTCATATGTACCTATATGAGGCAAAAGTTATGATGCAAAAGGATTCTCAAATTCGTTCATGGTTTCAAGCGGCCTGGAACGATTTGTCAACACAGAATTTCGGCATTGATGATATTTTCTATAAGGGACATGTGGCATGGAAATACTTGCACGGTGCACAAGTAATTGGTACCCCACTCACCTGGACTGACAAGGAGCTCAGTGTCTTCACCAATTTTGCTGTTCAGCGTTTACAGCAAGTTGTAAAATATAAACTTCCAGACATGGTAGGACAACATTGTATGGCCCAGAGGATTCCACAAAAAGTTCGACAATAAAAACACCTGAGAGGCGATGAGGATTCTGATACAATTGTTTCTTCAGCGGATTCTTTTGACATGGGAGAAGACTATGCAATTCAGATGGCAGAGAAGAAGCGACGGGGGTCTCCTATGCCTGAAAGGTTACCTCGATATCAGCCTCCAGAGGGCCTCACTTATCCTGGTAGTGTTCAAACATCTCCGTCAACCAGTGACAGACCTCGGGCTCGTACACACAGTCCGCCACGAAACTCTCAACGTAAGAAAGGTGCTCACTCACAAAGGTTTGCTAATCGCAATCAGTAAACCGTGAGGACACGGCTTTTTGAGAGGGGAAGGGGTAATGTTAGAGGACTGTCTGGGACTTAGACACTTATACGGGATCTGTAGGGTACCCTTAATTTTTGCACAGACTGAGACCAACAGGAGCCTTAGGGGTGACAGCAGCGCACTCTAGAGGGGGGTTACACAGTCCGTCACAGCCGACACAGCCAGACACAGTTAGCACAGCTCGTCACAGCCCGACACAGCCATCACAGCCAACACAGCCCGTCACAGCCGACACAGCCACACACACAGCCATCACAGCCCGACACAGCCAAACACAGTCGCACAGCCAGTCACAGCCCGTCACAGTTTCACACAGCCAGTCACAGCTTGACACAACTGTCACGACCAGAGGGAACGGAGAGCAGGACAGGGAACGACTGTGGGGAACAACACCTGCAAATGGAACATGTTAGTTCACGGACGACGGTTAGTGAGGGAAACGGTTAGAGCCACGGGTAGGAAGATAAAGGGAGAAGCAAGGACTGAGAAGGGGACAGATATATATTCTTGGAAGCACTTCAGGGGGGATGACTTCTTGGTCATGCATGAGAGGGGATCGGACGGAGAGTAAAGATGGAGAGCACGGTGAAGGAGGAAAGATGATTAGTAGATGCTTGTTATATACAAAGCTGTAGTGATATTGTAGAGCAGATTAGAGACACAATGGCTTCGGCCTGATACCTGATAAATCATAATCTGATACTTATACGATACAATCACACTGTGTAGAGAGATCTGAGTGAAGCTGTGGAATGAATGGATGGGTTGATGGAATCCGATAGATTGATGAAGCAAACTGATACTTAATTAGTAATGGTAAGGTAGCTAACATGAATGCGGAAAGGGAAATAAATAGGAAACACCCCCATGATACACTAGCTGTAGGTCATGACTGATTGTTCTGCGCGGGCTGAGTACTTAGAGATTTCCAACTCTTCTATCTTGGAGTTTCCGCCTCGGATAGCAAGGGATGGGTGAGTAAAAGCCGCGCGACAACTCGCATGACAACTGGAAACTTGTCGAATGCTTGGGTGATGTTTGATCACATCAAGCGAATTACAAACCATCAGTGGGTGACTATGGGTGCGCATGTTTATGACTATCACTCCAAGAGGCTCATGACGATTGCAATCTGCGAGATGAACGGGGAGGACACACAGTCGAGATGCATTTGTGGGAGGGCATAAACGAGCAGATGGCAAGGGCGGGATTGCCAGAGCCCAATTTCAGGGGATTCATGGCAGACAACGCTCAGGCCAACTAGGCAGCGGTGCGGCGTGTGTACGGTGAGGACCCCAATGTTCCAATGGAGGGGAAAGAGAGATCCTGTGGATTCCATTGGATGCAGAGTCTATCTCACTACACTACCAAATTTGTTGCTAGCTCATTTCAGGCTGAACATCGTGTCCTTTGTACGGTATGGAAGGATGCACCCACATTTGATGACGCAGAGGTTAAGTTTGCTATCATCGAGGCTTGGTGGAACACGTCAGGTGCAGTGGAGACAACCAATCTGGGAGCCTTGCACAGCTGGTTGGGGTGGTGGCATTTCCGGTATCGACAATTTGGACAGTACATGCGAGAGGTATGATGCTGTCATTTTCGTGCAATTGTCTTTCTATTACGGACCTTTCCATTGGTCCCTCACCATTGTTTGTGTCTTTGTAGGAGCGGTGCTTGGATTCCGACACGGACATGCCGAACACGAATATGGCAGAATCAGTCCACTCCTCCTGGCGAGCGTCTTCTGCCGCACATCTGGTGGACGTAGTGACGGCCACAACGGAGGACATCGACCGAGCAATCATGCAGCAAGCCACGTACTACAAGTTCATGAGCGGGAAACAATGGGGCTTTGGGCCGGACAGGGAGGAATTGTTGGTACGAATAGCTTCGAGGTCGAAGAATCCACTGAAATAGGCGACAGCATTACGAGAGAAGATCAAAGGGACGCCTCTGCACCGCAGAGGTGAACACCTAGAGGGGGACGTCCGTACTCGCTCTGTGAGGCGGAGGATTGAAGAGGAACCCGGGTGCAAAGAGGATTCCTGGAGATCCGACAGGAACATTCGGACAGCACCTCGAGGTCCCGTCATGTTGCCGCACAATGTGTCTTCCAGCAGTGGAAGCCCAAGAAATTCCAGATCGCCATCGCCTTCAAACGGGGATTCCGTGCGAGAAATTCCCACCGCTCGCTTGCCCCAGATTCTGCCCGCTGTTATGCAGTATGGCCAAGCCATTGTGGAGACGACTGTGTCTGTGTCACAGTGGAGAATTGCTCGCACAAAGCCGTCGTTTCGAGGCAGGTGTTCCACAATTCGAGTGGATACACGGCAACATTGTTTAGAGATGATAAGGAGGAATCCAGATGGGGCTGTCCCTGCTCCTACTTTTACAAAAAGATTTGTCCATGCAAAGTTTGCGGAGGCGACAACCACCCAGTTCTGGTTCTGCAGGCACGACATTATGACTTGCGTGTATGGAAAGCCCAAGTACGGCATACAAACAATGCCAGAGGCTCCCCCGGTGTGGGCGGTGGAACCAGGCTGCCATCTGAGTCAGGTTGAGGCCGACGCCCTTACCACCGCAGGATTTTGGATGGTGCAGCGCACTGACGTCCCCAGACAACCATTTCCGCTTCCACAGCCTCCACCACCGACCCCTATGAGAGCAAGAACAATGGGACATGACAGCTCTAAGCATCCTACACACCATTGGGGGAAAACCGAAGAGGCGGCGACCTCCCTCAAAAGTGAACGAGACGAGGATGGGGAATGCACTTCGGATGAACTGTATAATCCAGAGCTCGACAGAAGTGCCCCCACCAGGCTTTGGGCGTGTGTATCAGATGGCCACGGCAGGCTCAGCTGTTCGCAATGAGGTGTACACCATCACCATTTCAGAATTACCCACCTGCAATTGCACCGACTTCTAGATCATGGTGAACAAGGGGGCATCATACCGCCCTTGCAAGCATCTGTACTACGTGTACCTAAAGAGACTCCGGTGTAATTCCACAACTCATCACTTCATACATGCACCAGGGTTGAGCCCCCAAGAGGTGCACAGTCTTCTGAATATGGATCCGGGGGACCAATGAGCTTGGCTTGCGGTCCCCAACCATGGTACGCCCATCCTTTTCGGAGTTTCAGTTGTAGTAGAACTGTACTACTGCAAGTACCTCTGAGTCTAGCCACAGAAAGGTCGGACATATGTCTTGCCTACCAGTAACCTGTTTTGCTCGAACTAAGATAATACTATGTCATTCACTTCTATTTCTACGTGCTTGTATTTTTGTTTGTTGGAGGGTTCCTATTTTTCTGCTCTCCCAAACTTTGCTTTCCTCATTCAACCCCCGGCAAGGAAATGCGGCGCCGCATTTCCAAGTAACGTCGTAGGTACTGGTAGATGCGGCCTTCGTCATAGCAAGATAGTCGCACCCAGCCTTCAAGGAGCCGACCGTCGCCAACACCAAACTCCCCAGAAATTTCGCACGTGCGAGCCCTAATGCGGCACCGCATTTCCCAGTTGAGTCGCAAATCTTTCCCGCCGAATACCCGAAAATGACAGAATTGTGAAGTACTGCAGACTCTATTGGTGCAGACTCTATTGGTTCAATCGCGGCAGAAGGGTCAGCTTCATTCCAATGTTAAGGCATGTAAAACCGCGGAATACTCTATATAGGCCAGTATGCGACGTCCTTTTGCCGTGGTATACTGGATTTATCGTTGCACGGTCAATCATTTCCATGAGCGGATCTAAAAAACCATGAACGGACTTGTTACTGACAACATATCTTTGCCGCATTACACGATGTGGAACTTCCAAAAACGGCAAGGTCAAATAAAAAACTATTATTTTTAATACTTATTTAATCTGCCGCATTTCCTAATTTGGAGGAGTCCGCTCATGAAATCCGCGTGTCTTAGACTTCGGCTCACCGCTCATGCGGCTCATGCGGCTCATGGCTCATGGCTCATGGTTTCTGCTCATGAAATAGTAAACCTCCCCCTCTCCTGCAGCATCGTTGGAATCGCTGCTAGACTTGGGACAACATCCCGAGGATGAGCATGCTGCTCCCATTATCGTTACCCAATATGGCATCCCAGTTGTGGAGAGAGATGTGTCGGCCTCGCAGTAGAGAATTGCACGGACTCGTCAGTCATTTCGTGGCAAATGTTGTGCTATTCGTGTCGACACCAACCAGAGATGTAATGAGATGATTCGGAGGAGCCCGCAGGGCGGTGTGCCTGCCTCTTGCTTCACATGGAGATTTATGTGCGCAAAGTTTGTAGAGACCACACTGAAGGAGTTCTGGTTCTGCAGGCACGACATCATGTCATGTGTGTTCGGCAAGCCCAAGTATGGTATACAAGGCATGCCTGAACCACCAGCAGTCTGGCCTGTGGCAACTGGTACATATCTTACCCAGGAGGAGGCAGACGCTCTGGGATGTGCAGGGTTTCGACTGGTGGAGAGGACAAACGTTCCTCAAAATCCAATTCCCAATCGTCATCCTCCTCCCACAAGAAACTCTTCACCCCGCATACCGATGGCTGACCCCGCAGCTTGGCCGACCCATCGGTGGGGGAAACTGAAAAGACGACGGCCACCAACAAAGGCAAATAACACCAGGATGGCCAACGCCCTTGCAATGCCCTGCATAGTGCAAGGTTGCAGGGATGTTCCTCACCCCGGGATGGGGCGCATATTTCAGTTGTCCACAGCTGGGTCCGTTGCGCACAGTGTCGTGTATGCAATCACGGTTTCTCAGTACCCAGCCTGCAACTGTGAGGACTCCCTTGTTATGGAATCAAAGAACGCAACATACGTCCCCTGCAAACATGTGTATTACATTTTTCTGAAGCGCATGAGGTGCATATCTGCAGTGGACGTCTTCATCCATGCTCCAACACTGAGCTTCAACAAGCTGCACAAGGCCCTCAGGCAGGATACAGGGAGAACTGGTTGACATTCCACATTCGGGAAGGAGAAAGTGGCAAGACACTTTCAGCCACTTTCATTGTTGCAATAGCGGCGCTACTCTATTTTTTCGACATGTGGAATTGACATTCCCACCCAATTCTATTACATTCATCTTCTTGCACCATATTTTTTGGCAGGAAATATACACTTGGTGGTGCCGCATTTCCATGGCTTTAGGTGCATTTTGGTGCCGCAATACATGAAATGTGGCCTTTGACCCTGAATGGCGTGGGCATGCTTTTTAATTTTGGTTCTGTCTATTAATTATGGATCCGAGGAAAGCCTTCATTGTGTGCAAGATACAAGGGCATTCTAGCCTATTTCGGTGCGTTATTGAACTGATGTCAGCGGATTCTGTCGCCCGGTTGAAACTAACGAGGATGTCATGTTTATCGATAATGCCCCATTTGTAGAACGATATTTTCACAATGGGCCATGTGTTCCCCTCCTGCTCATCCTCATAACTCAAGAGAATGTCCCCAATTTGCGAGCCAGTCCGTCCACGCATAAAGTTATCACCTATGCACTCATCATACGTCCACTCGCAACAGTTCCATCGATACAGCAACGCTGTGCGTGACCTATTCGGCTCCCAGTGAAGCGGAAGGTCCAGGTCCATGATGATGCGCAGGAACCACCTGCTCGCCAGACGAGGTCCAGGAGAATCGTGGAATCCTGTAAGAAGCTCCATTGCTCTCAGCTGGACAAGTTGAGGATCGTCCCTGTAAACATCTAGTAAGACGATGATGGCATGTGCTTTCGGGGCAATGAGTCCCGTCTGGCGTCGATAGGTGTGATTCGGGCACACCATGGCCTCACGACACAACAAGAACACAGAGCAGAGGGAGATGGGTACAGAGAGAGAAGAGCAAAATGAGAGTGAGGCCGGCAGAAGAGGGATATATCATTGTTGCACTGCCAATGTGGTATGCGGCAGAACTCGAATTTCCTCCCACATGTGTGCTTTTATTAGACAAATCCGCACCAGTTTCAGGACAGTTTGCATCTGGCAGTTTTCGGCCATGTCATGTATTTCGGTGCCGTTATTGGCTTCACTCCGGAGCCTTGAGCTGGGTATTTGTTTTCCAAAACCCAATTTTGGCGCCATTATTGGCTTCACTCCAGAGGCTTCAGCGGGGTATTTGGTTTCCGATGCCCAATTTCGGCGCCGTTATTGGCTTCAATCCGGAGCCTTCAGCCGGCTATTTCCTTTCCGGTGCCTAATTCCGGCGCCGTTATCCCCAACCATCATGCAGTTCTGCAACAGTACTATCCACGGTTACAGGTCCTCATTGTGTGTTCGGAGTCTGCAAACCCCGATCGTAATTCCGCACGCGTCCCTTGTTGTGGGGTAATTTCGGTGCCGTTATTGGCCAGTATTCAGTTTTTCCATGACCTGGGCTGGTGGCTCGACGTCACGAGCGGATACTATTACTTATGAGCGGAGTGCTTCCAGCATGAGCGCGGAAATCTTCGAAAACCTACTCTTCTTATACTACTTTCGATTATTTTATCATTTTTTGCCCGAAAAAAACCTGCCGTCATTCGTAGTGTGTTACTTGGCGGCTCATGGCTCATGCATGCCCGCTCATGAGCTCATGGCTCATGAGCTCCTGGAATAGGAACCCCCCTAGCTAGTGGCAGGGTTGCTCGATGGTTATTACTTCTTCATGAATATGATTTCGAGGTTGTTCATAAGCCTAGAAGATTACATGTTACAGCAGACCATCTGTCAAGACTTACTACTGGAGAACCTGCAACAGGAGTAGAGGATCAACTTCCCGATGCATTTCTGTTTACTGTTCAACCAGAAGCACAAGACCTTTCAGACTCGCTTAAGTTGATGGATGACACAGATGAAGAAGAAGACTCATCAGATGAAGACGAACCCCTTGATGAAGGACCAATTATTGAGGAGGAGTCAGATCCAGAAGGAGATGACAAGAAAAACGAGGAGCCAAATGATCAAGAATTGGCCAATATTAGCATTGGAACTTATGCAGTCACCAAGGAGGAACCAAAAGACATTCAAAATCAAGATCAAGATCCAGATGATTAGCAATGGCCAATCAAATACTATCTGAACACATGAAAATTTCCTGAAGACTACACCAAAGATGATAGGAGAAAGCTTTCAATGAAAATCAAGCAATACACAGTGATAAGAGGAATTTTGTACAAAAGAGGAATTGATTCCATAATGAGAAGATGTGTGAACAAAGAACAAGCCAAAACAGTGATGCAAGAATTACATGAAGGAATAGCAGGAGGACGCTTCAGTTCAGACCTGACAGCAAAGAAGATATTACTAGCAGGTTACTGGTGGCCTACTATTTTTGGAGACAGAACACTGTCAACAGTGTGATGTCTGCCAGAGAATGGGACCAGTAGAAAGAACTGGAAAAGGAACGATGCACCCAATATTACCAACAGAGCCATTTCAGCGTTGGGGGCTAGACTTCATGGGACCCATTAAACCTCCAGCAGGATATACACAGAACCAATACATTCTCATAGCCACTGATTACACTACCAAGTGGGTAGAGGCCAAGGCATTAAGAGACAACACTGCCAAGTCAACAACCAAGTTCTTATATGAGAACATCATCACCCGATTCGGTTGTCCACTGGAGTTTGTCAGTGATCAAGGATCACATTTTATGAATGATGCCATAAAATGCCTGACAGAGGAATTCATGATTGTGCACCACAAGAGTACCGCTTATTACCCTCAGGGTAATGGCCAAGCAGAATCTACCAACAAGATTTTGTGCACTATCTTGACTAAGATAGTGAATGCCAATCGCACAAATTGGGACACCAAAATGAACACGGCACTATGGGCATTCAGGACATCATACAAGGTGACCACGAAACATACACCATTTCAACTAGTGTATGGAGCAGAAGCACTATTACCAATTGAATGTATGGTACCCACACTACGAACCTCAACTCATGAACGATGGGGTCTGGAGGAATCACTGCGAGTCAGGGAACATGAATTATTCCACTTGGAAAAAGTTCGAGCAGACGCTGCAGATAACATGGCACAAATTCAAGTGCAGCGGAAAAAAAGAGTATCGGAAGGGAAAGTAAAATCTTGCCAAGATGGAGAAATAGTCTTATGGCTACCAAAGATCAAGAAGGTTAAACTGGGGGGCAAGTTGAAAATGCCATGGATGGGGCCTTTTCAAATCAAAAAGGTACATGACAATAGAACTGTTGATTTACAGACCCTGGAACAAGAATTTGTGGGACGATTAAATATCAACAAGTTAAAGGGCTATAAGGGGATACACGACCAAGCCCTCATCCATGATTTGTATGCCAATGAAGAAGATCAGATGATAGATGAAGAACAAGAAAGCTCCAGCACTTTTTACATCCATCACGATCCAGCAAGAGAAGAGTCATAACCAACCCTTTCTTTCTAAATAAGGTGTTGCCCTTACCTGTAATGTTGATGGCTGTTCAGCAAGTATTGAAAAAGGTAGCAATACGAGTTCAGGGCACCGCTTTACGACCACCACGAATTTAGAGCATGGCATTACTGCCGCGTATACCATATGGAGAACCGTGGCCATCACGCATGCCCTACAGAACCGTGAACAAATACAAAGCGGCCAACGAATCACTAATCGTGTTGAACTCCGAGATGTACGCTCCAGATGACCCCACCGACCGTGGCAATAATGCACCACGAACCATCGATCATAACATGGAGCAAGAACGACGGCGCAATCCAACGGATTGCCAAAAGACGGCGGAAGATACGGGCAAAACCATTAAACCAATTTGCAAGTACGTACTGTGCACACGCCGCACATCTAAAAACATACCACTTTCCAAGATGGATGAATGCAAACCAACCAAACTAGGACAATCATCAACGACCATCATCCCAATCCAGGATGAACCACGAAGAAAACACCAACGAAAAAAAATCAATCACATCCAGAAAAAGGATGAGATCCATCCAAAACCATTACCGGAAGCCAAGTGCTTCTTGGTAAGTGCGGGCCCGGCAATCAAAGCCAACTACACTTTAAAACCAGGTGGACAACACATCAAAATCACCTCCACAGGAACTTCTCGGGAAGATCAAACGGAAGCCCAAAGGGCAGAACCCCTACTTAAACCCCGACAAGCTTTCTACACTTCCTCTTCTGCGAACTGGAAATTGTTGTATGTATACACAAGTTCCAGTGTGCTTCATACTGATGTTGATACAAGAATTGGTAATTCAATTCCTTACAACAAGAGCAAGACTAAGGGAAATGGCAGGCGTCAAGCGGAAGACACCATGCCCTTATACACAGGTGGGATTCAAGATCAGCCCAGCCTTGAGGAGGATTGAGCAAGACGCAGAAACACCGGAATTACTCGACAGTCTTGGCCTATTGTATTTCATCAATAACCTGGATTGGAATCTCAAACACGACAAGCTGTGCAGGGAGTTCTTGGAGAATTACAACACTAATACTCGGACCACCAACGTTCGCCACACAGATATTACTAACGGAGCAGTACCTAGTAGAGGTGTTTAATCTTCCCGGTTAAGATGTCCCAGCGCATAGCAACAAACCACTGAGGTTTACTATCACAGATCTGTTTAAAGATCTCATGCAAGCAGATCAGGGCTACACATGTAGTCAAAGCAAAAATCCAGGCTTTCAGAAGATAAGTCCAGTGCTTAGCACGTTGCTTTGCCTTAGGCAAAACCACAGCTATTGCACCAACGAACTGCTTGACCAGGTGTTGATTTGCCTCAACGGGCAAATCGTGAATTGGGCAGGCTTCTTACTAAAGAAGTTGATCCAAGAATTAACCCGACTGACAAAGAAGAAAAACCAGTCGACAACAACCATGGTAACTCCCCTACTTCTGCAAATGATCCGACACACCGTGCATTTGACACCAGAAGAGCAAACAACATTAGGAGTCATGCAGCGAGCAGACACGGTGGAGGAGGAAGGAAGCGAGATGGCAGCAAGGCAAGATGAGGAAGGACAACCATTGGAGGAAGAGGGCAGATTTGTAAAGAGGGCCCGAATCAACGAAGCGACAACGAGCGCAATGGCAGAAGACCTCTTCAACTCGACGGCTGATTCTACACTGCAGAGAGAAAGAGAGAATCAACAGCCAGAAGGAGGGGACAAGCAGTAGGCCAATGAAGCAACACCTATGGAAATTACCCCTGCCAACACAGAAATAAAGCAGACAACACCTGCAGAGGTCGAGCAACCAGCAACAGAGGCGGGAGCCATAGTTGTGCAGCAACAGCAGGTGGTGCAAGCAACACAAGGTCAGCAGCAGCAAGACAATAATTCTAATTTGGAATTATTACTCTCACAACAACAGGTCCTAGACACAACAACATGGGACACAGGATTGGAGGAAACCCCAGCAAACGCAATTCTACACGCCTTGAGCCAGGCAACATTCCAGATGAACAGGGCCAAAGATTACATAAGCCCGGAGAACCTTACAATGATTATGGATCACCTCAAAGAAAAGCACTAGAGGGAACTTGCAGCAGCACGTACTGTTTGTAACCATGAGGTTACAATTGCAGCTTTGGAGAATCAACAGACCATCATACTCAACCGATACAACACACTGGCAAACAGCCGAGATGAATGGGAACAGAGATGGCAAAGGCAGAAACTGGAGACACAACATGTACAGGCAGATCTCGATGCAGAGAGAGAAAGATCCAGAGCCATAGAGGAGGAAGTAATACCCTCAAAAAACAGCTTCACGAGACTAAGACACAAGCAGACATAATTCTAGCAAACAATACTGTACTACTGAGAGAGAGAGAAAAGACTGAGAGTATGCTATTCACAGCCACTACAGAAAGAGACATTGCCCTAGGCAATGAACAAGAATGGAAGAAGCAGCTGGAGAAGCTGACACTTCAAGTAGGACTGGACGCAATAGATGCAGCCTTAGCACGAGCATGGCTAAATGAAGGGAATCCCATTGAGATGAAGAAACTCAACAGGACAATGCTGCAGACCAATTGGCGGAATTGGTGACAAATATTCACGAGGATACCTTCCACCAATTCCAGAGCAAGAATTAGTGGATGAGGATGAGTAGGAGGAACAAGACTACGAACAAGGACGGGAAGCACAAATTCAGTCAACAACAACAACACCAGCACAAACTCCACCAGCAACACAACCACCACAGCTTCAACAGACACCGGTACAAGCCACGGCAGGGCCCTCCACACAAGAGGTAAACCCCCTGCCATTGCCAAGCATTCTTGTGGCATCAACTTTAGTAGCAGTGGATGATTTTCAAATCATGCCATGCAAACAGAATGGGGAATGGCTAAAGTATTCAAAGGAATACTTTAAGATGATGGTAGTCCCAGCCCACCAAATCCCAGAAATGGTGGATAAGGTATTCAAGCTTACAGGTATTCAAGAGTCAAGGTTACAGCCCCCCCCCCCCCAACCCGTAACTGCATTGGATCAGCTTCAGAATGCTGAAGAGTCCCATGTGTACAGAGGTAGGCCAGGGGGGACTCGGACCCTTCAAAAAAGCATGGCATGAAGCAAAGATCATGTCTTTGGAGTCTACCGTACTGGAAGGTATGCTTGTTCAATCTGCCCCCATTTCTAGGACAGTACATATGTTGCAGCTCCTCTCAATTACATGCGTTTGTTGTATGGTCAATGTTCACTTTAGTTTCTTGCAATGCATTTTCAGATCATGGCTGAGAAATTAGAGTCTGAACACTCCACAAATTCCACTGCCTTTCACATATTTCACTTCTTATTGCCATCTCACTTGGTAGAAGGTTGTCACCAATGGGCTGAATTGGTTGCTTTGCTGAAAGTGGGAAGGGCCGTGTAATGCCAGGATTTGCTGATAAGGTACACTTAAGATGTTATGCATTGTGAAAACATTTTGAAGACCAATATTATGGGGTTGAAGGATACACCAAAGAGTAGGAAGGACATGGAGTTTCAAGGCAAATGATGCCACCTGTGGCTAAGGCCCCACCACAACAATGGTAGGAAATTGGAGAAGCCCCATGCTCCGTACGTGTTGAACCATGAAGAATCAGGATCCTTCATGTCCACTCTTGGTGCTTTGAAAACGGCCACGGGGTATGGCGGAGCATTCAAGAAGCATGTGGGCAACCAGAAGCTCTCAAGCATGAAGTCCCATGATTTTCATATCCTCATGCAACAGGTTCTTCCCCTTTGCATCCGGGGATTGTTGGGTAAAGGTGCAAGGCAAGCCATCATGAGGATTTCAAGGGTTTTTCATCATTTATGCATGAAGACCGTGGATCCCGAAAGTTCGGGGGCCTTGAAGGATGATGTGGTTCTTACCCTTTGTTTGGTTGAGAAAGAATTCCCCCCTCTTTCTTTGATGTTATGTCCCACCTTGTACTCCACCTTGTGGATGAATTGGCGCTTTGTGGCCCGGTTTGTACCCGCTGGATGTACCCCATTGAAAGGTACATGAAAACCTTGAAGGGGTATGTCAGGAACTATGCCCGGCCAGAAAGGAGCATGCAGGCAAGTGGGTTCTCCCATGAGGAGGCCCTTGGCTTCCTCACGGAGTATATTGCTGAGTCTGAGGGAACATCTAGGCGAATATGGGATTCTAATGAAGATCAAGAGAGGATTGCTGGAGAGCTTTTGGAAGGAGAAGGAGCACAAAGGACCATGTTAGTGGAGCTCCATGATAGTGCGCACGATTATGTGCTTCACAATACAAAGTGCTTGAGGCCGAGGTTTACTATTTCATGAGCAGAAACCATGAGCCATGAGCCATGAGCCGCATGAGCCGCATGAGCGGTGAGCCGAAGTCTAAGATACGCGGATTTCATGAGCGGACTCCTCCAAATTTGGAAATGCGGCAGATTAAACAAGTATTAAAATAATAGTTTTTTATTTGACCTTGCCGTTTTTGGATGTTCCAGATCATGTAATGCGGCAAAGATATGTCGTCAGTAACAAGTCCGCTCATGGTTTTATAGATCCGCTCATGGAAATAAGTGACCGTGCAACGGGAAATCCAGTATACCACTGCAAAAGGACGTCGCATACTGGCTTGTATAGAGTATTCCGCGGTTTTACATGCCTTAACATTGGAATGAAGCTGACCCTTTTGCCGCGATTGAACCAATGGAGTCTGCACCAATACAGTCTGCAGTACTTCACAATTCTGTCTTCTTCGGGTATTCGGCGGGAAAGGTTTGCAACTGAACTGGGAAATAAGGTGCCGCATTAGGGTTCGCACGTGCGAAATTTCGGAGCGGTTTGGTGTTGGCGAAGGCCGCCTCTACCAGTACCTACGACGATACTTGGAAATGCGGCGCCGCATTTCCTTGTCGGAGGTCGAATGAGGAAAGCAAGTTTTCGGAAAGCAGAAAAACATGAACCCTCCAACATACAAAAATACATGCACGTGGAAACAAGTGAACGATATAGTAATATCTTAGTTCGAGCAAACCAGGTTAGTGGTAGGCAAGACATATGTCGGACCTTTCTGTGGCCAGAGTCTGAGGTACTGGCAGCAGTACAGTTCTACTATCCAAAAAGGATGGGCGTACCATTGTATTGGGACCGCAAGCCAAGCTCACTGGTCCCCTGGATCCATATTCAGAAGAGTGTGAACCTCCTGGGGGCTCAACCCTGGTGCATGTATGAAGTGATGAGTTGTGGAATTACAACGGAGTCTCTTTAGGTACACGTAGTACAAATGCTTGCAAGGGCAGTATGATGCCCCCTTGCTCGCCATGATCTGGAAGTCGGTGCAATTGCAGGTGGGTAATTCTGAAATGGTGATGGTGTACACCTCATTGCGAACAGCTGAGCCCGTCGTGGCCATCTGATACACACGCCCGAATCCTAGTGGGGGCACTTCAGTTGAGCTCTGGATTGTACAGTTCATCCGAAGTGCATTCCCCATCCTTGTCTCGTTCACTTTGAGGGAGGTCGCCGCCTCTTCGGTTTCCCCCAACGGTGTGTAGGATGCTTAGAGCTGTCGTGTCCCATTGTTCTTGCTCTCACAGGGGTCGGTGGTGGAGGCTGTGGAAGCGGAAATGGTTGTCTGGGGACGTCAGTGCGCTGCACCATCCGAAATCCTGCGGCGGTAAGGGCGTCGGCCTCAACCTGACTCAGATCGCAGCCTCGTTCCACCGGCCACACCGGGGGAGCCTCTGGCATTGTTTGTATGCCGTACTTGGGCTTTCCATACACGCAAGTCATAATGTCGTGCCTGCAGAACCAGAACTGGGTGGTTGTCGCCTCCGCAAACTTTGCATGGACAAATCTTCCTGTAAAAGTAGAAGCAGGGACAGCCCCATCTGGATTCCTCCTTATCATCTCTAAACAACGTTGCCGTGTATCCACACGAATTGCGGAACACCTTCCTCGAAACGACGGCTTTGTGCGAGCAATTCTCCACTGTGATGCAGACACAGTCGTCTCCACAATGGCTTGGCCATACTGCATAACAGCGGGCGGAATCTGGGGCAAGGGAGCGGTGGGAATTTCTCGCACGAAATCCCCGGTTGAAGGCGACGGCGATCTGGAATTTCTTGGGCTTCCACTGCTGGAAGACACATTGTGCGGCAACATGACGGGACCTCGAGGTGCTGTCCGAATGTTCCTGTCGGATCTCCAGGAATCCTCTTGCACCCGGGTTCCTCTTCAATCCTCCGCCTGACAGGGCGAGTCCAGACGTCCCCCTCTAGGTGTTCACCTCTGCGGTGCAGAGGCGTCCCTTTGATCTTCTCTCGCAATGCTGTCGCCCATTTCACTGGATTCTTGGACCTCGAAGCTGTTCGTACCAACAATTCCTCCCTGTCCGGCCCAAAGCCCCATTGTTTGCCGCTCAGGAACTTGTAGTACGTGGCTTGCTGCATGATTGCTCTGTCGATGTCCTCCGTTGTGGCCGTCACTACGTCCACCAGATGTGCGGCAGAAGACGCTCGCCAGGAGGAGTGGACCAATTCTGCCATATTCGTGTTCGGCATGTCCGTGTCGGAATCCAAGCACCGCTCCTAGAAGGACACAAACAATGGTGAGGGACCAATCGAAATGTCCATAACAGAAAGACAAATGAACAAAAATGACAGCAGCCTACCTCCCGCATGTACTGTCCGAACTGTCGATACCGAAAATGCCACTACCCAACCAGCTGTGCAATGCTCCCAGATTGGTTGTCTCCACTGCACCTGACGTGTTCCACCAAGCCTCGATGATAGCAAACTTAACCTCTGCGTCATCAAATGTGGGTGCATCCTTCCACGCCGTACAAAGAACACGGTGTTCAGCCTGGAATGAGCTAGCAACAAATTTGGTAGTGTAGTGGGATAGACTCTGCATCCAATGGAATCCACAGGATCTCTCTTTCCCCTCCATTGGAACATTGGGGTCCTCACCGTACACACGCCGCACCGCTGCCCAGTTGGCCTGAGCGTTGTCTGCCATGAATCCCCTGAAATTGGGCTCTGGCAATCCCGCCCTTGCCATCTGCTCGTTTATGCCCTCCCACAGATGCATCTCGGACAGTGTGTCCTCCCCTTTCATCTCGCAGATTGCAATCGTCATGAGCCTCTTGGAGTGATAGTCATAAACATGCGCACCCATAGTCACCCACTGATGGTTTGTAATTCGCTTGATGTGATCAAACATCACCCAAGCATTCGACAAGTTTCCAGTTGTCATGCGAGTGACCAAGTCGACTCCACTCCCAGGCCCACACGTCGACATTTTGAAAATGTAACAACGATCGGATTCGCTGCCTTGCCCTGGAAACCTGCTACCTTGGATGTAGTCATATCCAGTCATTCGTTTCACCTCCAGGATTGAGTACATGTCCGACCCCCTGCCGAACTCCTGCTTGCAAGATACGATGTGATTCCGCACATTCGGACTACAAACGTGCGAGACGGACTCCAAGAGGTCACGCATCTCGTCTTCGGTCAAGGGCTCTCGGTCGGAACCATCTTCAGACATGATTTTGCCAAGAGCAATCTTGTGGGCTGCCTTCAGCTGAATCTGCTTTGGTCTGGCTCCGGGGCTCAATTTCACCTCCTCTTTTATGATGTCGTGTGCTTCCTGCACAGCCTCCGCATGTTGCCTCTCGCCAAGGGGTGGCAGTGGACCCCAACGTGTATGCAAGCTCTAGTCAAGTCCGGGAGCAAATGGATTACGTAATATTGCTTGGCTCTGCACATGGACATGCACGTCGGTGGTTCTTTGCAATGTGCACACTTGAAAGAACCCGCAGGAGCTTGGCTGGAGACAATGAATGGATGATGCGTTGTGCCAGTCCAATCCGTCTTGTTTCTCCGCCCTCCTTTGGAGAGAAAGTGGAAGTAGGTGGGATTGAGGCACCTCAGCTTCCCCGCACAGAGGACATATCGTACACGAACACCATCAGCAATTTTCGTGCTACTGGTCTTCGTCACACACCAGGGGTGTCCGTCATGCTTTCGATCCATGTCTGTTAACATCCCGGAGGCTTTGTTTGACGAAGAAACAGGTGGAAACTCGAAGATGACATTGCCATCGACTTCGGGAGGCAGAAACGTTACCTTTCTGACTGGGAATTTGGCATAGTCGAGAGCAGCCAGCTCGGAGCAAGAACCATCGAGGTGATGTTGTCGTAGGAGCTGCACAATGGACCGGGTTGGAGTTATGCTCGAGGGCACATGCGTAGCACCTACAGAGACGTCCATGCCGGATTTGAACGACCGTGTGGAGGACATGGGTACCTCAATGCAATCATCTTCCTCGTCGGAAATGTCGAATACGTCCACACGAGAAGCTATGGAGGGTCTTGACGGTCCAGGTTGGAATGATTATCGTTGCACACCTCTCTGTTGGCAGTGGCCGCCTGTCGGTTTCCGGACTCCTTTGTGGATGGTGTGGGCAGCGACTGATTTGGAAAGGGAATGGGCATTCCCACAGCTCGGTACAGGATGGTGTCTGATGGGGGTACGTGCCATTCGATTCCGCAACCTCCGTCGTTACCTAGCACGACAATGGTCTCGTCAACCTGTCCAGGAACATCCTTCCTTTCTTCTTCCAAATAAACTGTGCCCGGTTTGAGCTTGAATTTGGAACAAAGGTAAGTTTCAGTCACTCTGCAAAGTCCTCCCTCGTTTGGGATCCAGGCTCTCCCAAGTTGCGGAGGACAGCAAACTATAGCGTAGGAATTCGGAGCCATCGAAGACCGCACGAAGTTGGCAAGTGCGAGGTTCAGTATAGCGACAGACCAAGGCTCACAGGCACCATGCGGAGTCCATCGATGATTGGAAGTCGCACATTGAAGTGGAAAGTATTGTTTCAAGCTACATGCATGAAGGTGGGAGGTGTGATTCCATAGCCAGTAAGTTAGACAATGATGGCCGATTCGGCGACGAAATAACATCTCCTGACAGTTTCTCCTGAGGGTGGATCCAGTAGTATTCTCGGTGCAGACAGGAACGTTCGCACTGACAAGTGCCAGTACTATTAGTTAAAACGGTCAGACAACCAAGTTGTGCTCATCAAGACTGGCCGCAATTGTGTTGTTTCGGAACAATGCAACCCATTCAGGTTCCAGATTTCCCGTCCCGAGTGATTCTTTCGATTGCTGGTGGACGGAAATACGGCGCCGCATTTCCGTATTGCATCTTGGTCATGCACCAGACGACGGAAATGCGGCACCGAGTTTCCGTCCGGGGGAAACCTTTATACTCTCCAGAACGGAAATGCGGTAACGCATTTCCATCCAGCAAGCACGGTATGTGAAGGTGGTACGGAAATGCGGTAACGCATTTCCATCCAGCAAGCACGGTATGTGAAGGTGGAACGGAAATGCGGTACCGCATTTCCGTCCGAGTCGCACTTTCCGACATTCCAGAATGGAAATGCGGCACCGCATATCCGCCCGGGTGAGACCTTAACACTCTCCAGAACGGAAATGCGGTAACGTATTTCCATCCAGAAAGCACGGTATGTGAAGGTGGAACGGAAATGCGGTACCGCATTTCCGTTCTGATTGAGAATTATGAACAACGGGAACAGAAATGCGGCACCGCATTTCCGTCCGAGTCGCACTTTCCGACATTCCAGAACGGAAATGCGGCGCCGCATTTCCATTTTGTATCTGATGCATGGAGCCGAGTGCAATTCCGACCGCTTGAGACAACGCAATTCCGACCGGTTGAGACATTCATACTATCCAGAACGGAAATGCGGTGCCGCATTTCCGTTCTGACTGAAAATCGTGAACCATCGGAACTGAAATGCGGCAGCGCATTTCCATCCGAGTCGCACCTCCCAACATTCCAGAACGCAAATGCGGCACCGCATTTCCGTTCTGATGAAAAATCGTGAAACATCGGAACTGAAATGCGGTACCGCATTTCCGTCGGAGTCGCACCTTCCGACATTCCAAAACGGAAATGCGGCGCCGCATTACCGTTTTGTATGTGAGGCATGGAGCTGTGGAACGAAAATGCGGCACCGCATTTCCGCCAGGGTCAGACCTTCATACTCTATAGAACGGAAATGCGGTACCGCATTTCCATTCTGACTGAAAATCGTGAACAACGGGAACAGAAATTCGGCTCCGCATTTCCGTCCGAGTCGCACCTTCCGACATTCTCGAACGGAAATGCGGCGCCGCATTTCCGTTTTGTATACGAGGCCTGGAGCTGTGGGACGGAAATGTGGTGCCGCATTTCCATCCATGTGAGACCTTCAAACTTTCCAGACAGGAAATGCGGCACCGCATTTCTGTTCAGGTGAGACCTCTATACTTTCCCGAACGGAAATGTGGAACGGCATTTCCGTTCATCAACTGTGGTATGTGAAGGGGGAACGGAAATGCGGTGCCGTATTTCGATTCAGATTGAAAATCATGAACCACGGGAACTGAAATGTTGTGCCGCATTTCCGTCCGAATCGCACCTTTCGACATTCCTGAACGGAAATGCGGTGCCGCATTTCCCTTTTGTATCTCATACATGGAGCTGTGGGACGGAAATGCGGCACCGTATTTCCGTTCAACAACTAAGGTATGTGAAGGTGGAACTGAAATGCGGTGCCGCATTTTCTTCCAACAAGTACGGATGTGTAGCTTCGTGATGGTACTTAACGGAAATGCGGCGCCGCATTCGCATTTTCACTCCAACTCATCAGACGCTGGGACGGAAATGCCTTGAAATGTGAACACGTGGAGCAACGGAATTGCGGCACATGTCTGCACTCTATCTGACTGAAGTGGCATGAGGCGGCGCGGCCTGACCGTTGGATAATGATGTTTGTTTTTCGGACGGCAGGCGTACCCTGAACGATTCGAATTTCGTAATGACGCAAAGTCCACGAGGAGACACTTTCGTCCAACCCTTTCGAACCCAAGTGGTGCATCACCGCCGTTTCATCTACTTTTGTCGTGTCTCCTCAGTCACCCCTCTCGCGCCCTTTCCATCTGCACTCTTTGCCCCTTTTCCCTGTCTCTGTTCTTCTTATGCTCGAACTGAGAGGGGGGGATTTCGTGCACCATACAGGAGACCTCGTCGCAAGCTCCGAAAATTATACTTCGGATGTAGGCCAATGCCGAAGGGGAGGAAGCAGATGCGTCTACAGGAGGAGATTGCCATCTCCGAGCAGCAGGCCACTCAGGCAACCCAGCCACCAGTGAGAGCTCCATGCGATCGGGCTGCGCGCAGCTGATCGAGCACCGAACCCCCCATTTTGCTTCTGTAATTCTTAGACTGAATGCTAGGAGACTTGAATGCAGAACATGTTTGCATGCCTAACAGGAAAGGTGGACGTGCTTGAGGGATCGCAGGAATCCGAAGAGCCGCAGGAAGAGTCCGAGGAGCTAGCTGCAGCACGTACACCCACCCGATCCCCGAGCGCGGGTATTCCTGCCGGGCCTAGCCCTGTGCGTTTCAAAGACGCGGCTTCGAAGGGAGTTCAAAGCCCCAGAGATCGACTTGCGTTCTTCGGTCATGGAGAATCGCCAGCAGGGGTCGGGCCCTTCTCCAGCAAAGTCGAAGAAGAAGCAGCCCGTCCCTCTACTGGTTTCTGAACCGGCTCAGGCCGCTTCACCCCCACCAACGCGAATGAAGCAGCCTGGTAAAAGACAGATTCAATTGCAGCAGACACCTTCACCTGCAAGGATGAGGAAGTAGAAGGCAATCTGGGCGACGGCCGAACAATCTCCCGCAAAACCGCTTCCACAAGCTGAAGCTCAGTTCCTGGAGGATTTCCCGCCTGCAGATGTTGGGGCCGACTCTGCTGCAGCGAAGGCAATGGGATCGACCGTTTCTGTCGATTTGGTACCGGAGGAGGGTGCTGCCGCTCAACGTTCGCAGCAAGACCTCACCACCGATGAGCAAGCAGGCCCGGAGGAGGCCTCTGCAATGGCAGAATTGCCCGCAGACAGGCCCCAGAGTGCAGCTCCAGTTGAGGATGCTCCAGCTGCTCAGCCACTACCGGCACCTACAGACATGTCTCCGGAGGATTTCAAAATTGCAGCTGATAAAATGTTGGAGGAGACACACAGTAGCATTGGCAGAGTTCTGGGCAGCAGGGTATTCCAGCGGACTCTTCGAATCCCACTCTGTCGCATGGTCTCCCTTCCCATCGTCAGGCAGGCCCTTCCCGGAGATGTGGATAAGCTCAAGTTCGCATTTCGAGAAGGGTACCGTCTGGGATCGGCAGCGTTTTACGTTTCCATTGAGAATGAGGACGGGAAACTCGTGGACCCACTGCCGATGAATTGTCAACGTGGGATACCCACTGGCACACTCGCAACAACGAATTCGAGGCGACGCTGAAGGGTGATCCAGACTTCGGCCATATGTCGGGTAAAATGTTCTTTGTGTGGGACGGGAATCACCGACTTCTCGCCTGGTGGGAGTACATCAAGCAGAACCATGCCAAGCACATTGGCTGGCATTACATGGTGGAGTGTGTCATCCTCAAGGTGAAGGCGGCAGACTCCTCCCTGCTCAAGAATGCCATGGCGGACCTCAACTCGTAAGATACTCATACCCTCCCAAGCACGTTCGAAATGCGGTGCCGCATTTCGGTTTCCAATCTGTTTTGTTTCCGTGCTTTCCGTGGACTGAACTGGAGACTGGAGAGTGTGCCTTGCAGGGTCACTGAAATGCGTACGTGCATACCCACATGGCACATATGCTGTACAGGGTGAGGAAAACTGGTCTCACTGATCCGCACATGTTTGCGGAAATGCTGGAGCCCGAGCTCATTCAGAAAGCCGTGGCAAAAACTGACCGGACATGGTATCGTCTCACTATGGATGGAATGGTGGAGGTGATATACGAAGTAAGTCGTCCTCCATTTCCCTCTGCTCATCCTTCCCCAATTTCCAGTAATCTTTCCACATGAATCGAATGTAACGCTTCTGCATGTTTTTGTTGGCAGTCAAACATCAAGCTGGATTTGGCCCATGCCAAACGCTTCTTCATGGAAAGTGAGGGGCAGGTGAAAACGTTGCAGTCATTGACTGAGCACTTGAAGGAAGCCGGTGTCAAGTCCAGAACCAAATACAAGTCAAAGCTTGTGAAGTTGGTGGCAATTGCAGATCCGGCACTTGGAAAGGACTTCATCCCCGAGATTGCAAAACACTATTCTCGGGCCATGCAGCCGACCATGCAATTGGAGAAACTGCATCACCTCTCAACGGCATGTGTTGAGGCGAAAGAGAAGGTGAGGTTTCAATGCACTGAAGTTCCTTCCTAGCAATAGCCACTCTCTTCCAGCTCCTGACATTGGATCGGAAATGGCAGACACGGTGGCTGTCGATCTGGAATGCATCCGAGAGCATAAGGACAATGTGGTCTTTTCCACTGGAAGTTTCCGACCCTGCAGTGGATGTGTGGCTCAACCGCATGACTTCAAGGTAATTCAAGGTACTTCCCCAGATTTGCTTTTCTGAAATGAATTCCCTGAACTGCTACGTGACAATGCATGTGGGAATCGCAGGTAATGTCGAATGCGAAGGAGCAAGTCGTAATGCACACAAATTCGTTCGGCTTGTACGTCAAATGGGATGGAACACAGACATTGGAAGACTATGTGACACGTTTCAGATGTGCGTACAAGGACAACCTTTTCGCCAGAGAGCTACAGACAGCAAGAAGGAGCGTGGAGTTTACACATCAGGAGGGAGCGGGGAAAGCTGCAATGCGAATTGTTTACAGGTGAAGCACAGCTGCCCTTGTATGCGAAGCCTGGTTACGAGGTTTGTCTCGGAAATGTGGCACCGCATTCGCATTTTATGTTTTCGGTGGCACTCTGCGAGTAGGTTCGTCCAATCTTATGCTCACGCATGCTGACTGCCCTGCAGGTATATGAAATACGTGCTCCTTCAGACAGGGGCCCTGGCTCAAGAGCCCCCGTTCTTCATGGCTTGGACCGTGGCGGGCCCAAGCTGTGTCTACACACCGAGATGCAGAAACAATGGCATCCCGCGCATCTCGTTGGATGCCCCTGGTACCTGGATATGTCTGGCGGTATTGTTGACGAGTCTGAGAAAGATCTGCACGCCTTGGCAGAAGAGAAGAGAAAGGAAAGACGTGTCCCTGTTGGGCCAAAGTCGGCAAAGGAATCTGCTGCTCTGGAAGAATCCAGAAAGGCAGCTGAGATGGCACAAAAGACGGTGGATGCAGCTGTGCAGGCCCAACAGAAGGGGTCGAAGAAGAGGACTCGCCAGCAAGGAGCAGCTGTTGTGACACCCGCCAAAACGAAGAAGCAGAAACAGCCTGTTCAGGAAGAGGGTGAGGAAGAGGACTCCGATGGAGACTTTGCAACCAGCCCACCCCCCCAAACGCAGGCTGCCTCCCCTGTGCCCACCGTTGTCATGAGAGGCACGAGAACTGGCTCGGCAAAGAAGGCACTCTTCAACCCCCCAGGGGGGCACCCTTTCGAGCCGGTGGAAATGAAGAGGCCGAAAGTGGCTCCCGAAACAGTAGTCCAGTGTGTAAATGAGAGTTTCTTGGCGGCTTTGGATGGACGGGCAGCCAAGTTGGCATACATGAAGACCATGGAGGGTCTGAAGGGCAGAGCACTGAAGAAGGCGACTGCCGAAGAGCCTTCCGACACCCCAGGATTTCAGAATATGGTCTCGTTCTTTGAGAGGGTGTGTGCAGACAAGGATTGTAGGAGGGGCGGAAATGCCACCGAGTGGTCTTGCGATATGATCATCTTGGATATTCCGGATGGAGAGCCTGTGGAAGGACTGCAAGCTTTGCCATCTTGGAACAGGTACTCGGAGGACTTTTGGAAGAAAGGATTCGGGCTTACCCGCATGGTGTTGGACGACAGAGGCTTTGTGGTTGTCCTGGCGAGCAGAGGAAAAAACACTCAGACAGGAATTGCGAAGTGGACCCGCAAGAGCGCCGTCCCGATTCTGAAAAAGAAGTGGACGTGCATCAACACACTGGGCCTTTGGTCGGAAGGGAAGAAGGTGATTACGACACTGGCACTCGTCCATTCATTTGCTTGGGTGTTTTCAAATGCGGTGCAGCATTCGGTTTCTAATCGTTCCCCCCCTGTGTATGCAGACGAAGCAGTTCGATGCATACTGCTTTGTGAAGGAGAACTCCACCTTTGCTTTCCGGAAGGAGGGAGGAAAGGTTGACCCGAACTGCGACCCCCTCGATTACGACGTTCTGTTCAACAACGTTCCCAAGGAACTTCTCCCTCATAGCCTCACTTCAACGGAACCCCTGCGGTACTCACGGACTCGGAGCCCTGCCTTCATTCAGACAATTATGGAGACATGCACAGACGTGGAGGGCACAGTGCTCGACCTCATCTGTGGGACAGGTATGCAAAATCTTGATCTATGCTGTTCTGCAAATTCTCGTTAGGATGTAGTTCGCAACATCTGAAGCGCCATGTGGTAATGTGTGGATGGCATTGTAACAGGTGCCTCAATGTGGGCTGGGCGGTTTTCCGACCGGCACCTCTTTGCCTACGAGGAGGATTCATCCGTGTGGGGATCCCATCTGGAAGGGCTGCAACGGAATGTTAAGGCTCCCAACAGAGCGGAAGTCTCCTCGGATTTGTCGGAGTCCAAGGAAGACACAGTGGACATTGATGCGGAGGAGAACCCGGAATATGAGTGAGTGCAAACATTGTAAGTTTGCAAAGCCTTCTGGGTCATTTTTGTCAAACGAATTTCCCGACTGTGGTTCTCATTAGTCTCGTTGATGATTGTCATGTGCAGGATTGCAGGGTCCGGGTCGAAACATGTAGGGCCTACACTTCCTGCCAGGAAGAATGTCCCGTTCTTTGCGAGGGCCGACTTCATGACGAGCCCGGTGAGGGACTACTCCCTTCCTAGTTATGCAGCTAAACTCGCAAATACAGCGATTAGAAGAAGTGAGAATCCCAGTAAAGTAGAGCAGATTTTGGAGAGGGCTAGGGAGGACAGAAGGATAAGGAAAGAGTTGGCAGCAGCTCAGATAGGTAGACGGGTACGAAAGTACATATGTGATTCAGCGGATGAGAGCGACGCAGACAGGGAGGAAGACGACCCAACGGAGGTGAGATGGACAGTTCCGCAAGGGGAAGATGGGATTTTCAAAAGCCTGGCCAACGAGCAGTCCGCTGGAGATGAGAAAGGCACTGAGGGGGTGGAGGCGGAGCAGGACAGTCTAGAACAGGATGAGGATTCGGATGATTTTCAAGATTAATAGAATTTTAATGAAGTCTCTGTAAATGTAAATTCTCTTCCAGAGTATATAAAGGAAAATCTCCCCGACATTCGTGACCCCTCTCCAGTGTGCATTCCAGCCACACAATCGCCCAAACCACGACGCTCCCAAAATCAGAAATGGGGCACCGCATTTCCAAATTTTGGCAACTCTAAAAACCTCTTTTGGAAATGCGGCACCCCATTTCCAAAACAGGGGAGGGACTAAATTTTCCATTTCAATGTTGGCATAGTAAAAAGTAATCGGCCGATTGGAAATGCGGTGCCGCATTTCCAAAATTTCCTTTGTCCACACGCCAGTTTTGGCTTCTCCCGCTCATTGCATGGATGCCACCACGCTTACAGAGGTCGAACAAGGAGGTCGAGATGGCGGAATTGGAAATGCGGTACCGCATTTCCATATTGGGGATGGTCGTTGTTTGAACTGCAGGCCCATCGGCAAAAATTGGCACCGCATTCCATTGTCAAAAAAAAAGTCGATGACGGACATGGAAATGCGGCGCCGCATTTCCAGAACAGACATCGCAATTTGTCCATTTGCAGACCCTCTCACAGAAATGCGGTAACGCATTCCATCGAGCTGGTCGGAAATGGGTGCACTTTTCGAAGTGTTGGACGGAAATGCGGCACCGCATTCCCTTGTCCAAAAAGAAGTTTCCATTGCCAAGCTGGAAATGCGTCGCCGCATTTGCAATGCCAACCTCGTTGTCTGTCCAATTTATAGACCCGTGTTGGTATTTCGTGTACCTGGACGGAAATGATGCACCGCATTCCATTGTCCGACACTGAAATGCGGTTCATACATTTCCATGTCGGCATGGAAATGCGGTGCCGCATTTCGATGCCGACATGGCGTTACTCTGGTATATTCTTGACACATGACTCTCATACCGGTTACTCTGGTATATTCATCCGGACAGACAAATTGTAGAAATGAGACATCAAATTGTAAACAGTGGGCCAATTCTGACAGTTATTCAACAGAATGAAACACAATCATACAGAAGTGAGATACGATGGGTTTATTGATCGGACACGATGTCTCACATTTACCAACTGCAGACAAAACTAAGCCCTTCCTCCTTCTACATGGGCTTCACCAAGTCGACGGAACGTCGATACCCCTCAAAACAAGCTCATCACTGCTGCGGCACCTCGAGGTAAACTGCAATTCGGTCGTTCTGCTGCCCTTGCTGGAGCCGACGACAATGTCATGTCCATCAATGATACCACCATCATACATTGACAAGGTCACTGTGGGCCTCATGTGCCCGTGCGATTCGTCTTCGCAACTCAGCCGAATGTCTCCATACACTGGAAGAGCGGAGTGATCTGCACGTATATAGTTTTCCCCGGTGCCGTCCTCCCTGGTCCACTGGCAGCAGTTCCAGCGCCAAAGCGAGGCCGTGCGTGATCTGTCCGGCATCCCTTTCCAGCTTGGTATATCGAGGTCAACAATTTTCAGGACCCACGGACCGCATTGACCCTCGCCCTCACCTTGCTCAAAGCGGTAATAGCCCTCCAGATACTCCATTGCGCGCAAAGACTCTTGCTTGATTCCAGCAGCGTCAGAGAGCCAGACAATGATGTCTCCTGATTTTGGTTTGAACATAGCATAATCGTGGCCATGATAAGGGCAGTCGGCTGGATTTTGGCGGCATGGCATCCTTGAAAAAGAGTAGCGGAGTACGCTCAATGACAGCAGCTCCCGGATGGAGGAGGAGGAGCAACGCGGTGGCTAGAAAAAGTTCAAGCTAACGCTGCAATTCCTCACAAACACTCCAGGGCACATTTAAATTCCCCCCCTACAGGATCCTGGACCGATGAAGATTGGCTGCTGCATGAATGTAGCCGTTTCAGTTTCCTACCCTGCCATGCAAACTATGGGCAGTCACTGCCAGGTGGGCCGATAGCCACTGGACACGACGAAGTCCATCCCCTCTTCGATGTAAATGCGGCGCCGAATTTCCATCCGGGGGGATGGACTTCGGTGGCAGATCTCAAACTATAACTTGTTGATGAGAAAGATGTATGGGTTCATCCACCGCTGGCGTGATGAACACGTTCCACCTCCGTCGGTGGGTACGTGGGACCCAGATGCTCCATTATTAAAGGCCGGACTGCTCTTCCGCTTCGCATCATTTCCAAAATCTAAGGGCTTCGTAGCTGTCCGCAAGGTCATCGGCATCCAAGTCGTCCTCAGGTCCTCCTTTGCAAGGATGTCGTGCTTCCGGAACCGGGACGACTGCCCCTTTGGAGGCATCGATTATGCAATGTATTCGGCCACATCGGGAGACATTGTTATCTGGTACACAGATTACAGAGAAGATACTGGTTTGATTGTGGAAACATTGGTGGCTTTTGAGTATATCCTAGGCCACTACGCCTTCGAGCGGGGTGACGATCTTGGTCTGAGGAGTCCGTGGCTCCTGCGCATCCTCGATTCCGATTTTCCCAGCTACGACGGTCACCCATGCAGAAGAAGGCGCACTGCTATGCTGTTGAGGTGGAACTGCTGCCACTGGACGTGGGTGGACTCCATCGGAGAGACCTATTCTCCTGAAGGAGTGCGCTCCTCTTCTCCATTGTATGGGGACATTCGCATTGGTGTGGACGACGAAAACGTGAAGATTTCCATATTCGATGGTGGTATGATTGAAGGGCAGGACATTGTGGTGAACATCACTAGGGGCGGTACAACGGCTGCAATCGACTTTACCTGGAGGAGCCCCATGACTCATGAGCTAGTTCTGAGAGCAGTCGAAGTCCCATTGACAACGTGACTTGTATTCAGTGAGGTTTGCTATTTCATGAGCATGAGCGGCATGAGCGGCATGAGCAGAGTAGTCACACAATCAGTTTTCATGAGCATAAGTACAAATTTCGAAAATAAAAAACAATAAAAACAATAATTTAATGCAATGTGTCAGGAAAAACAAATATATTATTCGGCCCCTTGAAGGGAAAATTGCACTTTTGACAGTTGTGCTCATGATATTTCGTCTTCCGCTCATGCCAATTCCCAGCGACATGTGCAAATATGGAGCCGAATTTCGCGGTAATAGGGTCCGTAACCTGAAAAAACGGCGACGTATTTCGCGGCAATAGGTCTCTCTGGCGAAAAATGGTGCCGAATTCCGCGGCTATAGGTCCCCTCATGACAGGTAATTCGGCGCCATTTTTCCAATGCATGTTCGGACTTAGCCAGTTTTCGGCGCAAAATAGGGAAATTCGGCGCCATTTTTCCAGACACTGTACCAGTGCATGTTGGGACTTAGCCAGTTTTCGGCCCAAAAAAGAGAAATTCGGCGCCATTTTTCCAGACACGGTACCAGTGCATGTTGGGACTTAGCCAGTTTTCGGCCCCAAAAAGAGAAATTCGGCGCCATTTTCCCAAACACAGACACCAGTGCATGTTGGGACTTAGCGAGTTTTCGGCCCCAAAAAGAGAAATTCGGCGCCATTTTTCCAGACACGGTACCAGTGCATGTTGGGACTTAGCCAGTTTTCGGCCCCAAAAAGAGAAATTCGGCGCCATTTTCCCAAACACAGGTACCAGTGCATGTTGGGACTTAGCGAGTTTTCGGCCCCAAAAAGAGAAATTCGGCGCCATTTTTCCAGAAATGGCCCCACAACTGCTTCTGTTGGATCTCAGTTTGAATGGAATATTGCCTCATTCCAGGAGTTTTGGGGTGCATTTCATTACACTGCAAAAAAAAAGTCTGATACAGCAAAATGCATTTGAAAATATCCATATGGAGGATTCCGTTTGCCCCATCAATGATTTCTGGAATCCCTAAGGAGGAGTTTGTGCAGCTCGTTCACGCTCAACGCCGGTGCATGAATAAAGTCATCAATAGTCACGTTCATCCTCAACCTCTTCAGGTAAATGTAATACAGATGCTTGCACGGATAATACTTTGAACCCTTCTTTGCTTCCATCAACGAGAAGTCCGTACAGTTGCAAGTCGGCTCCACTCGCAATGCGCACACTTAAATGTGGAGTTCGGAACCTTCTCCTGAGCTCGAAATGGTTGGTGAGCTGTGCCTGTCCAATCGGTCTCGTTCCTGTGACCTCTGGATTTAAAGTGGAAGCAAGTTGGGGAGAAACACCGCAACGCGCCCGCACAAACAACGTAGCGCACCCGCACACCATCAAGCATCTTCATGCTGGTGGTTTTGGTAACGCACCAAGGATGACCGTCATGTTTTCTATCCATATCTGTCAATATTCCGGACGCCCTCGAGTAGTCCGCCCGAGGAGGGAACTCAAAGAAGATATTACCGTCGACGTCGGCGGGAAGGCATGTAACCGATTTAATTGCGAACTTGCTGTAGTCCAGCCCGGCCAGCTCCGACCGGTGTCCTTCCAGGTGAAGCCCTCGCAGAATTTCAAGAATAGATCGAACTGCGGTGCTCGTGCTGGGAATATGACTCCCTCCTCCACTGACGTCCATTGAGGACTTGCCTGATCTCCAGGACAACCTCGGAACTTCCATGACCTCGTCTGAGTCGGACAGGTTGTGAACAACCCGGTTCTCGGTCGTCTTCATGGATGGGTTCGGCTCTGGATTTACTTCATTGCGGACTTCTCTCTTTGAGGTACCCACTCTCTGATTCGCGGATTGTTTCGTGGAAGGCGCCAGGATAGACGGTGCATTTGGCGGGCAAATGAAGTCCCCAACAGCCCTGTATATGACGCTGTCCGATGGTGGAACTCACCATTCCCTGCCATCGCCGAAATCATCGTGGAGCACAACAATACTCTCGACAACAAGGCCGTTAGAGTCCTTCCTTTCCTCCTCCAAAAAAACCGACCCCGGTTTCAGGTGGTATCGAACGCACAGATATTTCTCCATCACCCGGCAGGTGTTCCCTCTGCACGGAAATGAAGCTCTATGCTCGTGAGGATGGCAGTACACTGTAGCGCTCGGGTTTTCCGCCATGGGAGATGTGCACACAAGACTGCCAGAATGGCGTGCGGGGAAGCTCCCTGGTAGAAGGGGTGCAGCGATGGGAATGAATGCGATGCCGATTTGTCCGAGCGACGAAGCCTGATCCAAATCCAGGGAGCCAACTATCTCAAAAATCCACAGTCAGAGTGTTAATGAACCTTGTCTCCGGAATGCGGCCCCTCGTCTTTGCGCAATAACTGCCAACGGTATGCAGTCAGAAAGTGGGGGGCCGTCCGGATGATGACGGCTGAAGGGGAGAAGCCGGCACCGTGCCGTCACATTACTACCCCCGAATGGAAATTCGGCACCCAATATCCAACAGAGGAAGCCCGGATGAAGAGGCGCAGAGGCCGGCACGTGTGCGACAGAGAACATCCCCTGGATGGAGATTCGGCGCCGAATTTCCATCCGGGCCCCCAAAGGGAGTCGTGTCGGGGGGTCAGGCCGAAAACTGGACGGCATGAAAACATCCCCAGATGGAAAAACGGCGCCGAATTTCCATCCGGGGCGGTTCGGATGCAGTCGGGGAGGGGGGAGTGGCCGGCATTTGGCCGTCACATTTCAACCCCCGGACGGAAATTCGGCACCGAATATCGAACAGGGGATGCCCGGATGAAGTCGCCTCGGGCGCAGAGGCCGGGGAGTGTGCGACAGAGAACATCCCCTGGATGGAGATTCGGCGCCGAATTTCCATCCGGGCCCCCCAAAGGAAGTCTTGTCGGGGGGTCAGACCGAAAACTGGCCGACATAAAAACCTCCCCAGATGGGAAAACGGCGCCGAATTTCAATTCGGGGCCGTTCCAATGCAGTCGGGGAGAAGGGAGAGGTCGGCACCTGGCCGTCATATTTCAACCCCCGGGACGGAAATTCGGCCCTGAATATCCAACAGAGCGGCGGAGAGGCGGCACCTCTCCAACATAGACCATCCTCCGGATGGAAATTCGGCGCCGAATTTCCATCCAGCAGGTAAGTGGAATCCCGGATGGATGGAGATTCGGCGCCGAATTTCCATCCAGCAGGTATGTGGAATCCCGGATGGATGGAGATTCGGCGCCGAATTTCCATCCAGCAGGTAAGTGGAATCCCGGATGGATGGAGATTCGGCGCCGAATTTCCATCCAGCAGGTAAGTGGAATCCCGGATGGATGGAGATTCGGCGCCGAATTTCCATCCTGCAGGTAATTCGAATCCCGGATGAATGGAAATTCGGCGCCGAATTTCCATCCAACAGGTAAGTCGGATCGGTGGCGTATGGATATTCGGCGCCGAATTTCCATCCTGCAGGTAATTCGAATCCCGGATGAATGGAAATTCGGCGGCGAATTTCCATCCAGCAGGTAAGTCGGATCGGTGGCGTATGGATATTCGGCGCCGAATTTCCATTCGCCATGTATTTCATCGCTCAGAATTACCTTCGTGCAGGTAATTCCCAGATGAGAATTACCTTCGTGCAGGTAATTTCCAGATTAGAATTACCTTCCTGCAGGTAATTCCAATTGATGCCGGTAGGATGTTAATTCCTCGTCCAGAATTACCTGCACGAAGGTAATTCTGATCGACGAATTACCTGCAGGAAGGTAATTCTAATCTGGGAATTACCTGCACGAAGGTAATTCCTCGCTCAGAAATACATGGCGAATGGAAATTCGGCGCCGAATATCCATACGGCACCGATCCGACTTACCTGCTGGATGGAAATTCGGCGCCGAATTTCCATTCATCCGGGATTCGAATTACCTGCAGGATGGAAATTCGGCGCCGAATTTCCATTCATCCGGGATTCCACTTACCTGCAGGATGGAAATTCGGCGCCGAATTTCCATTCATCCGGGATTCCACTTACCTGCAGGATGGAAATTCGGCGCCGAATTTCCGGTATTCGAATTACCTGCAGGATGGAAATTCGGCACCGAATTACCTGCGTGAGGGAAATTCGGCGCGCCGCCCTACCTCCGCGGATGGAAATTCGGCGCCGGATTTCCATCCGCGCGCTTCCGAATTACCTGCGTGAGGGAAATTTCCAGCGCCGCCCTACCTCCGCGGATGGAAATTCGGCGCCGGATTTCCATCCGCGCGCTTCCGAATTACCTGCGTGAGGGAAATTTCCAGCGCCGCCCTACCTCCGCGGATGGAAATTCGGCGCCGGATTTCGATCCGCGCGCTTCCGAATTACCTGCGTGAGGGAAATTTCCAGCGCCGCCCTACCTCCGCGGATGGAAATTCGGCGCCGGATTTCCATCCGCGCGCTTCCGAATTACCTGCGTGAGGGAAATTTCCAGCGCCGCCCTTCCTCCGCGGATGGAAATTCGGCGCCGGATTTCCATCCGCGCGCTTCCGAATTACCTGCGTGAGGGAAATTTCCAGCGCCGCCCTACCTGGCTGGATGGAAATTCGTCGCCGGATTTCCATCCGCGCGCTTCCGAATTACCTGCGTGAGGGAAATTTCCAGCGCCGCCCTTCCTCCGCGGATGGAAATTCGGCGCCGGATATCCATCCTGCTGCGCTCCGAATTACCTGCAGGATGGAAATCCGGCGTCGGAATTCCATCGTGCAGCGCTCCGAATTACCTCTACGTTGGAAATTCCGGGACTGTTTACGTCGATTTTCATCCGACATGGAGGGCTTCATCCGACATTTAATTGCGCAGTTGGGCAATAAATGTCGACCGCCGTCGGTTATTATTCGGGCTGGCGACGCATGGCTTCCTGGACACGTACCCTAAATCTCATGCTAATCTTGGCTTAACATGGTATTCCAGGCATGTACCCCAAAAAAGGAGATCTTTTTGGCTGGGACTTATGCCGCCTGAAGGGCGTGGCTCTCCTGAGAGAGACCTCACATCCAGACCGCGGCGGAAGTTGAAAGCTCTGTACTACGGACGACGGCCAATCTCTCGCATGGCCAAACTGAAGCTCCAGCAGGAGATTCCAGTGTCTTGCTCACAACCTGCGCCAACTGAAGCCGAGTACTCTCAGGCAAGCCACTTCTGCTTTCGGTTTGTTCGATTTATTTTTTGCTTTCGCTTTGTTACCTCGCTTTGTTTTTGCATCTTCATCCTGGCTTTGCTGTATGAGTGAACTTTAGATAGTTGAGTGAACCTTAGATTGTTTGCAATGCGTGTGCAAATCCGGCAGCTCTGGAGAAGGCTGCTTGTGCATGTCATTCTTAGGCAATGGTTGCATTTGTTTTCATTGTTGTTGCATGGCTCTCCATACTTCCTAAACTTGTTATGTTTTCATTTTTGCTACATGATTGTTGCTATGGTGGTTGCGCTGCTCGTTGCGATGCTGCTTTTTGCACCGATGTTGGTTTTCACGATTTTTGTCAATGACAGAGTGACGACGAGCCCGGCACGCTGGTGGTATCATCGACAGCTCCAACTCATCGCATGTTTGAATCGCCCAACTTGGGGCGAGAGGGCAAACTTAAACCTTTTGTTGGTGGACGGGAGGACTTGCAACGAGATTACGACAGAGTAGGCATTGAGGAGGTTGGTGCAGGCGGCATGGCAGGTGAAGGGCGTGAGGACATGAGGACAGCAGATCCGGCAATGGAGGTTGTTCATGCACATGCAGTAGGGCCCGCCCACGCAAAGAAAAAGAAGAAAGCTAAGCACATGCAATCCCCGGCGAGAGAGCAGTCACGGGCTGCGGAGGGGGGAGTGAGCAGTGCGCGCGAGGGTGTCAGTTCGCCTCAATCAAAGGTGGTCGTCCTGGAGGGCTCCCCTGCTGCTAGCCCTAGTAAGAAACAGAAAGCCCGTGAGAGGGCAAAAGAGAGGGCAAAAGAACAAACGAGACAGAATGCTAGCCAGGAGGAAAGACAAAAAGCAGGTGAAGAGGCCAGGGGTGCCCAAATGACAGATGCCAATGTAAGCGAGGGACACACAGAGACGGTGGATCCCTCCAAGACACCACAGAGAGGCAGTAACACACCGGTTAGACCATCGCGGGCAAGAGCAGCCCCTGCAATTACCCATACAGTGGAGAGTGGAGGAGAGGAAAGAACACCTGAAAGAGCACGGATTGTGCAAGTTCGAGGTGAAGCCAGGGAGAGGGCAGTAGAGACGACGAGAGTGCTGGAGGTGGTTTCGCAGGTGGCTGACCCTGTTGAGGAGGACGACATGGAGGTTTTTGACCAGGATGACATCCTCCCGGACATCCCCAGGCCCCAAACCCGGAGCATACAGGCTGGATTTGGCGGTCCTGGTGGGCTGCCGGAAAACCCCTCTGCAGCAGACGTCATGTCTGAGGCGGATATGAAGTTGGCCGCTGCCAAGATGTTGGAGGCAACCCACAGCAACATTGGCAGGGTGCTGGGGGGCATGGTGTACCCGGCCAAGCTTCGAATTCCCCTTTGCCGCTTGGTGTCATTGCAGGTGGTGAGACCTGCCCTCCCAGGCGATATCGACAAGCTGAAATTCTCTTTCCGGGATGGATATCGAATGGGGTCTGCCGCGTTTTACGTTTCCATTGAGAATGACCACGGAGCTTCCTGTGCCCACACTTCCGATGAGGTGGACAAATGGGGTCCCCATTGGCAAACGCGAAATGAGGAGTTCGAGAGATCGATTGCTAGTGATCCTCTTTTCCAGCACATGTCCGGTAAGATGTTCTACATGTGGGACGGCAATCATCGCCTCCTGGCATGGATGGAGCACATTGCCCAAGCCCACCCCAACGATCTCGATTGGCATTTCGCCGTCGATTGTGTTGTGCTGAAGGTTGCGGGGCCCAAAGATCGCAGTCTTCTCAAAGCTGCAATGGCCGACATCAACTCGTAAGCTACAACCCCTCTCGCTTTTGGACTTTGAATTTGGAAGTCATTTCATTGCGAATCCTCATATATGATGAAAATTCCCATTTTAGTATTGTTTGATGGAAATGTGGCACTGCAGGGTGACTGAGAATGCCTTCATTGCCACCAACTTGTCCCATATGCTCTTCCGAGTGAAGGATGTCGGGAAGCAGGGGGTGCAAGAGTTTGCCAATTCCCTCAGTGCCGACCTCCTGCGCAAGTCGGAGGCAAAGGCAGACAGAACCTGGTATAGGCTGAGCGTCGACGCCATGGTGGACTACATATTTCGGGTAAAGCTCCTGACAGTTTTGTTGAGCTAATCTGTCTCTCCTCCCCCAATAGAAGAAATTGTGTTGAGCAGGATCTCTAATCTTATGTGCGCATTCTTGACAGACGAAAATACAGCAGGATTTGGCACATGCGCGGAGGTTCTACATGGAGTCAGAGGAGAAGAATCCAACCCTCCCGGAACTCGAATCGTATTTCAAAGCTGCGGAGGTGAGGGCCCGCATAAAGTACAAGTCGCGGATGGTAAAGTACGTGGCCATAGCTGATCCCGCCCTTGGTGCTGACTTTCTGGTGGAGGTGGGGAAGCACTACTCTCGCGCTCTGAAGCCCACGATGACATTGGAGAAGCTCCATCGTCTAGCCACATCCTGTGTGGATGCAACAGAAAAGGTGATACATTCTTAACAAAATTGTGGTGGCAACAACTCCTTTTTGTGGTGTTTGGCGCTTACGAATATGCTGGGTGGTTGGACAGACCCGGTGGCTCCAAATCTGGAATGGTTCCCAAAGTACCAGGGACATGTGGAGCTTCCCCAAACCGGACAAACTCTCTGACCCCACATTCGACATGTGGATGAACCGCATGACATGGTGGTTTCAGGTACTTCCCCACGCTTCGTTTGGGGCTTCTACTCTAGTAGGGGGTGGATTCATTGTATTTTTTGAGGAAAGCGATCTGATGGACAATCTCCACAGGTGACGACGAATGCGCAAGAGCAGCTAGACACACAAGCACATCAGTTCAAGATGGAGATATCTCCTGCAGCAGAGAGCCTACGTGACTATGTGACGAGGTACTTTCTGCTCTACAAAACCAACCTATTCTTTCGGGAGATAGCAGATGCTCGCCGGAGCCACGAGTTCACCGACCAGCCGAACGCGGACAAAGCAGCAATGCGCCTTCTGTATAGGTACATACGCGCTGCCTTTCTTTCAAGTCCTGGCATTTCAGGATGTTAGAGGCCTCAAGTGGTGTTAGGGAAAATGGCGCCGAATTTCCAGTCAGGGCTCCGAAAATGGCTAAGTCCCTAGACTAGCTGGCCCGGAACTGGAAATTCGGCGCCATTTTCCAGTTTCAGGCCCTATTGCCGTCCAGGGACTTAGCCATTTTCGGTCTAAGTCCCTAGACTGGCTGGCCCTGAAGTGGAAATTCGGCGCCATTTTCCAGTTGTAGGCCCTATTGCCGTTCAGGGACTTAGTCATTTTCGGCCTAAGTCCCTAGTGTGGCTGGCCCGGAACTGGAAATTCGGCGCCGTTTTCCAGTTCTAGGCCCTATTGCCGTCCAGGGACTTAGCCATTTTCGGGCTAAGTCCCTAGACTGGCTGGCCCTGAACTGGAAATTCGGCGCCATTTTCCAGTTCCAGGCCCTATTGCCGTTCAGGGACTTAGCCATTTTCGGGCTAAGTCCCTAGACTGGCTGGCCCTGAAGTGGAAATTCGGCGCCATATTCCAGTTTTAGGCCCTATTGCCGTTCAGGGACTTAGCCATTTTCGGGCTAAGTCCCTAGACTGGGTGGCCCTGAACTGGAAATTCGGCGCCATTTTCCAGTTCCAGGCCGTATTGCCGTTCAGGGACTTAGCCATTTTCGGGCTAAGTCCGTAGACTGGGTGGCCCTGAAGTGGAAATTCGGCGCCATATTCCAGTTGTAGGCCCTATTGCCGTTCAGGGACTTAGCCATTTTCGGACCTCATTGTGTTTTTCATGAATGCAGGTACTGTAAGTTCTCCCTTTTGGAGAAAGGTCATCTGTCTTTCGAGCCACCATTCTTCCTGGCATGGAGGAACCCTGGGGCTGACTCCATGTACACTGACGATATTGTGAAGGAGTGGCATCTGGAACATTTGCGTGATTGCCCTTGGTATGTGGACCTTCCGCCCGGCTCGCTCGACCCATCCGAGTTTCAATTGAAGCTGGATGCTGAATTCCGACGAAACCGGGCTCCGCTGCCTCCGTTGGGTGCAAAAGAGGCAAAAGCGCTTGCGAACTCCAGGAAAGCGGCAGAGCTTGCTCAGGCAGGAATTCAGGAGAAATTGCATGAGAAGAGTGAAGGTCAAAGGAAAAGGACAAGGAAACAGGTGACTGCAGTAACACCCAAAAAGAAGAAAACCATCGGGGCATCGGAGGAGGCGCAGGAGGGGACCCAAGAGAGTGACTCCAATGCCGATTTTGTTCAAGGTCCTGCGACTGCTGTTGCTCCTACCCAATCACCGGTCGTCCGGGTTCCCAAGTCAGTTCGGAGTGGGACTGGCTCTGCCAAGAAGTTGGCATTTGAGGGCGAGCCTACACGCCGGTATTCGGCGGTGACGTTTACGCACAGGCCAAAGCTAGAACCTCCAACCATCATCCAATGCGTCAATGAGAGCTTCCTTGACGCTCTCGCTGCCAGGGCGAAGAAGGTGGCACACAACAAGTCTCTGGCGGAGCAGAAGGGGAAAGCCAAGAAGAGGGCTGGCGGTACAGAGCCTAAAGACACCCCTGGTTTTGAAGCCATGATGGAATTCTTCACGGCTATGAGCACGAATTGCAAGAGCACTCGGGGGGGGGGGGGGGGGGTTGAGGTGGAGAGAGCTTGCGACATGATTCTCCTCGACATTCCAGATGGGGAGCTGCTGGAGGGCCTGGATGGTGTGCCCACCTGGAACAGGTTTACTGAGGACTACTGGAAAGCCGGGTTTGGGCTGGCGGGGATGCTTCTGGATGACGGTGGATGTGTGGTTGTCCTTGCCACGAGAGGGAAGACCACAGAGAACGCGGTGGCAAGGTGGACACCGAAAAGTGTCACCCCGGTCCTCCTCAGAAAATGGTTCTGCATCAGTACGCAGGGGTTGCGAACAGAGGGCCAAAGTGTAAGTTATCAATCTATTGCATTCACTTCATATTGTGGTGTATGTTAAGTAGACCCTGGAATTGATCCCTTCTTTGTTGGATGTGCAGACATTGGTGTTTGAGGCATATTGCTTTGTGAAGAGAGGGTCTACGTTCAAATTCCGCAACGATGGTCGTCTTGTTGATGCCGCTGTGGACCCTGTAACCTACGATGTCCTCTACAACTATGTGCCCCACTCTAGTATGCCGAAGGACACAAAGACAGGCAAACCGTGGCGGTACAGCCGGACCCGGAGCCCTGCTTTCATCCAAACCCTCATGGAGACGTGCTCGGATGTCCAAGGGCGGATTCTGGACTTCACATGCGGCACGGGTAAGCCTTCACGTGCTCAGTTTGTCCCCTGGCCCCATTGCAATTGCATGCCGCAAGCTATTAACCGCCCGCTTTGTTCCTCAGGTGCTTCAATGTGGGCAGGGACGTTGTCCGACAGGCATGTGTTCGCCTTCGAGCCAGATACTGCCCTCCACAACTCGGAACTTGCAGCGGCTGAACGTCTGCCGAAAGAGGAAGAGGCATCCTCGGAGGATGAGGAAAAATCCGAGAAGGAGCAGGGGGAGGAAGTTGGGATCGAGGCCGAGGAGCCCCCGGTTTACGAGTGAGTGGTGGCATTGTAAGTTGCCTCCAGATTTTGTGAGGCACCTCCCTCCGCTCTCTTATTTCATTGAAAACCCTTTCTGGTTGTGCTGGTATTGACATTCTTGAAGTGGATTTGTTCTTACTGTAGGATGCCAAGTACTGCCGGAGGGACGTCTACACCGGAGTTCATGGGCAGGAGGAACGTGCCTTTTTTTGCCAGGGGGGATTTCATGCCTAGTCCAGAAAGGGAGTACATCCTTCCTACTTATGCTGCCCGGCTTGCTTCGGTGTCCATTAGGAGGTGTTCCGAACGTAGTCGTGTACAGCAGATTTTAGACGAGGCAAGCCTCAAGAAAATGAAGATGAGGGAGGAGGCAGCAGCTATTAGAGCCCGTCGGGCTCGTAGATTTGTGTTGGATTCTGCTGAGGAAAGTGGGGGAGAAGAGGCAGAAGATTCCCAGGAGGTGAGGTGGACAGTCCCCCAAGGAGAGGACGGGATTTTTGAGAGGCATAGTGGAACTGATGCATCACAGAGCTCGGAGGATGAGGGGGATGAGGGGGATGAGGAAGAAGGTGGGTGTCGCGCGGCCTTTACTCACCCATCCCTTCGCTATCCGAGGCGGAAACTCTAAGATAGAAGAGTTGGAAATCTCTAAGTACTCAGCCCGCGCAGAACAATCAGTCATGACCTACAGCTAGTGTATCATGGGGGTGTTTCCTATTTGTTTCCCTTTCCGCATTCATCTTAGCTACCTTACCATTGATAATTAAGTATCAGTTTGCTTCATCAATCTATCGGTTTCCTTCAATCCACAGCTTCACTCAGATCTCTCTACACAGTGTGATTGTATCGTATAAGTATCAGATTATGATTTATCAGGTATCAGGCCGAAGCCATTTTGTCTCTAATCTGCTCTACAATATCACTACAGCTTTGCATATAACAAGCATCTACTAATCCTCTTTCCTCCTTCACCGTGCTCTCCATCTTTTGCTTCCGATCTCCGCTCCAGCCTGACTAAGAAGTCCTCCTCTGAATAATGATCCTCATCTCCCCGTTTCTCCCTTTATCTTCCTCTCCGCGGTTCTAACCGTTTCCCTCGCTAACCGTTGTCTGTGAACTAATATGTTCCCTTCGCAGGTGTTGTTCCCCACAGTCGTTCCCTGTCCTACTCTTCGTTCCCTATGATGTGACCGCTGTGTCAAGCTGTGACTGGCTGTGTGAAACTGTGACGGGCTGTGACTGGCTGTGCGAAACTGTGACGACTGTGACGGGCTGTGTTGGCTATGTGGGCTGTGACGACTGTGACGGGCTGTGTTGGCTGTGTCGGCTGTGACGACTGTGACGGGCTGTGTTGGCTGTGTTGGCTGTGACGACGTGACGGGTTGTGTTGGCTGTGTCGGCTGTGACGACTGTGACGGGCTGTGTTGGCTGTGTCTGCTGTGACGACTGTGACGGGCTGTGACGACTGTGTAACCCCCCTCTACAGTGCGCTGTTGTCACCCCTAAGGCTCCTGTTGGTCTCAGTCTGTGCAAAAATTAAGGGTACCCTACAGATCCCGTATAAGTGTCTAAGTCCCCTACAGTCCTCTAACATTACCCCTTCCCCCTCAAAAAGCCGTGTTCTCACGGTTTACTGTTTCCGAGTAGCAAACCTTTGTGAGTGAGCACCTTGTTGACGTTGAGAGTTTCGTGGCGGACTGTGTGTACGAGCCCGAGGTCTGTCTCTGGTTGACGGAGATGGTTGATCACTACCTGGATAAGTGAGGCCCTCTGGAGGCTGATATCGAGGTAACCTTTCGGCATAGGAGACCCCCGTCGCTTCTTTTCTGCCATCTGAATTGCATAGTCTTCTCCCATGTCAAAAGAATTCTGTGAAGAAACAGTTGTATCAGAATCCTCATCACCTCTCAGATGTTTTAATTTTCGAACCTTTTGTGGAATCATCTGGGGCATACAATGCTGTCCTACCATGTCTGGAAGTTTGCATTTTACAACTTGGTGTAACCGCTGAACAGCAAAATTGGTGTAGACACTGAGCTCCTTGTCTGTCCAAGTGAGTGGGGTACCAATTACTGGTGCAGCGTGCAAGTACTTCCATGCCACATGTCCCTTATAGAAAATGTCATCAAGTCCGAATTTCTGTGTTGACAAATTGTTGCAGGCTGCTTGAAACCATGAACGAATTTGAGAATCCTTTTGCATCATAACTTTTGGGTCATATAGGTACATATGAGGTGACACCGAAGGTAATACCCAATGATCTCCACTGGAATAACTTTGAAAGCGTGTTTGCATCTTTTGTTGCTCAATGTGGTAACGTACCAGAAAACAAGCAGCGTAGTATAGCCCGCACCCCATGACAATACTTGCTATCTCCTTGGTCTTGGTATAAATGAGTCCATGTACAACCTGGAAAGCAACCAATTCCCTCAACATGGTACCTGCCTCGTGCCAGTATTGTGCAAAGTGATGATCTTCAATATGTCGATTGTTTGGAAGAACTTTAGTCCTAGTTGCCACTGGCAGCCAAATACGCATGATTTGGTAGTAATGTGCGAATGACTGCGGAGGACTAAATTCTTTCCAAGCCAAATCCAACATGATGGGAATTTGGTTGAAGGGCATAAGCATAACCCTGCTGTACTCCCTTGCAGCTGGAGTTTTAGGTGGGTTAAAAGCGGCATTGCCCCATACCTCCGGCTGTGGTGGCTGTGGTGTGGTTGTAGTAACCACAGGTTCAGCTACTGGTACACTGACCTGTTGTGGTGGTGGTGGTACTGGCTCCTGTATCATTGACATCTCCTGCACCTCCTGTGAAGACTGAAAAGCCAAAGTTCTGGCTTGTAAATAAGAAGCCATTAGCTGTTCCTGAGGGATATAGACTCTTTGGTCGATGTTTGAAGTGAGGTCTTCCACTTGAGTCTGGAGTCCGTCTACATCCTCTTGTAACTCTGCTATCCTACTATAGACATTGTCTATAGTAGTTGTGGCAATGTTCTGCACCTGCAGCTGAGCTCATTCATCTCGCTTTGGGTGAGCTTCCGTGGGCTTTTGCCCTCTACTGGCCCTTGTGCTAACCAGACCTGCATAAGGCTGTTATCCACCAAGCTGCTTGTGGTTCCCCTGAGAGTTTGCTCCTCTCTTAGCTTGTACAATTCCAACTGCTGTTGTAAAGCCTCCATGCGCTTCGCCTGTGGCTCAACCAATTGCGCATAGGCAGCAAGTAGATTATTGGCTTCCTTCCAAGCCTTGTTACTGACCGCGATTTCATTTCTATTGGCCATGATGGTTTGTTGCAACTCCACGATGTGTTTCTCTTGATCAGCTTCCATCTGCCTGTATTGCTTGAAAGTATCTTCATTGCGACAGATTGTATTCTTCATATCGACAATGAGCTTCATTTGCTCAACATTCTCTTCTTCTGCCTTCGTACATTTTTCCGCTTGACTGTTTATTTCTTTTGTTGATTGGTCAAGCATAGTTGTAAATGTAGCACATTGTATCGCCATCCTGTTATGCACTGTCTGCAACTCCGTATGTAGTGCATTCAGTTCTTGCAACTTGCTTTCATGCTGCACCTGCATTTGGTATAGCTGTTGCTTATGTGCTTCGTGCAACTGGTCTTGCGCGAGGCCTGCCTCAATCAATTGTTGCTTGGCCAATTGCAAAGCCATTTCTGTATTGCCCAAGTCTGCTTCATCTTGAGAGTGACCTCTTCATCGACCTTGTTTGCACACTCAGTGGCAAGTCGAGCCTCAAACTCCTTCCTGAGTTCCTCTTTCAAGGCTGTCAATTGGTAATTGGAACATGGGATTTGACATAAGTCCCCAACAAATTAAGTGTCCTGCCTATGGAACTCATCAGCATTGCCTGTTGAGGGTCATCATGGTGAGGTTGCTGCTGTTCCTCCTGATCTTCAACAGTATGATGTCTCACTAACCATTCAGGCCATTGTCCCACCGGATTTCTTCCTGAACTACTTCATCTATCACCGGTGCTACAGTGTCATGACCTTCCGCCTGTGGTACCTCCGACACAGGTGTGGTATTATATGCACCTCAGGATTTCCCTTGGGCAACTGTTGCACCTCTGGGATTCTGTCTCCTTGACCAGACCAGAATATTCATAGAGAAGGTCCCTTTCTCTATTTCTGCCACTATCTGTTCTGTAGTTGGATATCTATCCCTTCACTTTCCAAATCAAGGGATAACTGTGAACTTGTGACAAGTCGTTCAAGTGGCTGTGATGGTTGTGATGCAGAAGTAACTTCTCCTCCTCTCTGAAGGTCCTGCTTCCAGTAATAGCATTGTTTGTGCTGCTGTGCCCTTCCTGGCCATGAGCTGGGAAACATTATCTGCGGAATCCGTGAAGCAGGGATCCGCCACTACAGTCTTTCCCCTCTCTGCCTCTTAGTCTCGGGTTGTGCTGCTAGTCCACCCTCACTGTGTGAAGAGCCTTGCTCTTCCATTGCAGTGTTTCTGGCTCAAAACACTCCCATTTCCTTCCTTTCTTGTGCATTAAGTATCCAGAATTAAGGATTATTTGAGCATGAGTGGGCCGGACATATGATAGGATACTTGTGCGGTAGTACCATTTGTAATCT
>CM060731.1:85134870-85482682 GCA_030704615.1 Takakia lepidozioides | reverse complement strand
CATTTTCTTGAGGCTTGCCTCGTCTAAAATCTGCTGTACACGACTAGGTTCGGAACACCTCCTAATGGACACCGAAGCAAGCCGGGCAGCATAAGTAGGAAGGATGTAGTCCCTTTCTGGACTAGGCATGAAATCCCCCCTGGCAAAAAAAGGCACGTTCCTCCTGCCCATGAACTCTGGTGTAGACGTCCTTCCTGCAGTACTTGGCATCCTACAGTAAGAACAAATCCACTTCAAGAATGTCAATACCAGCAGAAGCAGAAAGGGTTTTCAATGAAATAAGAGAGCGAAGGGAGGTGCCTAACGAAATCTGGAGGCAACTTACAATGCGACCACTCACTCGTAAACCGGGGGCTCCTCGGCCTCGATCCCAACTTGTTCCTCCCCCTGCTCCTTCTCGGATTTTTCCTCATCCTCCAAGGATGCCTCTTCCTCTTTCGGCAGACGTTCAGCCGCTGCAAGTTCCGAGTTGTGGAGGGCAGTATCTGGCTCGAAGGCGAACACATGCCTGTCGGACAACGTCCCTGCCTACATTGAAGCACCTGAGGAACAAAGCAGGCGGTTAATAGCTTGCGGCATGCAATTGCAATCGGACCAGGGGACAAACTGAGCACGTGAAGGCTTACCCGTGCCACATGTGAGGTCAAGAATCCGCCCTTGGACATCCAAGCACGTCTCCATGAGGGTTTGGATGAAAGCAGGGCTCCGGGTCTGGCTGTACCGCCACGGTTTGCCTGTCTTTGTGTCCTTCGGCATACTGGAGTGGGGCACATAGTTGTAGAGGACATCGTAGATAACAGGGTCCACAACGGCATCAACAAGACGACTGTCGTTGCGGAATTTGAACGTAGACCCTCTCTTCACAAAGCAATATGCCTCAAACACCAATATCTGCACATCCAACAAAAGAGGGATCAACTTCGGGATCTAGTTTAGATATAGCACAATATGAGGTGAATGCAATAGATTGATAACTTACACTTGGCCCTCTGTTTGCAACCCCTGTGTATTGATGCAGAACCATTTTCTGAGGAGGACCGGGGTGACACTTTCTGGTGTCCATCTTGCCACCGCATTCTCTGTGGTCTTCCCTCTTGTGGCAAGGACAACCACACATCCACCGTCATCCAGGAGCATCCCCGCCAGCCCAAACCCGGCTTTCCAGTAGTCCTCAGTAAACCTGTTCCAGGTGGGCACACCATCCAGGCCCTCCAACAGCTCCCCATCTGGAATGTCGAGGAGAATCATATCGCAAGCTCTCTCCACCTCCCCCCCCCCCCCGAGTGCTCTTGCAATCCGTGCTCACAGCCGTGAAGAATTCCATCATGGCTTCAAAACCAGGGGTGTCTTTAGGCTCTGTACCGGCAGCCCTCTTCTTGGCTTTCCCCTTCTGCTCCGCCAGAGACTTGCTGTGTGCCACCTTCTTTGCCCTGGCAGCGAGAGCGTCAAGGAAGCTCTCATTGACGCATTGGATGATGGTTGGAGGTTCTAGCTTTGGCCTGTGCGTAAACATCACCGCCGAATACCGCCGTGTAGGCTCGCCCTCAAATGCCAACTTCTAGGCAGAGCCAGTCCCACTCCGAACTGACTTGGGAACCCGGACGACCGGTGACTTGGTAGCAGCAGCAGCAGTCGCAGGACCTTGAACAAAGTCGTCGTCTGAGTCACTCCCTTGGGTCCCCTCCTGCGCCTCCTCCGATGCCCCGATGGTTTTCTATTTTTTGGGTGTTACTGTACTCACCTGTTTCCTTGTCCTTTTCCTTTGGCCTTTATTCTTCTCATTCAATTTCTCCTGAATTCCTGCCTGAGCAAGCTCTGCCGCTTTCCTGGAGTTCGCAAGCGCTTTTGCCTCTTTTGGACAAAGCGGAGGCAGCGGAGCCCGGTTTCGTCGGGCCTCAGCATCCAGCTTCAATTGAAACTCGGATGGGTCGAGCAAGCCGGGCGGAAGGTACACATACCAAAGGCAATCACACAAATGTTCCAGATGCCACTCCTTCACAATAACGTCAGTGTACATGGAGTCAGCCCCAGGGTTCCTCCATGCCAGGAAGAATGGTGGCTCGAAAGACAGATGACCTTTCTCCAAAAGGGAGAACTTGCAGTACCTGCATTCATGAAAAACACAGAATGAGGTCCCTGAACTGGAAATTCGGCACCATTCTCCCAGGTTGGGGCGGAACTAACTGGGCCTAGAACTGGAAAAATGGCGCCGAATTTCGGTTTTCGGTGCTAGCCACGCTAGGGACAGCCATTTTGGGAGCCCTGAACTGGAAATTCGGCGCCATTTTCCCAGGTCCGGCCCGCAAATGGCTAAGTCCCAGAACTGACTGGGCCTAGAATTGGAAAAATGGCGCCGAATTTCGGTTTGCCACCCACCCTAGGAACTTAGCCATTTTGGGAGCCCTGAACTGGAAATTCGGCGCCATTTTCCCAGGTCCGGGCCGAAAATGGCTAAGTCCCTGAACTGACTGGCCCTGGAATTGGAAAAATGGTGCCGAATTTCGGTTTTCGGTGCCAGCCACCCTAGGGACTTAGCCATTTTGGGAGCCCTGAACTGGAAATTCGGCGCCATTTTCCCAGGTCCGGGCCGAAAATGGCTAAGTCCCTGAACTGACTGGCCCTGGAATTGGAAAAATGGCGCCGAATTTCGGTTTTCGGTGCCAGCCACCCTAGGGACTTAGCCATTTTGGGAGCCCTGAACTGGAAATTCGGCGCCATTTTCCCAGGTCCGGGCCGAAAATGGCTAAGTCCCTGAACTGACTGGCCCTGGAATTGGAAAAATGGTGCCAAATTTCGGTTTTCGGTGCCAGCCACCCTAGGGACTTAGCCATTTTGGGAGCCCTGAACTGGAAATTCGGCGCCATTTTCCCAGGTCCGGGCCGAAAATGGCTAAGTCCCTGAACTGACTGGCCCTGGAATTGGAAAAATGGTGCCGAATTTCGGTTTTCGGTGCCAGCCACCCTAGGGACTTAGCCATTTTGGGAGCCCTGAACTGGAAATTCGGCGCCATTTTCCCAGGTCCGGGCCGAAAATGGCTAAGTCCCTGAACTGACTGGCCCTGGAATTGGAAAAATGGTGCCGAATTTCGGTTTTCGGTGCCAGCCACCCTAGGGACTTAGCCATTTTGGGAGCCCTGAACTGGAAATTCGGCGCCATTTTCCCAGGTCCGGCCCGAAAATGGCTAAGTCCCAGAACTGACTGGGCCTTGAAATGGAAAAATGGCGCCGAATTTCGGTTTTTGGTGCCAGCCACTCTAGGGACTTAGCCATTTTGGGAGCCCTGGACTGGAAATTCGGCGCCATTTTTCCAAGGACCAATTTTTATGCGCCACATGAGGCCTCTAACATCCTGAAATGCAAGGACTTGAAAGGAAGGCATCGCGTATGTACCTGTACAGAAGGCGCATTGCTGCTTTGTCCGCATTCGGCTGGTCGGTGAACTCGTGGCTCAGGCGGGCATGGGGTATCTCCCGAAAGAATAGGTCGGTTTTGTACAGCAGAAAGTACCTCGTCACATAGTCGCGTAGGCTCTCTGCTGCAGGAGAAATCTCCATCTTGAACTGATGTGCTTGTGTGTCCAGCGGCTCTTGCGCATTCGTCGTCACCTATGGAGATTCTCCATCAGATCACTTTCCTAAAAAAATACAATGAATCCACCCCCTACAAGAGTAGAAGCGCCAAACGAAGCATGGGGAAGTACCTGAAACCACCATTTCATGCGGTTCATCCACATGTCGAATGTGGGGTCAGACAGTTTGTCCGGTTTGGGGAAGCTCCACATGTCCCTTGTACTTTGGGAACCATTCCAGATTTGGAGCCACCGGGTCAATGGTCGTAGGAGGGGGGTCTTCCATAATGCCACCCGTCACACCCCCTTTTTGCCCCATCATGAGTTCCACTATCTTCTTCAGTTGTGCTTCCATTCCCCTCTCCCGCTCCGCAGAGAGAGCCGCAAGCCTCTCCAGGGCCCCGATGCGTGCCATTGAGTTCCCCGCTCCCTACGCATACAAACACCCACCCGTACTGTTAAAAACCAGAAGAAGAGGCCGAATGTGCAGGATTTCAGGCATTCGGAGATGGCTAGGTTTGGCATAACACCCCTCGTGTACCATGCGTGGGGGCCCCACATACCCACCAAATCTTAGTACAACAACAGATTCATGAATGGAAACCGGACTTCAAAACATACCTGGCTCAAAACAGACTCTGATGGGGTGCCAGTCGCAGCATTCTTGCACTCTGCCCCGAGCTCGGACAGTGACGGGCTCCGCGCTTTGCGTCTTTTCTGTATTTGCCCATCCACACACCGTCAGTACAAAATGCCAGGAGCATATGGACAAAGCACTGCCCTGCATATCACATAACAACTAATTTTGCACAAGCAATAAAACCCACTTGTGGGTGTCTCTTCCATCAGAACATGCCACAACGTAAGAGCAATGAGAAGGGGGTGAGGGAGATTACCAACGGGCTGCTTGGCCTGCAACTCCTGCCCGGCCCCAACGCGAGGGGTTCGTGACACAAGCACGCGCTTGCTTCATCCCTTCAACCTTTGCAAGTCCACGAGGGGACTCCCAGTAGGCAACAAGCGTATCCCAATAGGCGGGTTCAGTGTTCATTGGCCTCACACCAGTCTTCGCCCATTTATCTTTCAGTTTTGCTCTTTCTCCTTTCATTATCTTCCCACATTGCTTCACTATAAAATCACGATTGGCAGGGATAGGTGTGTACTCGTACATTCCATTTATGCCATCTATTACTGTTGACATGGCACTCTGGGACTGCTGGTCAATGTCTTGTACACTTGAGTCAAGGTAACGCAATGCCAGGCCACGCAAATCACGCTGCCAGTGTTCCTTACCTTCGCAGCTAGCATTGATGACTCCATTTCCATGCACCTCCACCTTGTGGCGCTTTAGCCCTGCAGCCACCCTTCCCTCTCCATCTCCTTCCCATTGTTTCATGGCATGACGTCGTTCCTTCCTCAGCTCTGATGTCCGTTTCCTGCCCCCATGCTCTGGAGTAGCGCCGTCATACGTTGTGGGGGGTGACTGATGTGTGCCGGAGGGGGGAGGGCCGTATGGAGATGTGGGAGGCCCCCATTGTGACGTGGCAACATCAGGAAGCCAGCGCCACGACCCCGAAGCAGGGGGGGCTCCCCATGGTGCACTCTGTTGTGGAGACCATCCGGCAGGGGGTGGGTGCCAAGGTTGGTGTTGGTTGGCATTGTGTGGTGGCTGTGAGTGCTTTGCTACAGCTTCACTCCCCTTCCGCTGCCAAAAACATCCCACACACAAGGTGCATCAGCTATAGTCCTACTGAACACAACGTCACCAGAGCACAAACCATCCCACAACCACAACTATGGATTGGCTGACCTCAAACCCACTCCCCTGCAGCGCAAGTGCCAAAAACTGAAAAGGAGAGGGACAGAATGTCCTCATAACATGTAAGCCCATTCATTGGTGAAGAAACAGAATGTGGGCGGGTTCACATCACTACCACATTAAACTTACCAGGAAACAGAACATCCATCCGGGTTTTGCACATATCCAGTGGACATCTATTCACACAATCAGCAAATGGCTGTATGGCGGAGCCCAGCAACGGAGCCCCAAAAGGCCTAAAGACTCTCAATGTTGGTAAACACAGGTGCAGACACAATTCAATTGAAAGGATATTGCAGACCTAGCCTCGTTGGAGTTATCAACGCATATAGCAAATGCGTACTCCAACGCAGGTGCAATGACGTGACAAAGCAACATTTCCTTGACCTAAAAACTAGTCCCTCTGCACACAGTGGTAGACCTGAAGGTTTTTCCACGATGTCCTCCCCCATGACACAAATTGAAAACATGTTCAGGGATGTTTTCTGCCTAACTTCATTTTCTGCCCAATCATATCTCCTCTACGCTGATGATGTTGCCCTTTTGGCACAATCCCCGGTCTTTTTGCAACGCCATATCAAAATTTTGGAACAGTTCTGCAAAGACTATGGGATGCAAGTCAATCTTAGCAAGACCAAGATCATGGTCTTCAATGGCCAGGCTGATCGTAGATTCATCTTCAACCAGCAGGAAATTGAGATTGTCAAATCATACCGGTACCTAGGTCTGGTTATCCACTCCCCCAAGTTTCACTTTGCAGCCACTGCCTTCGACAGATTGACTAAAGGTAAGGCGGCCTCCGTCCGCCTTCACGCCAAATGCAAGCAAATACATCTGCGGCATCCCCCAACCAAAAAGTGGTTGTTTGACACCGTCATCAGCCCTGCTACCATCAATGGTTGTGAGTTCTGGGCACCTGGTGTCCCTGTCTCCTGGTGGGAAAAGAATTTGGAACCATTACAGTCATCTTTTCTTCAAGCAATGCTTGGCGCCAGGAGCACAACTCCATCTCAGATCCTAGGTGCAGAGTTTGCATGTGTACCATTGCAATCCGAGGCACAGTTCAGGCTTACAATCTTTCTCCATAGATTGCAGGCCCTTCCACCCAAAGGGCTAGTGGCAAGGGCCCTCACAACATCTATGAGGCTCAAAGCTGCAGGTTTCGGGAACTCCTGGTATGCTCGAGTGGACAATTTATTGAAACGTAACGGACTTTCTACTGCTTTCCTATGGGGGCTGCTATTTCATGAGCGGCATGAGCATGAGCGGCATGAGCATGAGCGGAAAAAAAAAAAGCATGAGCAGACCATTGTGAGTCCACGGAAATAGGGTTAGGAGGCACGGAAATAGGGTCATGTGAAGTTGGAATGTGGCACCAGTGGACTTGAAATGCAACATTTTATTGCAAATTTTGTGGCAAGCCACGTCTATACAAGTGTGTTCTAACTGTCATAGCCGGAATGGGCACTACTCTCCTACACCCTCCGAGGAACTTGCCCCACCTTCTTCCTCATCCCCCTCATCCCCCTCATCCTCCGAGCTCTGTGATGCATCAGTTCCACTATGCCTCTCAAAAATCCCGTCCTCTCCTTGGGGGACTGTCCACCTCACCTCCTGGGAATCTTCTGCGTCTTCTCCCCCACTTTCCTCAGCAGAATCCAACACAAATCTACGAGCTCGACGGGCTCTAATAGCTGCTGCCTCCTCCCTCATCTTCATTTTCTTGAGGCTTGCCTCGTCTAAAATCTGCTGTACACGACTAGGTTCGGAACACCTCCTAATGGACACCGAAGCAAGCCGGGCAGCATAAGTAGGAAGGATGTACTCCCTTTCTGGACTAGGCATGAAATCCCCCCTGGCAAAAAAGGCACGTTCCTCCTGCCCATGAACTCCGGTGTAGACGTCCCTCCGGCAGTACTTGGCATCCTACAGTAAGAACAAATCCACTTGAAGAATGTCAATACCAGCACAACCAGAAAGGGTTTTCAATGAAATAAGAGAGCGGAGGGAGGTGCCTCACAAAATCTGGAGGCAACTTACAATGCCACCACTCACTCGTAAACCGGGGGCTCCTCGGCCTCGATCCCAACTTCCTCCCCCTGCTCCTTCTCGGATTTTTCCTCATCCTCCGAGGATGCCTCTTCCTCTTTCGGCAGACGTTCAGCCGCTGCAAGTTCCGAGTTGTGGAGGGCAGTATCTGGCTCGAAGGCGAACACATGCCTGTCGGACAACGTCCCTGCCCACATTGAAGCACCTGAGGAACAAAGCGGGCGGTTAATAGCTTGCGGCATGCAATTGCAATGGGGCCAGGGGACAAACTGAGCACGTGAAGGCTTACCCGTGCCGCATGTGAGGTCCAGAATCCGCCCTTGGACATCCGAGCACGTCTCCATGAGGGTTTGGATGAAAGCAGGGCTCCGGGTCCGGCTGTACCGCCACGGTTTGCCTGTCTTTGTGTCCTTCGGCATACTAGAGTGGGGCACATAGTTGTAGAGGACATCGTAGGTTACAGGGTCCACAGCGGCATCAACAAGACGACCGTCGTTGCGGAATTTGAACGTAGACCCTCTCTTCACAAAGCAATATGCCTCAAACACCAATGTCTGCACATCCAACAAAGAAGGGATCAATTCCAGGGTCTACTTAACATACACCACAATATGAAGTGAATGCAATAGATTGATAACTTACACTTTGGCCCTCTGTTCGCAACCCCTGCGTACTGATGCAGAACCATTTTCTGAGGAGGACTGGGGTGACACTTTTCGGTGTCCACCTTGCCACCGCATTCTCTTTGGTCTTCCCTCTCGTGGCAAGGACAACCACACATCCACCGTCATCCAGAAGCATCCCCGCCAGCCCAAACCCGGCTTTCCAGTAGTCCTCAGTAAACCTGTTCCAGGTGGGCACACCATCCAGGCCCTCCAGCAGCTCCCCATCTGGAATGTCGAGGAGAATCATGTCGCAAGCTCTCTCCACCTCAACCCCCCCCCGAGTGCTCTTGCAATTCGTGCTCACAGCCGTGAAGAATTCCATCATGGCTTCAAAACCAGGGGTGTCTTTAGGCTCTGTACCGGCAGCCCTCTTCTTGGCTTTCCCCTTCTGCTCCGCCAGAGACTTGTTGTGTGCCACCTTCTTCGCCCTGGCAGCGAGAGCGTCAAGGAAGCTCTCATTGACGCATTGGATGATGGTTGGAGGTTCTAGCTTTGGCCTGTGCGTAAACGTCACCGCCGAATACCGCCAGTGTAGGCTCGCCCTCAAATGCCAACTTCTTGGCAGAGCCAGTCCCACTCCGAACTGACTTGGGAACCCGGACGACCGGTGACTGGGTAGGAGCAACAGCAGTCGCAGGACCTTGAACAAAATCGGCGTCGGAGTCACTCTCTTGGGTCCCCTCCTGCGCCTCCTCCGATGCCCCGATGGTTTTCTTTTTTGGGTGTTACTGCAGTCACCTGTTTCCTTGTCCTTTTCCTTTGACCTTTACTCTTCTCATGCAATTTCTCCTGAATTCCTGCCTGAGCAAGCTCTGCCGCTTTCCTGGAGTTCGCAAGCGCTTTTGCCTCTTTGCACCCAACGGAGGCAGCGGAGCCCGGTTTCGTCGAATTCAGCATCCAGCTTCAATTGAAACTCGGATGGGTCAAGCGAGCCGGGCGGAAGGTCCACATACCAAGGGCAATCACGCAAATGTTCCAGATGCCACTCCTTCACAATATCGTCAGTGTACATGGAGTCAGCCCCAGGGTTCCTCCATGCCAGGAAGAATGGTGGCTCGAAAGACAGATGACCTTTCTCCAAAAGCGAGAACTTACAGTACCTGCATTCATGAAAAACACAATGAGGTCCGAAAATGGCTAAGTCTTTGAACGGCAATAGGGCCTACAACTGGAATATGGCGCCGAATTTCCACTTCAGGGCCACCCAGTCTAGGGACTTAGCCCGAAAATGGCTAAGTCCCTCGACGGCAATAGGGCCTAGAACTGGAAAACGGCGCCGAATTTCCAGTTCCGGGCCAGCCAGTCTAGGGACTTAGCCCGAAAATGGCTAAGTCCCTGGACGGCAATAGGGCCTAGAACTGGAAAACGGCGCCGAATTTCCAGTTCCGGGCCAGCCACACTAGGGACTTAGGCCGAAAATGGCTAACTCCCTGAACGGCAATAGGGCCTAAAACTGGAATATGGCGCCGAATTTCCACTTCAGGGCCAGCCAGTCTAGGGACTTGGGCCGAAAATGGGTAAGTCCCTGAACGGCAATAGGGCCTGGAACTGGAAAATGGCGCCGAATTTCCAGTTCCGGGCCAGCCAGTCTAGGGACTTAGCCATTTTCGGAGCCCTGACTGGAAATTCGGCGCCATTTTCCCTAACACCACTTGAGGCCTCTAACATCCTGCAATGCCAGGACTTGAAAGAAAGGCAGCGCGTATGTACCTGTACAGAAGGCGCATTGCTGCTTTGTCCGCGTTCGGCTGGTCGGTGAACTCGTGGCTCCGGCGAGCATCTGCTATCTCCCGAAAGAATAGGTTGGTTTTGTAGAGCAGAAAGTACCTCGTCACATAGTCACGTAGGCTCTCTGCTGCAGGAGATATCTCCATCTTGAACTGATGTGCTTGTGTGTCCAGCTGCTCTTGCGCATTCGTCGTCACCTGTGGAGATTGTCCATCAGATCGCTTTCCTCAAAAAATACAATGAATCCACCCCCTACTAGAGTACAAGCCCCAAACGAAGCGTGGGGAAGTACCTGAAACCACCATGTCATGCGGTTCATCCACATGTCGAATGTGGGGTCAGAGAGTTTGTCCGGTTTGGGGAAGCTCCACATGTCCCTGGTACTTTGGGAACCATTCCAGATTTGGAGCCACCGGGTCTGTCCAACCACCCAGCATATTCGTAAGCGCCAAACACCACAAAAAGGAGTTGTTGCCACCACAATTTGGTTAAGAATGTATCACCTTTTCTGTTGCATCCACACAGGATGTGGCTAGACGATGGAGCTTCTCCAATGTCATCGTGGGCTTCAGAGCGCGAGAGTAGTGCTTCCCCACCTCCACCAGAAAGTCGGCACCAAGGGCGGGATCAGCTATGGCCACGTACTTTACCATCCGCGACTTGTACTTTATGCGGGCCCTCACCTCCGCAGCTTTGACATACGATTCAAGTTCCGGGAGGGTTGGATTCTTCTCCTCTGACTCCATGTAGAACCTCCGCGCATGTGCCAAATCCTGCTGTATTTTCGTCTGTCGAAAAGGCGCACATAAGATTAGAGATCCTGCTCAACACAATTTCTTCTATTGGGGGAGGAGAGACAAATTAGCTCAACAAAACTGTGAGGAGCTTTACCCGAAATATGTAGTCCACCATGGCGTCGACGCTCAGCCTATACCAGGTTCTGTCTGCCTTTGCCTCCGACTTGCGCAGGAGGTCGGCACTGAGGGAATTGGCAAACTCTTGCACCCCCTGCTTCCCGACATCCTTCACTCGGAAGAGCATATGGGACAAGTTCGTGGCAATGAAGGCATTCTCAGTCACCCTGCAGTGCCACATTTCCATCAAACAATACTGAAATGGGAATTTTCATCATATATGAGGATTCGCAATGAAATGACTTCCAAATTCAAAGTCCAAAAGCGAGAGGGGTTGTAGCTTACGAGTTGATGTCGGCCATTGCAGCTTTGAGAAGACTGCGATCTTTGGGCCCCGCAACCTTCAGCACAACACAATCGACGGCGAAATGCCAATCGAGATCGTTGGGGTGGGCTTGGGCAATGTGCTCCATCCATGCCAGGAGGCGATGATTGCCGTCCCACACGTAGAACATCTTACCGGACATGTGCTGGAAAAGAGGATCACTAGCAATCGATCTCTCGAACTCCTCATTTCGCGTTTGCCAATGGGGACCCCATTTGTCCACCTCATCGGAAGTGTGGGCACGGGAAGCTCCGTGGTCGTTCTCAATGGAAACGTAAAAGGCGGCAGACCCCATTCGATATCCATCCCGGAAAGAGAATTTCAGCTTGTCGATATCGCCTGGCAGGGCAGGTCTCACCACCTGCAATGACACCAAGCGGCAAAGGGGAATTCGAAGCTTGGCCGGGTACACCATGCCCCCAGCACCCTGCCAATGTTGCTGTGGGTTGCCTCCAACATCTTGGCAGCGGCCAACTTCATATCCGCCTCAGACATGACGTCTGCTGCAGAGGGGTTTTCCGGCAGCCCACCAGGACCGCCAAATCCAGCCTGTATGCTCCGGGTTTGGGGCCTGGGGATGTCCGGGAGGATGTCATCCTGGTCAGAAACCTCCATGTCGTCCTCCTCAACAGGGTCAGCCACCTGCGAAACAACCTCCAGCACTCTTGTCGTCTCTACTGCCCTCTCCCTGGCTTCACCTCGAACTTGCACAATCCGTGCTCTTTCAGGTATTATTTCCTCTCCTCCACTCTCCACCGTATGGGTAATTGCGGGGGCTGCTCTTGCCCGCGATGGTCTAACCGGTGTGCTACTGCCTCTCTGTGGTGTCTTGTAGGGATCCACCGTCTCTGTGGGTCCCTCGCTTACATTGGCATCTGTCATTTGGGCACCCCTGGCCTCTTCAGTTGCCTTTTGTCTTTCCTCCTGGCTAGCATTCTGTCTCGTCTGTTCTTTTGCCCTCTCTTTTGCCCTCTCACGGGCTTTCTGTTTCTTACTAGGGCTAGCAGCAGGGGAGCCCTCCAGGACGACCACCTTTGATTGAGGCGAACTGAAACCCTCGCGCGCACTGCTCACTCCCCCCTCCGCAGCCCGTGACTGCTCTCTCGCCGGGGATTGCATGTGCTTAGCTTTCTTCTTTTTCTTTGCGTGGGCGGGCCCTACTGCATGTGCATGAACAACCTCCATTGCCGGATCTGCTGTCCTCATGTCCTCACGCCCTTCACCTGCCATGCCGCCTGCACCAACCTCCCCAATGCCTACTCTGTCGTAATCTCGTTGCAAGTCCTCCCGTCCACCAACAAAAGGTTTAAGTTTGCCCTCTCGCCCCAAGTTGGGCGATTCAAACAGGCGATGAGTTGGAGCCGTCGATGATACCACCAGCGTGCCGGGCTCGTCGTCACTCTGTCATTGACAAAAATCGTGAAAACCAACATCGGTGCAAAAAGCAGCATTGCAACGAGCAGCGCAACCACCATAGCAACAATCATGTAGCAAAAATGAAAACATAACAAGTTTAGGAAGTATGGAGAGCCATGCAACAACAATGAAAACAAATGCAACCATTGCCTAAGAATGACATGCACAAGCAGCCTTCTCCAGAGCTGCCGGATTTGCACACGCATTGCAAACAATCTAAGGTTCACTCAACTATCTAAAGTTCACTAATACAGCAAAGCCAGGATGAAGATGCAAAAACAAAGCGAAAGCAAAAAATAAATCGAACAAACCGAAAGCAGAAGTGGCTTGCCTGAGAGTACTCGGCTTCAGTTGGCGCAGGTTGTGAGCAAGACACTGGAATCTCCTGCTGGAGCTTCAGTTTGGCCATGCGAGAGATTGGCCGTCGTCCGTAGTACAGAGCTTTCAACTTCCGCCGCGGTCTGGATGTGAGGTCTCTCTCAGGAGAGCCACGCCCTTCAGGCGGCATAAGTCCCAGCCAAAAAGATCTCCTTTTTTGGGGTACATGCCTGGAATACCATGTTAAGCCAAGTTTAGAATGAGATTTAGGGTACGTGTCCAGGAAGCCATGCGTCGCCAGCCCAAATAATAACCGACGGCCGTCGACATTTATTGCCCAACTGCGCAATTAAATGTCGGATGAAGCCCTCCATGTCGGATGAAAATCGACGTAAACAGTCCCGGAATTTCCAACGTAGAGGTAATTCGGAGCGCTGCACGATGGAATTCCGGCGCCGGATTTCCATCCTGCAGGTAATTCGGAGCGCAGCAGGATGGATATCCGGCGCCGAATTTCCATCCGCGGAGGAAGGGCGGCGCTGGAAATTTCCCTCATGCAGGTAATTCGGAAGCGCGCGGATGGAAATCCGGCGCCGAATTTCCATCCGCGGAGGTAGGGCGGCGGTGGAAATTTCCCTCATGCAGGTAATTCGGAAGCGCGCGGATGGAAATCCGGCGCCGAATTTCCATCCGCGGAGGTAGGGCGGCGGTGGAAATTTCCCTCATGCAGGTAATTCGGAAGCGCGCGGATGGAAATCCGGCGCCGAATTTCCATCCGCGGAGGTAGGGCGGCGGTGGAAATTTCCCTCATGCAGGTAATTCGGAAGCGCGCGGATGGAAATCCGGCGCCGAATTTCCATCCGCGCAGGTAGGGCGGCGGTGGAAATTTCCCTCATGCAGGTAATTCGGAAGCGCGCGGATGGAAATCCGGCGCCGAATTTCCATCCGCGCAGGTAGGGCGGTGCGCCAAATTTCCCTCAAGCAGGTAATTCGGCGCCGAATTTCCCTCCTGCAGGTAATTCGGATCCCGGATGAATGGAAATTCGGCGCCGAATTTCCATCCAGCAGGTAAGTCGAATCCCGCATAAATGGAAATTCGGCTCCGAATTTCCATCCAGCAGGTAATTCCAATACCGGATGAATGGAAATTCGGCGCCGAATTTCCATCCAGCAGGTAAGTCGAATCCCGCATAAATGGAAATTCGGCGCCGAATTTGCAGCCCCCCATGTGTCCCGACCCCTCGCCCTCAAGACAAAGGGCCGCGACACACACCCCTACCAACGAGGAGTCGATGTCCTCATCGACTTGTCCCTTTTTGTGGAAACTAACATCTAAGTTGTGGCGTCCCACATCAAGGAGTTTGTTTCCGTACCATGGCATCCCATGACAAAGAACCAAACCCCCACTTGACTCTACTCTCCACTAGCTAGTTCGGCCGACTTCCTCCAAGTCCCGGCCAAGGGTGGAGCCTCTCAAGCTCCACCCAATGCACTCTTCATGGCCCACTTCAAGGCCAAGGAACGATCCTCCCCGAGGATCGAATCTTCGTACTGCAAAAATATTGCTTGCGACTGCTCATGATGCCGCTTTTTTGGCATCACCTTGAGCAAGGGTTCACCTTGAACCCTTTTTGACTAGTAAGATAACCTTGAACCAACCGTGCGTCCCAATCACTACAATTGGGTCCACCTTGGAATGCTGGCCTGAGGTACGGGAACATGCCGAAGTTGCACTACAACTTCGTCCCAAGGCTACACGATTATAGTACGTGAACGGAAGCACGTAGCTTCCGCGTTAGCCCGCACTACAAGGCAACCCCCTCAGTAGCGCATTTATAGTATGTGCACGCGCTAGGTGCGCACTAGCACGTGAACTCCCGAAGAAGGTGCAAGTTTCCTTGCCTCTTGGATGGGAGTCACCCAATTTCGGCACTGTGCAAACACACGATTAATCCAATTTACCTCTCCCACTTTTGTAAGCTAGCATGCATTCTACACACTAGCCAACCATACCGTGCATCACCATTCCAAACAAAATAGGATGCACAACATTTGGAAGCCATTTCATTTATAAACAAGATTTGTACAACACAAGTCTTTGCAATCGGATTCCTGAGCTAGCTAAGCCGGACTAAGCATGCATTTCCTCCCCCACGATCCAAGGTTGATGTCCCCATCAACGCTTCTTCCGCTTTTGAGGTCGCCCTTCGAAAGCTGTAACCGCCTCGGATGCGTTTCCCATTTCTGAGGCACGCACCCAAGTTGCCTCCACTTGATAATAGCCCTTCCATTTCACGAGATACTCCGTTTCTCGATTCTTGAACCTCCTCGACTTAAGCACTGCCTCCACCTCGTACTCAGGTTCATTTTCAAGATCCAACAGCACTGGTGGCGGACGCAACACTTGCAGCCGATTCGGACGCGCTTCATCTTTGAAGTAAGGCTTAAAAAGAGAAACGTGGAATACTGGATGCACCTTGCTGTTTGCAAGCAGCTCCAATTTATACACATCCTCATTCATAACCTTATGGATGCGAAAGGGCCCCGCATACGGAGGTACGAACTTTGGACTCACTTCCGGAGGTAGTCAAAAATTCTTGATGTTCAACCAGACCTCCGTGCCTGCCTCAAACTTAACTTCCCTCCGCTTCCGATTTGCCTGCCGTTCATACCGTTTCCTAGCTTTGACAATGTTGTACTTTGCGAGCTCCAACAAATGCTCGCGTTCTCCCATTACCGCTGCTGCTGCCGGTTCCTCACCGTCCTGGGCGGCCCAACTTGTCGGCACCAGAGGTGCTTTTCCATATACCAATACAAAAGGGGAAACTCCCGTTGCGGAGTGTTTTGTGTTATTATAACATAACTCTGCCGCATCCAAGTGCTCCACCCAGTCCGACTGGTCTGCCGACACATAATTCCGCAAGATCTGCTTCACCACGGAGTTCACTCTTTCCGTTTGGCCGTCCGTTGTAGGTCGGAAGGCCGTGCTCATCTTGAGCTTCGTCCACCAAGGTGTGGAGCAGGAAACCTCTCAATGAGCGCGAATTGGATACGACCACATTTTTTATTGTCGGAGGCAACACACATTGATGGCAGCCCAGGTCAGGGGAGGTCTCCCGTGCTACCCTACCTTGCTGAAATTCTACTTACTGTATGACTACGTAATTGTCCATTGTCCATCGTTTTTTCAACTCATGCTAATCTACTGAAGTGTGATGATTGCAGGAGCTTCTGGAGGTTCCGGAACTGGATAATGATCTGATAAAAACTCGAGGTTAGCTATTTCATGAGCGGCATGAGCGGAGTAGTAAGACAATCGGTTTTCATGAGCAGAAGTCTGAAATTTGGAAATGCGGCAGGATTAAAAAAATACTAAAAAAGTATTTTTAATGGAATATGTCAAAAAATAATGATATAATATTCATTATGTGAAACTGAAAATGAAGTTTTGAGAGCCGTGCTCATGAAATTTTCTCTGCGCTCATGGCAAATGCAGTCGAGATCTGGAAAAATGGCGCTGAATTGCGCGGTAATAAGTTCCGGAACCTTGGGAAATGACAACGCATTTTGCGTTAATAGGTGCATCCCCGGAAAAATGGTGCCAAATTTTGCGGCAATAGGTCCCTGCCATTCAAGTAGTTTGGCCCCAAAATTGGAAATGCGGCGCCGAATTTCGGTAGATAGTGCCTACAACTGCACCGAACTTGGGCACTTTTTGGCCACATAATTGGAAATTCCAGACATGGTACCCAGACATGCTGGGATATAGCCAGTTTTTGGCCCAAAATCTGGAAATTCGACGCTATATTTCCAGAAATGATCCCCACAACTGCCAATATTTGAACTCAGTTTTTTGGAAAGATCTGTGATTCATCCTGCCGCCATCTTATTATGGATTCTGTTTTGACATTGAACTGCCAGTGGACCTCAATCGCCGGACTTTGTAAGCTATAGTCCATAAGGGGTGCATAACAAATTGCACAATGGATATCCAGAAGACCATAATATGTTTGAATGAGACATTACTTTTATTTGTAGGTCTCATTCCAGGAGTATTGTCGTGGATTTCATTAGACTGCAAAACAAAGTCTACTGCATAAAAATGCAATTGAAAATATCCAAATGGTGGATTCCTTTTGCCCGGCCATCAATGATTTTCCCGAAATCCTTGCCGAGGAGTTTGTGCAGCTCGTTGACGCTCAACGTTGGTGCATGAACAAAGTCATCAATACTCAAGTTACACCTCAGCCACTTCAGGTAAATGTAATACTGATGCTTGCACGGATAATATTGCCATATTTTGATACTTGCCATCCGGTAAACACACCCAAGGCCGGGTGCGGGTACGTCCCGGGAGCTCTGAATAGTACATGCCATCCCAAGAGCATTGGCAATCCGAGTCTCTGTTGTGCACCTAAGCATCGTGCCACAACATACATCGTTGTCCACCACACAATCTAAGCACACAATCCTAGAAAGCTATACCACAATGATAAGAGATGAGAAATGAGAGAAGTAGAAGACAATGAAAGCTCTCAAAGCATGAAGCAATCACATGAAGAACAAGCCCTAGTCCTTCCAAGTGAAATCCACTCTATCACATAAACTAAGTCAAGCCAAGGGCACCTTTGCTAAAGGAATCCACCCTACAAAGCCCTCAACACACTCCCTCTCAATACCTAGAGCTATGGAGGTGAGAGAAACTCATGGAGGCTCAACTACAAGAAGATGAGCCTCCTCAACACTCACAAGGGGAAAACCTATCTCCATGTCTAAAGTGAGGCTCGACACCTCACTTGGCATGTGAGACCAAATGAAGTCCCAACACACAAATATAAATATAAATATCTAAAATGTCCTAGTTAACTAGAAGTAGGTAATTCTAGATAGCCATGACTAAAACCATGACAGCTGTCGTGCACCTAAGCATCGTGCCACAACATACATCGCTATCCACCACACAATCTAAGCACACAATCCTAGAAAGCTATACCACAATCGCCCCCCTAGCTGGTGGTTAGGTCCCTCTAACTCCAGATAGCTACAAGATGTAATAGCCACAGCCGTACTAAGTCCTCTATCACTGTCCCTATTGTACTCAAACTCTATAGACCAAGAGGCCGGGTACAAGAGCAACCCCATCGTTAGTCGCCGTCTTGCAATCTGTGAGCTTGAGTCAGGATCTCGTGTGTTGGTCTCCTAGTAGCTTGGCCTTGCATTTCTTGTTAGCCTTCCATGGTTGTATCCACTCCCACTATCCAATGCAATACGGACATAACCAATCCCCATCAGGAACCATCTCAAGAGGTGGATTCAAGCATCCCATATGCCAACCTCTAGAGCATCGATCACACTCCAGCATGGTGGCTGCCCCTCTAGCAGACCCACACAACATGCATTTCAAACTTGCAGATACCACTGCCAGGTTTTGGTCAATCCTGCCATCGACATTCGGAAGGTGACATGGCGCACAATTACGCACATGGTCCTTCCAAGTTATGCGATCCCGACCCTCCAAGACCAAGACGCCTGAGGGCAAAACCTCTCGAACCCTCAAAATAACACGTCCTGCAGTCACATCCAATATCGTAGGAGCAGTCTGCTACAGATAGACATAGTCACCAGGGTTGAATCTCCGAACCCCAGGACGATAGCCCCCACCACGTATGGTAGCATACCTCAACGTATCATGATGTTGTGCAATGGCAAGGTTCTCGAAAGCCATGGGCATGACTTTCTTGAACAACTCTGCACGCTGCTCACATGCACGTGCCCACACGTCCGGATCGTCAAGGTTAAGAACTGTAGCAGTTTCTCTGCAAATGGATGTAGGCAAATCTGGCTCTCGGCCAAAGAGAAGAAAGTATGGTGAGAAGGAGGCAAGTGATGCTTGTTTGCTGAACCTGTAGCCCATGGCTAACTAGGGTAACTGAAGGTCCCAATCTCCTAGGTGTCCCTTCTGCAAGCCATACTTGCGCAAACCCCTCTTTACTGTCTGAACAACTCTCTCTGCCAAGCCATCGGCCTCAGGATGATCCCGAGAAGTGGTGCGGTGGTCTATCAAGGCCTTGTTACACAAAGCCTGAAACTCCCCCAAGAACTCTCTCCCTTGGTCCGTGAGTACCTCAGCTGGAGCACCGAATCGGCTAAGCACACAATCCAAGAATGCATACGCAGCTCCCTCACTAGCCTTATCAGGCAATGGAACCAATTCAATCCACTTGGAGAAGTGCTCCACCATCACCAACACGTACTTGTTGTGGCGCATGGTAAGTGGCAATGGCCCTGCGAAGTCAAGACTCCACCTGTAGCCCAATCCCATGATCGGAAGAGGGTGCAATTATGGAGTAGGGGCGTTGAATGAAGCACACACCTTGTCACACACCATGCACCTAGCCACAAATTGTTGCACCTCTGTGTGCATACCACGCCACCAATACTGCCCCTGCAGTAGACTATGAGTGCGTCCCACCCCAAAATGCCCCAACTCCTCATGGGCATGCCGCACTAACCGTGCCCGTTGTGTTGGGTGAGGCACAATCCTCACTCGACCATCCTCCCACACTCGGAGTAGGTGTGTCCCCTCCCACTTGAACCTCTTGGCTCGTTGTAGGATCCGATCCCTCTCATTGGCAGTCACAGTGGCTGCAGTGTCTCAAGTGCGGAGGTAGTCCAACACAACTGAATCCTCATGTATATCTTTGGCGCCACCTTGCTCATTGCTGGCCTCAGGGTCCTCAGACACTTGATCTACAGTCATCCCTGTTGCAGGTCCAACCTGGCCTTCCGCTGCCAAGATACACAGAAATGCAGATGCATGCCATCCGGGCACCATCTCCTCGTCCGTCTCACCATGCCACCGAGCTCCAGTGTCATCTTGCTGGCTCGTGCATGGATTGCGACTCAACCCATCTGCATTGCAATTGACCAAACCTGGTCGATGCACCACCTGAAAGTCATACTCTTGAAGGATGAGTGCCCACCGTGCAAGCTTCCCCGTAAGCTTGTCTGACTCCATCAACCACTTGAGTGGTTGGTGATCCGTGACAAGGATGAAGAGATTGCCGTATAGATAGCACCTGAAGTGTGCCACGGCCCACACTGCAGCTAAGCATTCTCCCTCATATGAGCTATACTTAGACTCTGCAACGTTGTTCGAGCGGCTAGCATAAGCCACTATCAACTCTCTTCCCTCATCGTCCACCTGTGTGAGCACCGCTCCAAGCCCCAGCCTGCTCCAATCTGTATGCAACTGAAAAGGACGCCCCCTGATAGGTCGTCTCAAGATGGGCGCCGAGGTCAACCTCGCCTTGAGCTCTTGAAAAGCTTGTTCTTGCTCATCTTCCCACTGCCACTCCTGGTCCACCTTGGTCAGCTTGGTTAGAGCCTTTGCAATGGCACTAAATCCCTTAACAAACCATCTATAATAGTTTGCTAACCCCATGAAAGCTCAAACTCGGCTCACATCCGTGGGGCGTGGAACCTGTGCAATGGACTCTACCTTAGTCTGTTGTACCCCCAATCCTCTAGGATATATCATGTGACCCAGATACTCAATCTGGTTGTGGGAAAACTTGCACTTTCCCGGATGTAACTTCAATCCGTGCGCCCTCAAGCGCTCAAATACCCCCTGAAGGTGTCTCTCATGCTCTTCCACCGTAGCACTAAAGATGATGATGTCATCTATGTAGCACCGAGCAAACTCCACCCCTGCTAGAATCCTGTCCATGACTCTCTGAAACTCTGCCGGATCGTTCTTAAGCCCAAATGGTAAGAACCGCCACTGGTATAGGCAATCCTTCCCGTGCTCATTGATCCCCCAGAATGTCGTCTTTTGCTTATCCGCCTCCTTGATCGGCAACTGGTGATATCCGGATCGTAAATCCAACGTGCTAAAGACCTTGGCATGCCCAATGGCATCAAAGATCTCCTCTGGTGTTGGCATGGCATACCTATCGGACTTGGTCTGACGATTTACAAGCCGGTAATCACCGCACATACGTCTCTCCATCCAATTGCCAAAGACATCCTTCTTGGCTGGCATCACTGTGGCTGAAGCATACTCTCCCCAGATAGCTCCACCAAACCAGCCTCCCAAAGGTCCTGAGTTCTCATCTGAATCAAGGACCTCTCCATGTCACTGTATCTATAGGGTCTCCAAAAGATTGGCGTGTCAGTAGCCAATTCAATGCGAATCTCTTGACCCTTCAGTGCTCCTAAGTCCTTCAAACTGAAGGCAAAGCAGTTCCTGTAAGCCCTCAAGAACCGCCGTATACGTCGTCTCTCTCCTCCGGTGACTATAGGTCCAACATCAGGCTCCCAGTTGTCCTCCGTGACTGCAACCTTGAGTCCAGCAGGCTTAGAGGTAGAAGACGCGTCCCGTGGTTGCTATGCTGCAACCTCTTTAGCAGTGACCACTGCCTCCTCTGTCAGTGACAATGTCTCATCCTGCCCCATCATCCCATCCTTGAGGACCTCCTCAATCCGAGAAAAATCCCCAACCTGATCCATCACCGCCGCCTTGGCTGCCAACTCCTTCTGAACCTCGAGCACCTCCCACGTGTGCCATGGATGCGGCCTGCACCTTGTGGTCCTCACCTGCTTGCCCCCACTTACTGCCTGTACCGTCTCGGTAGGCAGGGAGACCATGAAGGGAAATGTACTCCGTACTCTGCGCTGCTCAGCCATAGCCATCCAGGTCAAGCAATTGAGATCCATTGCTTGCCCCAACACCTGACGACGTGATGCCTCAGAAAGAGATGGCACCGCCGTGGTACCTGTGGTAAAATCCATCGCCCGCTCGCGCTCGTCATGGGCTCCACTAATTGTTGCAACTGGCTATCCCACAAGAGGCCAGGTCCACCATCCCAAAAAGCATGGGATCCTGGGAAGCTGAGCAGTGTAGGTAATGTTGCTCGTGGTTGACCCACCCTGTTGACCACTACCAAAGGCGAACGGTCATTGTGTCTCACACGTTGAGACTGCCTCCCTGTGTCCAAAATGCTATCCACTGTGAGGTGTGCTGGCCGCTGCACCCCATCAAATGCACGCTTGAGCAGTGCGGGTGGCATCAAGTTAGTCCACCATAGCCGTGGACGATGAGCCCATGACCCCACTGCAGCTGCATCCAGCAACACTGCTGACCCAAGCCACGACCGGACTTGATGCACACTGGCCATCACCCTGGCCCGAGAATCACCCATCAGTGGTACATTCTCCAAGATGTATGCTGGAGATACAGCTTGATGAAGCTGCAAGTGGCGCAAAATCCGCACCATCTCCCAAAGCAGACCCGTCCTCGAGTCTCGCAATCCATTGCCATGCCCGGCTGATGAATGCCCTTGGCAGGGCCAACCTGCCACTACCAGATCAATAGAGCCAACCCGCTCCAAATCATGCGCCCCCAGCAACGAAATGTCTGCTGGCAAGGCTTGTTGGTATCCACGAACTGCAGACACTGGCAACAAATCAGGGTACTGCTGTACCAACTGAGCAACATGGCGCAGTGAGACGCGTCGTGCAGTCTCATCCCTCTCCACATACAGGTAATGTCGAACTCGTACACCTGCCTGCAGTACTGCAGCCAATCCAGTGCTGATCCCGCCAAACAAGTCCAGAAGGCATATGCCTTCATCCGGGCACTGCTACACAAGAGGTGTGGTGTCCAATGGCGATAACTGAGGTGGTCCTAGTGCAATCACCGCACTCTCCTCTTCTCCTGACAGTACGAAGGCCTCTACCCAGGCTTGTTGTACCTGTCCATCAGCAGCCTGCTGCAAATCCTTGCTCGTACCCCATAATGGAGTGTGAGCAACCATGACAGGCAACTCCGCCATACCATGCATGTCATCCTGCTCTGCTGGAGATGGCACATCCTCTGCATGGGCATTGCCTTCCAGCAACTCTCCAGGCCAACTAACTGCAGCTGTAAAGGCGGCGAGTGTTGGCAGCTTGCCCCGCTAGGCAGCCGCAATACCCCCCAATGAATGTTACAGGGAGCTGTGCACAACGACCATCCCCTGACTGCCATCCAGGCCTGTAGGATGCTGACTCCTCTCAAAAGTCCAGGGTGAAGCCCATGGGATATAACACTGCCCCACCAACAAGGACATCGTAAGAGACCGCGTCTGTCACAATGGCCTTGGCTCGCATCACTGAGCCATCTACATGATGATCTGGTTGTAGCCCAATGGCCAACTCACGCCGTGTCATGCCCCGAGCCTGCTCTGATCCTCCCAGAGATGTCTGTATCTGGAAAGGACAAGGCTCCATATCCGCCTCCATGAGGCCCAAACCTACAATAGCAGCTCTGCCCAACATCAGTGGCTGAGCTCCTGAGTCCAAAAAGACCCGCAGTGGCCGGTACTTCTTGCCTGCCGGTCCACTCAAAGTGAAAATGCCTCCCTGGTTGTCTAACAAGACAACTCCAGGTGTCACCATGGCGCGCTCAAAGGCTGGCCTAGCTGGCAGCTCCGTCAACCTGGCAGTTGCAACTTGCCATGGCGCAGCCGTGGCAGTCTTGACCCTCAAATCCGAGGATCCCTCTGCCACTACACCTTCCAGTAACTCCGAAGAAGATGAAGTGACCTCCCCACTCTCGCAGAGTGTTGCTGCTAGTCTGAACACTGCAGCTGGTCTTACCCCCGGCGTCGCAATCATGGTTGCCGAGAACAGTGGGGCTTGACACACAGAGGTGGCTGCCCCCAATAACACACCGGCTGCACTAGCCTTGGTAGCAGGTGTCAGTGCTGCACGCGTAGCTCTCCCCAATGGCATAGTAACCTCCGCCTCGGTAACAGTCGGGCGAGAACTAGGTGCCATGGATGGCGTCGACACTGTCTCCGCCAATGTGAATGACTGAGGAAGCCTCGTCTGACGGCTTGCCTCCCCACGCTGTGGATCCAATTCCACCTCTGCACCGCGTGGCTCAGGAACTCGTGCTGCTCCTCGAGTCACGGCTGCAGCAGACTCCACCTGCACTAGTGGTAGTGCTGCTCTGCACATGAATCCCATGCCTCCCATATCTCCTCCCTCAGGAGCAGGAGGTGGACCATCCCGCCTGGGAGCCGGTACCACCTGAGCTGTAGTCATGGCAACGAGCCTCTGCTCTAGCTGCTGAAGCCGGTTGGCCCTGTCTTGGTCAACACCCTGACCTCCGCGTCCTTGGCCATGTTGAGCTTGCCCTTGGCCTGCACCTCATGCCCGACCACCTCGTCCTCTCTGGGCTGGTCCACCTCGCCCCCGGCCACCATTGTTCCCTTGGAACTGGCCTGGGCGCAACTCAAGGTGCAAGTCATAACACTGGGCATCTCCATGCCCATACTTGCCACAATGCCCACACTGCAACTGTGCAGGCTGTGCTTGTGCCGGCCTTCTGCCACTCTCTGGGCAATCTCTCTTGACATGGGGTCCTCCACATGTCCAACATATCACCCCTGGTTGCTGTTGGCTTGCAAAAGATGCCACGAGCCTCTGCACCTGAGGTCCCTTGTAAGCTCCATGGAACTTGGGTTGGGAAACCTTGCCCCCCTGACCACGCTGTTAGGCAGTCCCTTGTACCTGTTGGCTGGCAGCTGCACCTTGTGCAGGCATGTCCTTGCCAAATCCAATGGTAACAACTTGCTCCTCCACCATGTTGAGCTCAATCCGCTCAGCCAGCAGAAACACGTCCGCTAATATGGGTTGGGCCGCAACCTTGTAACAGGGTTGCATCCCGCACCCTTTTCTTGAGCTCCTTGTCCAAAATTCCATACTAGAACTGGACTGCCTGAGCTTCAGTAACCCCTTGGGTCACACTTATCAAGCGCCTCATACGAGTGTAGGCCTCTCGCAAGCTCTCATTGGATTTGCGCTGGAAGTCTTGCAAACTTCGCAGCTTCTCTGTCCGTACACCTTGGTAGTTCCTCCGCAACTCCTGGAAGAACTCCACCACTGGGTTGAATCTAGGCACATGTGTTGTAATTGTGGCAGGAGGAGTAGTAGCACCTTTTGAATTGGTACCACCTGCAGAAGTGTCGGCACTACTTGTTCCACTACTAGTGCTTGTAGTTGGAGATGTTTGTGTAGCTGCTGGTGTCACCGCTGCCCTTGTGCCTCTAGTGATTGAGACATAGTTAGGTGACCAATACTCTCGCCACTCCTCAATCTCCACCGCATGTCCCCGCCTAAATTCATGGTAATCATCCATGGGCGGCCCCTCAAGGTGCTAGCCCCTTCCACGCCATAAAGGGCGTAAACAGTTGTGGATTGCGCATTTGCTGCAAATCACACCAACTGTCAAACTCTTGTATAAAGTCATCAAGCTCGATGGTGCCCACAGCTCCAGAGTACCTACGTGGCCCCTTGGTAGCTCCATACATCTCCTCCATCGTGTCCCACAACAATGGCATGGAGATGACTTGCACCCTCGGCGAGAATCCTCCTGACTCCGAGTCTGAACCTTCCTCAGAAGACACTGAAGGTGAAAGTGGCCTAAACCGCACACCTTGTCTTGTGTACCCACTAGTATCGCTGGTGCTTGTACCGACACTCCCCTCAGCAACCGGTTGTCAACCTGTCTCTAATCCCCACTTTCTACAAGGTAACCGGTAAAGAACCTGTTGCGGCTACTGGTTCATGCAGGAATAATAGGTTTCTAACGTAGACCTGTACCTGCACCTGCATCCACCGCAAGCACTCCTATGGTCTGTTGGTCATCAACCCAGCCTCACCATAGAAGAAACACTGGTGGTCTTGCTGGTCATCACTCCAGCCTCACCACCGACAGCATACTCTAGGATTGGCCGGTGATCAAATCCGGACCAACCTCCTATGAAAACAAGCGCCCACACAAAGCTAATATGGCGCACAGTCAAGCATGCAGGTGTGGAGGGGATCCAAACACAAGAAAATCAAGACAGCAACTCCCCCACACCAAAAACACTCCACAGTGTTGCTCCTGCAAGGACACCCCAGCCCAAACCCGGACTGACTCTTGCCTCCACCTACGGAAAGGTTTTGGCCTACAGAGAGGGTGAAAGACTATGGAGAAGAGAAACTAAAACAATTCCTAACCCCAGAATGCTCTCATCCCACCACTCTCCCTCTTGTCTCTATCCACTCGCTTGTATGGCCGTGGCAAGTATCCTTCAATATCCCTCAATCAATCCTTCAAGAGCTCTTCAACATTGTCCACCAAAGCTCCTCGAAGGGTCCTCCAAGGACCCCAAAGATCCTCCAAACACTCCTCCAAGGACCCCAAAGATCCTCCAAATACTCCTCCAAGGGCCCTCAAATATCTTCCAAGCAATCCTCCAAAGGCCCTTAAATTTCACTAAGTCCTTTCATTGTTGATACCTTAACAGAGGTATAGTCTGAGGTTGCTAGGGTCCCTTATGTTTATTTTGAGGGCTATCGAAGTTCCGTCGACTTGGTGACGCCCATGTAGAAGGAGGAAGGGCTTAGATTTGTCTGGAGTTGCTAAATGTGACACACCGTGTTCGATCAATAGAACAACCCATGGTACCTCACTTCTGTGTGCTTGTGTTTCATCGTGTTCAAGAACTGTTGTAATTGGCCCACTGTTTACAATTTGAGGTCTCATTTCTACAATGTGTCTGTCCATATGAATATACCAGAGTCAGCGATATCAGAATCCTGAGGTGAAGAAAATCCATCTATGAGTAAAAGGAAATATGTACACGCCGAAGCTCGGAAATTCGGCACCGCATTTCATTTTTCTCCATGCAGCGATTTCTGGCAGCTCCCTTTCCTCCGTTGTGGTCGTAACGGAAATGTTGTACCGCATTTCATTTCTTGACATGGCATTACCATACTTCGAATTGGAAATGCGGCACCGCATTTCCATATTGGACCTTGAATTGTCCAAGCATGTCCAATCGCTAATGCTTGTCCATGTCCATATTGGAAATGCGGCACCGCATTTCCATGTCCGTCATCGAAATTTCGTACCGGACAATGGAATGCGGCACCGCATTTCCGGAGAGCACAATGGAATGCGGTGCCGTATTTCCGTCGAAGGGTCTGGAATTGGACAAACAACGATGTCCGTTCTGAAAATGCGGCACCGCATTTCCATGTCCGTCATCAAAATTTCGTATTGGACAATGGAATGCGGTGCCGCATTTCCGTCCAACAAGACGGAATGCTCAAACGGGTCTGGAATTGGACAAACAACGATGTCTGTTTTGGAAATGCGGCGCCGCATTTCCATGTTTGGCAATCGAAAGTTCTTATTGGACAATGTAATGCGGTGCCGCATTTCCGTCAAAGGGTCTGGAATTGGACAAACAACGATGTCCGTTTTGGAAATGCGGCGCCGCATTTCCATGTACGTCATCGAAATTTCTTATTGGACAATGGAATGCGGTGCCGCATTCCCGTCTAGCATCATGGAATGGGGAGCCGTATTTCCGTCGTTGGGTCTGCAGTTGGAAAAACGTCCATCTCCAAAATGTAAATGCGGCACCGCATTTCCATGTTCGACCTCCGCATGCGGGGTGGCATATCCATTTACCTCCATGGAAGGAGCTGGCAATCGGCAAAATTGCCGTGTCGAAAACGGAAATGCGGCACCGCATTTCCGTTCGGCCGAACAGTTTCTGATGTCCAAACCATGAAACGGAAAATTGTTCTTGCCCCGGTTTTGGAAATGCGGTGCCGCATTTCCGATTTTGGGAGGGACGTGGTTTGGACGATGTTGTCGTTGAGAAGCACATGGGAGAGGGGACATGAAGGACGGGGAGAATTTCCTTTACATACTCTGGAAGAGAATTTAAATGTACAGAGAGTTCATTAATATTCTATTAATCTTGAAAATCATCACTATCGTCGTCCTGTCCTTGACTGTCCTGCTCCGCCTCCACCCCGTCATTGCCTTTCTCATCTCCAGCGGACTGCTCGTTGGCCAGGCTTTCAAAAATCCCATCTTCCCCTTGCGGAACCGACCGTCTCACCTCCGTTGGGTCGTCGTCCTCCCTGTCTACATCGCTCTCATCCGTTGAATCACATATGAACTTTCGCACCCGTCTACCTGTCTGAGCTGTTGCCAACTCTTTCCTTATCCTTCTGTCCTCCCTAGCCCTCTCCAAAATCTGCTCTACTTTACTGGGATTCTCACATCGTCTAATCGCTGTATTTGCGAGTTTAGCTGCATAACTAGGAAGGGAGTAGTCCTTCACCGGGCTCGTCATGAAGTCGGCCCTCGCAAAGAACGGGACATTCTTCCTGGCAGGAAGTGTAGGCCCTACATGTTTCGACCCAGATCCTGGAATCCTGCACACAACAATCACGAACGAGACCAATGAGAACCACAGTCCAGAAATGCGTTTGACAAAAAATCACCTAGAAGGCTTTGCAAACTTACAATGTTTGCACTCACTCGTATTCCGGGTTCTCCTCGGCATCAATGTCCACTGTCTCTTTCTCCGACTCCGACGAATCCGAGGAGTCTTTGGCTTCGATGGGAGCCTTCACATTCCGTTGCAGCCCTTCCAGATGGGATCCCCAGACGGATGTGTCCTCCTCGTAGGTAAAGAGGTGCCGGTCGGAAAACCGCCCAGCCCACATTGAGGCACCTGTTACAATGCCATCCACACATTATGACATGGCCCTTCAGATGTTGCGAATTAAAGCATAACGAGAATTTGCAGAACAACATAGAACAAGATTCTACATACCTGTCCCACAGATAAGGTCGAGCACTGTGCCCTTCACGTCAGTGCATGTCTCCATAATTGTCTGAATGAAGGCAGGGCTCCGAGTCCGTGAATACCGCAGGGGTTCCGTTGAAGTGAGGCTATGAGGGAGAAGTTCCGTGGGAACGTTGTTGAATAGGACGTCGTAATCGATAGGGTCGCAGTTCGGGTCAACCAACAATCCCTCCTTCCGAAAAGCAAAGGTGGAGTTCTCCTTCACAAAGCAGTATGCATCAAACTGCTTCGTCTGCATACACAGTGGGGAACGATTAGAAATCGAATGCGGCACCGCATTTCAAAACTCCTAAGAAAATGAAAAGACGAGTGCCAATGTCGTAATTACCTTCTTCCCTTCCGACCAAAGGCCCAATGTGATGCACGTCCACTTCTTCTTCAGAATTGGGACGGCGCTCTTACAGGTCCACTTCGCAATTCCTGTCTGCGTGTTTTTGCCTCTGCTCGCCAGGACAACCACACAGCCTCTGTCGTCCAACACCATGCGGGCGAGCCCAAATCCTTTCTTCCAAAAGTCCTCAGAGTACCTGTTCCAAGATGGCAAAGCTTGCAGTCCTTCCACAGGCTCTCCGTCCGGAATATCCAAGATGATCATATCGCAAGACCACTCGGTGGCATTTCCGCCCCTCCTGCAATCCTTGTCTGTACACACCCTCTCAAAGAACGAGACCATCTCCAGAAACCCAGGGGTGTTGGAAGGCTCTTCGGCAGCCGCCTTCTTCAGTGCTATGCCCTTCAGACCCTCCATGGTCTTCATGTATGCCAACTTGGCTGTCCGTCCATCCAAAGCTGCCAAGAAACTCTCATTTACACACTGGACTACTGTATCGGCATCCATTTTTGGCCTCTTCATTTCCACCGGCTCGAAAGGGTGCCCCCCCAGGGGGTTGAAGAGTGTCTTCTTTGCCGAGCCTGTTCTCGTCCCTCTCGTGACAACGGTGGGCAGAGGGGATTTTGGCTGCGTTTCGGGGGGTGGGCTGGTTGCAAAGTCTCCATCGGAGTCCTCTTCGTCACCCTCTTCCTGCACTATCTGTTTCTGCTTCTTTGTTTTCTTGGGTGTCACAACTGCTGCTCCTTGCTGGCGAGTCCTCTTCTTCGACCCCTTCTGTTGAGCCTGCACAGCCGCATCCACCGTCTTCTGTGCCATCTCAGCTGCCTTTCTGGATTGTTCCAGAGCAGCAGCTTCCTTTGCCGACTTTGACCCAGCAGGGACACGTCTTTCCTTTCTCTTCTCTTCTGCTTTTGCGTGCAGATCTTTCTCAGACTCGTCAACAATTCCGCCAGACATGTCCAGGTACCACGGGCATCCAACGAGATGCGCGGCATGCCATTGTTTCTGCATCTCAGGTGTGTAGACACAGCTTGGGCCCGCCACGGTCCAAGCCATGAAGAACGGGGGCTCTTGAGCCAGGGCCCCTGTCTGAAGAAGCACGTATTTCATATACCTACAGGGCAGTCAGCATGCGTGAGCAAAAGTTGAGACCAACGTACTCGCAGAGTGCAACCGAAAACATAAAATGCAAATGCGGTGCCGCATTTCCCAGACAAACCTCATAACTAGGCTTCGCATACAAGGACAGCTGGGCTTCACCTGTAAACAATTCGCATTGCAGCTTTTCCGCTCCCTCCTGATGTGTAAACTCCAGGCTCCTTCTTGCTGTCTGCAACTCCATGGCGAAGAGGTTGTCCTTGTACGCACATCTGAAAAATGTCACGTAGTCTGCCAATGTCTGAGTTCCATCCCATTTGACGTACAAGCCGAACAAATTTGTATGCATTACGACTTGCTCCTTCGCATTCGTCATTACCTGCGATTCCCACATGCATTGTCACGTAGCAGTTCAGGGAATTCATTTCAGAAAAGCAAATATGGGGAAGTACCTTGATTTACTTGGAACCACCAAGTCATGCGGTTGAGCCACACATCCAGTGCAGGGTCGGAAACTTCGAGTGGAAAAGACCACATTGTCCTTATACTCTCCGATGCATTCCAGATTGACAGCCACCGTGTCTGCCATTTCCGATCCAATGTCAGGAGCATGAAGAAGAGTGGCTATTGCTAGGAAGGAACTTCAGTGCATTGAAACCTCACCTTCTCTTTTGCCTCAACACATGCCGTTGATAGGTGATGCGGTTTCTCCAACTGCATGGTCGGCTGCATGGCCCGAGAATAGTGTTTTGCAATCTCGGGGATGAAGTCCTTTCCAAGTGCCGGATCTGCAATGGCCACCAGCTTCACAAGCTTTGACTTGTATTTTTTTCTGGACTTGACCCCGGCTTCCTTCAAGTGCTCAGTCAATGACTGCAACGTTTTGACCTGCCCCTCACTTTCCATGAAGAAGCGTTTGGCATGGGCCAAATCCAGCTTGATGTTTGACTGCCAACAAAAACATGCAGAAGCGTTACATTCGATTCATGTGGAAAGATTACTGAAAATTGGGGAAGGATGAGCAGAGGGAAATGGGAGGACGACTTACTTCGTATATCACCTCCAACATTCCATCCATAGTGAGACGATACCATGTCCGGTCAGTTTTTGCCACGGCTTTCTGAATGAGCTCGGGCTCCAGCATTTCCGCAAACATGTGCGGATCAGTGAGACCAGTTTTCCTCACCCTGTACAGCATATGTGCCATGTGGGTATGCACGTACGCATTTTTAGTGACCCTGCAAGGCACACTCTCCAGTTCAGTCCACGGAAACACGGAAACAAAACAGATTGGAAACCGAAATGCGGCACCACATTTCGAACGTGCTTGGGAGGGTATGAGTATCTTAGGAGTTGAGGTCTGCCATGGCATTCTTGAGCAGGGAGGAGTCTGCCGCCTTCACCTTGAGGATGACACACTCCACCATGTAATGCCAGCCAATGTGCTTGGCATGGTTCTGCTTGATGTACTCCCACCAGGCAAGAAGTCGGTGATTCCCGTCCCACACAAAGAACATTTTACCCGACATATGGCCGAAGTCTGGATCACCCTTCAGCGTTGCCTCGAATTCGTCGTTGCGAGTGTGCCAGTGGGTATCCCATGTTGACAATTCATCCGCAGTGGGTCCACGAGATTCGCCGTCCTCATTCTCAATGGAAACGTAGAAGGCTGGCGAACCTAGACGGTACCCTTCTCGAAATGTGAACTTGAGCTTATCCACATCTCCGGGAAGTGCCTGCCTGACGATGGGAAGGGAGACCATGCGACAGAGTGGGATTCGAAGAGTCCGCTGGAATACCCTGCTTGTCGCACACCTCACTTCGGTACGCTCCCCTTCAAGTCATAGTTACTCGCTTTGATGCGCGCGCCTGACTCCTAACCTGGCCGCCGGGCCAACTTGGAACTTCGGCTGCTCACCGGGACATAACGGTCCCCCTTCGCTCCCCCACTAAACCCTCCACCTATTTGGGCCTAGTGGAATTCCCTTTGGTAGATGGCAGTCCGGAACAGCTCCCCACTCTTTGGTCGCTTTCCGGCTCGCTCGCTTACTCACTAGTTTTTGGTCACCAACGGGCTTGCACCGTTCTCGGGGTCACTACTCCCCTTATATATACTTCTATAGCTGTCCGCGGGGGTTTCACAACCAGCCATGCCATTTTATGGCGAACCACCACGAAAACCCTCAACTCCCGGTGATGAGTTGCAGTGAGTCTTGGCCCACTCACCACGGCCCCTATGGACCGTGATGAGTCCCAAGACTCCCCACGACTCCCACCACGAGGTCTCCGCCCCCATGGTGAGTCCTATGCCACCCCCACTAAGTCCCGCTAAGCTACCACCACCCCTTGTGGAGCCACCCCCACCGCAACCCGGTGTGCGGGGCTCCACCTAGTGAGCGCCTCCGCCTCCTTGAGTGCCTCGGGCACTCAAGGGTGCTTCAGCCCCCCCATACCTATCGCTGCCGCTGCCCCCACCACAGGGGCAGCCCCTCATGTGTCCCGACCCCCTGCCCTCAAGGCAAAGGCCGCGACATACACCCCTACCAACTGGGAGTCGATGTCCTCATCGACTTGTCCATTTTGTAGAAACGAACATCCAAGTTGTGGCATCCCACATCAAGGAGTTTGTTTCCGTACGATGGCGTCCCATGGCAAAGAACCAAACCCCACACTTGACTGTACTCTCCACTAGCTAGTTCGGCCGACTTCCTCCAAGTCCCGGCCAAGGGTGGAGCCTCTCAAGCTCCTCCCAGTGCACTCTTCTTAGCCTACTTCAAGGCCAAGGAACGATCCTCCCCGAGGATCAAATCGCCTTACTGCAACAACATTGCTTGCGACCGCTCATGATGCCGCTTTTGGCATCACCTTGAGCAAGGGTTCCCTAGAACCCTCTTTGACTAGGAAGATAACCTTGAACCAACCGTGTGCCCCAATCACTACAATTGGGTCCGCCTTGGAATGCTGGCCTGAGGTACGGGAACACGCCGAAGCCGCACTACGACTTCGTCCCGAGGCTACACAATTATAGTACGTGAACGGAAGCACGTAGCTTCCGCGTTAGTCCGCACTACAAGGCAACCCCCTCGGTAGCGCAGTTATAGTACGCGCACGCGCCAGGTGCGCACTAGCACGTGAACTCCCAAAGAAGGCGCAAGTTTCTTTGCCCCTTGGATGGGGGTCACCTGATTTCGGCACTACGCAAACACACGATTAACCCAATTTACCTCTCCCACTTTTATAAGCTAGCATGCATTCTACACACTAGCCAACCATACCATGCATCACCATTCCAAACAAAATAGGACGCACAACATTTGGAATCCATTTCATTTATAGCACGTTTTGTACAATACAAGTTTTCGCAATCAGATTCCTAAGCTAGCTAAATCAGGCTAAGCATGCATTTCCTCCCCCACGCTCCAAGGTTGATGTCCCCATCAACGCTTCTTCCGCTTTTGAGGTCGCCCTTCGAAAGCTGCAACCGCCTCAGATGCGTTTCCCATTTCTGAGGCACGCACCCAAGATGCCTCCACATGATGATAGCCCTTCCATTTGACGAGATACTCTGTTTCTCGGTTCTTGAACCTCCTCGACTTAAGTATTGCCTCCACCTCGTACTCAGGTTCATTTTCATGATCCAGCAGCATAGGTGGCGGACGCAACACTTGATGCCGATTCGGACGCGCTTCATCTTTGAAGTAAGGCTTCAAAAGGGAGACATGGAATACTGGGTGCACCTTGCTGTTTGCCGGCAGCTCCAATTCATACACATCCTCATTCATAACCTTCCGAATGCGAAAGGGTCCCGCATACGGAGGTACGAACTTCGGACTCACTTCCGGAGGTAGTCGGAAATTCTTGATGTTCAACCAGACCTCTGTGCCTGCCTCAAACTTCACTTCCCTCCGCTTCCAATTCGCCTGCCTTTCATACCGTTTCCTAGCTTTGGCAATGTTGTACTTTGCGAGCTTCAACAAACGCTCGCGTTCTTCCAGTACCGCCGCTACTGCCGGTTCGGCCCAACTTGTCGGCACCAGAGGTGCTTTTCCATAGACCAATACGAAAGGGGAAACTCCCGTTGCGGAGTGTTCTGTGTTATTATAACAGAACTCTGCCGCGTCTAAGTGTTCCACCCAGTCTGTTTGGTCTGCCGACACGTAATTCCGCAAGATCTGCTTCACTACGGAATTCACTCTTTCTGTTTGGCCGTCGGTCGTAGGTCGGAAGGCGGTGCTCATCTTCAGCCTCGTCCCCATCTTCTTCCAAAGTGCCCTCCAAAATTTACTCGTAAACTTTGGATCGCGGTCCGAGACAATATCCTTCGGGACTCCATGATGCTTTAAGACGTGGGCGAAGTAAAGTCGCCCTGTCTCCTGCGCCGTTGCCGTCTCTTTGGTGGGGATGAAATGGCCCATTTTACTGAACCTATCCACCACCACCATGATTGCATCGAATCCTTTTGACAGCGGCATAGCAGTCATGAAATCCATCGAGACGCTTTCCCAAGTCCCCTCCGGAATCGGCAAGGGTTGTAACAGCCCCGCTTGCTTTTTGTACTCGCTCCGGTTTTGTTGGCATGTGGTGCATGTCTTGACATACTCCTCTACCTCCTCCCTCACTTTGGGCCAGAAATACTCTTTCTTCAAGAGTGCCGCAGTGCGCTTGGCTCCGCCGTGGCCCACAAGCGGGCTATCATGGCATTCTCTCAAGAGGCTATCTCTGATCCCTCCCTTCGGTACGTAGAGACGCTTTTGCTTATACCGGAGCAGTCCATTTTGCAAGTGGAACTGCGATTTAACCCCCATCCTCAAGTCCTGCATCACGGACTTCGCCAGCTCATCCTTCCGGCAAGCCTTCCGGATCTTCCTTTGGAGCGCCGTCTCGCCCTTGTACACCAACAAGAGCTGATGCTTTCTACTTAAAGCATCGGCCACCACGTTGTCTCGCCCCGGTTTGTACTGGATATCCACGTCGAACACCGCCAAAGTATCTTGCCACCTAAGTTGTTTTGGGGACAACTTGGGCTGCGTGGCAAAATACTTCACCGTGACATTGTCCGTGAACACCTTCACTGGGTTGGAACCAACATAGTGGCGCCAAAACTCAAGACAGTGCACCACTACCTTCATCTCTTTCTCGTGCGTCGGCCACCGTCGCTCCACTTCATTCAGTTTCTTACTTTCGTAAGCCACTGGACGTCCATCTTGCATCAGTACACCCCCAATCGCGAAGTCCGACGCATCTGTATGTATCGCGAACGGACGATCGAACTCCGGGATTTTCAAGACTGGAGCTTCCACCATCCGCTGCTTCAATTCAGCAAAAGCTTGGCCACAAAAGGTGTTCCATGCCCAGACTTTAGATTTACACAGAAGGTCTGACAGCGGCCCCGCGATTTTGGCGAAATTTCTCACATACTTCCGGTAATAGGAGGCGAGTCCTAGGAAGGATCGCACTCCCGGGACCGAAGTCGGAGGCTCCCAGTCCAAGATCGCCCTCACCTTTCTGTCATTCATTTTGATCCCATCCTGTGTAATCACATGCCCCAGGAACTCCACTTTTGTGACCCCGAATTTGCACTTTGAAGCTTTGGCATACAACTTCCCTTCTCGCAATTTTTGGAACACCCTTTTCAGGTGCTCCAGGTGCTCTTCTTTTGTTTTCGAGTACACCAAGATGTCGTCGATGTACACGATCACAAAGTCATCCAACCACTCCTAGAAAAGGCTGTTCATCAGCGTGCTGTCGCTGGTGCATTGGTGAGCCCAAAAGGCATCACCAAGAACTCATATGAACCATACCTTGTCCTGCACGCGGTCTTCTCCTCATCTCCTTCCGCCACCCGAATTTGATGATAGCCGGAGCGCAAGTCGATCCGGCTGAAATACTTCGCTCCTGCCAACCGATCGAAGAGGTCGTCGATCATTGGCAAAGGGTACCGGTTTTTGATAGTCACTTTATTCGGAGCCCTGTAATCGACACACATCCGCAGCGTCCCATCCTTCTTGTCTGCAAATAGCACCGGGGCTCCGTAAGGTGACTTACTCGGCCGGATGTACCCCTTTGACATTAGATCCTTGAGCTGAGTTTTCAGCTCGACCAACTCCCTGTGGCTCAACCGGTAGGGCACCTTGGCAGGCGGTTCCGATCCCGGTATCACCTCAATCTTGTGGTCAACTCCTCTTCGCGGTGGCAAGCCGCTTGGCAAATCCTCCGGCATCACATCATGGTATTTCTCCAAAATCCCCTTGATCCAATCTAGGCTCAGCTCTCCATCGCCTTCTCCCTTCACTTCTCTAATGTAGAGCAAGAACTGGGGCTCGTGTGCCTCCTCCACGGCCCACTCCCTTGCTGACAGAAGGTTTATTCGCCCTCCCACGAGTTTGGGCGTTTCCGAAACTCGTAAGACCTCGCCACCATTCCAACATGGCAGCGTGACTACCCTCTTGCGGCCATCTATGACCGCTCCGGATCTGCTCAAAAAGGTCATCCCCAAAATGAGATCCACTCCATCGATCTCGCAGACGGTGAAGTTCTCACGTCCCTCCCAACTCCCCAGTTGAAGAGGAACATCGAACGCCAACCTCGTCGCCAAGTGCGGTTCTCCTTTGGCAGAACGCACCTCAATAGAGGCCCCTACGTCAGTTGTCGGAAGTCCCAGTTTTGTGCCGTTGCCGGTGTCATGAAGGAGTGCGACGCTCCTGTGTCCACCAACAATGACACGTTAGTTCCGGATATTATCCCATCCACGAACAATAAGTGACTCCCTATACGCCATGCGCCAGTTTCCTGATAAACTCACAAGAATATTTGCCTACCTTGCAAGTCCTGGCGACCACCGCTTCCACCAGGTGACTGATGGTATCTTCCGACAGCTCCGTGGTTGCCCGAGTCATGTTCAATTGTCGGGGCTTCGTGCACTTCTTGGCCATGTGCCCGGGCTCTCCGCAATTAAAACACACTCCATCAAAGGTCGCCTTCTGTCCGCCATAAGCCGCTCCACCCGCTTTTCCTTTCAAAGCATCGGGTGCCGCCTTGACGTGTGAAGGCCCTCCCTTCAATTTCCACGTGCCATTGTCGCCACGTGGCCTATCCCACTTCTTTTCCGGTCGGAAGGAGTCACCTTCCCGCCGGGTCTTCTTGTGGTTCAGCTCCGTACGGCCTTGTCTTTCACCCCTAGGGACATCTGAGAAACATTCAGCCCTCTCAATTGCCTCGTTCAAAGTCTTAGGTGGCTTCTCCTCCAAATTCCGCCTGGCCCATGGGGCCAGTCCCGCCACAAAGTTGAAGACCATTTCCGGTTCTGCCATGTCCGCGACTTCGAGCAAAAGCACATTGAAGGTCTGGACATATCCCCGAATGTCGTCTGTTTGCTTCAAATTCCTCATCTTGTCCCGGGCAAGCCAGGACGCATTGAGGGGCACAAACTGTCTCTTCATTAATTCCTTGAACCCACTCCAGTTCAAGGTTTCCGGACTTGGACCTCGGTCGTGAAGGCGTTTCTGCCACCATTGTTGAGCATAGCTCCTCAAATAGGTGGGAGCCACTTCCACCCGATCCTCGTCACTCAACTTGGCCGCCCGGAAGTACTGCTCTAGCTCCAAGAGCCAGGTGTTGAGTGCCTTCCGATTTCGGACGCCCTCGAAGGTGCCGGGTTCCTTAGGCTTCACCTTAAACTTTGCCTTAGTGGAAGTGGCATTAGCCGCCCTCAACACGTCTTTCAGCGTCCCGCCAAATTGCGCCAACAACCCTTCCCAAAAGGCTGCCGGCATGGGAGGCATCTGTTGGTCGGTCGGAGATCTCACGGATTCCTTGGGCTCCGACTCCTCGGATTCCTCCCGCTCTTGAGCGGCCTCGTTTTCAGAAACGTGCATCGCTCCCTCAAACGGCCGCCTCGGTGATACGTCGCCCACATTGGGCTCACCAGGATCATCATCTTTTGGGCCGTTCCGCTTTCGCTTCGGCTTGCCCGACCCCATGATGAGGCCAATCCCAAGGACGATCGCGTACTGAACTCTAAGCTCTGATACCAAGTGTCGCGCACCTCACTTCGGTAAGCTCCCCTTCAAGTCATAGTTACTCGCTTTGATGCGCGCGCCTGACTCCCAACCTGGCCGCCGGGCCAACTTGGAGCTTCGGCTGCTCACCGGGACATAACGGTCCCCCTTCGCTCCCCCACTAAACCCTCCACCTATTTGGGCCTAGTGGAATTCCCTTTGGTAGATGGCAGTCCGGAACAGCTCCCCACTCTTTGGTCGCTTTCCGGATCGCTCGCTTACTCACTAGTTTTTGGTCACCAACGGGCTTGCACCGTTCTCGGGGTCACTACTCCCCTTATATATACTTCTATAGCTGTCTGCGGGGGTTTCACAACCAGCCATGCCATTTTTGGCGAACCACCACGAAAACCCTCGACTCCCGGTGATGAGTTGGGGTGAGTCTTGGCCCACTCACCACGGCCCCTATGGACCGTGATGAGTCCCAAGACTCCCCACGACTCCCACCACGAGGTCTCCGCCCCCATGGTGAGTCCAATGCCACCCCCATTAAGTCCCGCTAAGCTACCACCACCCATTGTGGAGCCACCCCCACCGCAACCCGGTGTGCGGGGCTCCACCTAGTGAGCGCCTCCGCCTCCTTGAGTGCCTCGGGCACTCAAGGGTGCTTCAGCCCCCCCATACCTATCGCTGCCGCTGCCCCCACCGGCAGCCCCTCATGTGTCCTGACCCCCTGCCCTCAAGGCAAAGGCCGCGACACTGCTGCCCAGAACTCTGCCAATGCTACTGTGTGTCTCCTCCAACATTGTATCCGCTGCACTTTGGAATTCCTCCGGAGACATTTCTGCAGGTGGCGGTAGGGGCTGAGCAGCTGGAGCATCCCCAACTGGAGCTGCACTCTGGGGAATCTTTGCGGGCAATTCTGCGAAATCGACGAAATCGGTCGATCCCATTGCCTTCGCTGCAGCAGAGACACCCCCAACATCACCAGGCTGGAAATCAAGCAGGAACTGGGCTTCAGCTCGTGGAATCGGTATTGTGCTTCATCATTCTTGAGGGTGAAGATGTCAGCTACAATTGAATCCGCTTCATTCGTCTAGGTGGGGGGGAAACGGCCTGGTCCGGTTCATAAACAAGTTGAAGGACGGGCTGCTTCTTCTTCGTCTTTGTTGGAGAAGGGCCGACCCCTGCTGGCGATTCTCCATGACCTTCGAACGCGAGTCGCTTTCTGGGGCTTTGAACTGCAAAGACTTGCCCTTCGAAGCCGCGTCCTTGAAACGCACACGGCTAGGCCCGGCAGGAAGACCCGTGCTCGTGGATCGGCTGGGTGTGTGTGCTGCAGCTAGCTCCACGGACTCTTCCTGCGGCTCTTCGGATTCCTGTGATCCCTCCAGCACGTCCACCTTTTCGGTTAGGCATGCAAACATCTTCTGCATTCAAGTCTCCTAGCATACAGTCTAAGAATTGCAGAAGAAAAATGAGGGGGGTTACGGTGCTCGATCAGCTGCGCAAATCCCGATAGCACGGAGCTCTCACTGGTGGCTGGGTTGCCTACGTGGCCTGCTGCTGCGAGATAGCAATCTCCTCCTGTAGACGCATATGCTTCCTCCCCTTCGGCATTGGCCTACGTCCGAAGTACAATTTTTGGAGCTTGCGACGATGTCTCTTCTCTGGTGCACGCAGTCCCTCCCTCTCAGGTCCGAGCATAAGAAGAACAGAGACAAGGAAAAGGGGCGAAGAGTGCAGATGCAAAGGGCGCGAAAGGGGTGACTGAGTAGACACGACAAAAGAAGATGAAACGGCGGTGATGCACCACTTGGGTTCGAAAGGCTTGGACAAAAATGTCTCCTCGTGGACTATGCGTCATTAAGAAATTCGAATCGTCAAGGGTACGCCTGCCGTCCGAAAAACAAACATCATTATCCAACAGTCACGCCGCGCCGCCTCCTGCCACTTCAGTCAGATAGAGTGCACACATGTGCCGCAATTCTGTTGGTCCACGTGTTCACATATCATGGCATTTCCGTCCCAGCGTCTGATGAGTTAGAGTGAAAATGCAAATGTGGCGCCACATTTCCGTTAAGTACCGTCCCGAAGCTACACATACCGTACTTGTTGGACGAAAATGCGGCTCCGCATTTCCGTTCCACCTTCACAGACCTTAGTTGCTGAACGGAAATGCGGTGCCGCATTTCCGTCCCACAGCTCCATGCCTGAGATACAAAAGGGAAATGCGGCGCCGCATTTCCGTTCTGGAATGTCGGAAGGTGCGACTCGGACGGAAATGTGGTGCCGCATTTCAGTTCCCGTGGTTCATGATTTTCAATCTGAACGGAAATGCGGTACCGCATTACCGTTCCACATTCACATACCTTAGTTGTTGAATGGAAATGTCGTGCCGCATTTCTGTTCTTGAGAGTATGAATATCTCACCCGGACGGAAATACGGTGCCGCATTTCCGTCCCACAGCTCCATGCCTCATATACAAAACGGAACTGCGGCGCAACATTTCCGTTCTAGAATGTCGGAAGGTGCGACTCGGACGGAAATGCGGTGCCGCATTTCAGTTCCAATGGTTCACGATTTTCAGTCAAAAGGAAATGCGGTACCGCATTTCCGTTCTGAAGAGTATGAAGGTCTGAACCGGACGGAAATGTGGTGCCGCATTTCCGTCCCTCAGCTCCATGCCTCAGATACAAAACGGAAATGCGGCGCCGCAATTTCCGTTCTAGAATGTCAGAAGGTGCGACTCGGACGGAAATGCGGTGCCGCATTTCACTTCCCGTGGTTCATGATTTTCAATCAGAACGGAAATGCGGTACCGCATTTCCGTTCCAGCTTTGCATACCTTAGTTGTTGAACAAAAATGCCGTGCCGCATTTCCGTTCTGGAGAGTATGAAGGTCTCACTTGGACGGAAATACGGTGCTGCATTTCCGTCCCACAGCTCCATGCCTCACATACAAAACGGAAATGCAGCACCGCATTTCCAATCTGGAATGTCGGAAGGTGCGACTCAGACGGAAATGCGGTGCCGCATTTCAGTTCCGATGGTTCACGATTTTTAGTCAGAACGGAAATGCGGTACCGCATTTCCGTTCTGGAGAGTATGAAAGTCTCAACCGGACGGAAATGCGGTGCCGTATTTCCGTCCCTCACCTCCATGCCTCAGATACAAAACGGAAATGTGGCGCCGCATTTCCGTTCTAAAATGTCGGAAGGTGCGACTCGGACGGAAATGCGGTGCCGCATTTCAGTTCCCATGGTTCATGATTTTCAATCAGAACGGAAATGCAGTACCGCATTTCCGTTCCATCTTCACATACCTTAGTTGTTGAACGGAAATGTCGTGCCGCATTTCCGTTCTGGAGAGTATGAAGGTCTCACCCGGACAGAAATACGGTGCTGCATTTCCGTCCCACAGCTCCATGCCTCACATACAAAACGGAAATGTGGCATCGCATTTCCGTTCTGGAATGTCGGAAGGTGCTACTCGGACGGAAATGCGGTGCCGCATTTCAGACCTGATGGTTCACGATTTTCACTCAGAACGGAAATGCGGTACCGCATTTCCGTTCTGGAGAGTATGAAGGTCTCAACCAGACGGAAATACGGTGCCGCATTTCCGTCCCTCAGCTCCATGCCTCAGATACAAATCGGAAATGCGGCGCCGCATTTCCGTTCTGGAATGTCGGAAGGTGCGACTCGGACGGAAATGCGGTGCCGCATTTCAGTTCCCGTGGTTCATGATTTTCAATCAGAACGGAAATGTGGTACCGCATTTCCGTTCCACCTTCACATACCTTAGTTGTTGAACGGAAATGTCGTGCCGCATTTCCGTTCTGGAGAGTATGAAGGTCTCACCCGAACAGAAATACGGTGCCGCATTTCCATCCCGCAGCTCCATGCCTCAATACAAAACGGAAATGCGGCGTCGCATTTCCATTCTGGAATGTCGGAAGGTGCGACTCGGACGGAAATGCGGTGCCACATTTCAGACCCGATGGTTCACGATTTTCAGTCAGAACGGAAATGCGGTACTGCATTTCTGTTTTGGAGAGTATGAAGGTCTCAAGCGGACGGAAATGCGGTGCCGCATTTCCGTCCCTCAACTCCATGCCGCAGATACAAATCGGAAATGCGGCGCTGCATTTCCGTTTTGGAATGTAAGAAGGTGCGACTCGGACGGAAATGCGGTGCCGCATTTCAGTTCCCGTGGTTCATGATTTTCAATCAGAACGGAAATGTGGTACCGCATTTCCGTTCCACCTTCACATACCTTAGTTGTTGAACGGAAATGCCGTGCCGCATTTCCGTTCTGGAGAGTATGAAGGTCTCACCTGGACAGAAATATGGTGCCGCATTTCCGTCCCACAGCTCCATGCCTCACATACAAAACGGAAATGCGGCGTCGCATTTTCGTTCTGGAATGTCGGAAGGTGCGACTCGGACGGAAATGCGGTGTTGCATTTCAGACCCGATAGTTCACGATTTTCAGTCAGAACGGAAATGCGGTACCGCATTTCCGTTTTGGAGAGTATGAAGGTCTCAACCGGACGGAAATGCAGTACCGCATTTCCGTTCTGGAGAGTATGAAGGTCTCAACCGGACGGAAATGCGGTGCCGCATTTCCGTCCCTCAGCTCCATGCCTCAGATATAAATCGGAAATGCGGTGCCGCATTTCCGTCCCTAAGCTCCATGCCTCAGATACAAATCGGCAATGCGGCGCCGCATTTCCGTTCTGGAATGTCGGAAGGTGCGACTCAGACGGAAATGCGGCGCCGCATTTCTGTTCTGGAATGTCGGAAGGTGCGACTCAGACGGAAATGCGGTGCCGCATTTCAGTTCCCGTGGTTCATGATTTTCAATCAGAACGGAAATATGGTACTGCATTTCCGTTCCACCTTCACATACCTTAGTTGTTGAAAGGAAATGCCGGAGCCTCTGGGCGTCTGGCCTGTTGCACCGGGTTGCAGCCTCTCTCAAAATGAGGCGGATGCTCTATCTGCAGCAGGATTTCGTATGGTGCAACGCATAGACGTCCCGGCCCTTGCATTTCCAGTTCCTCAGACCCAGCCATTGCAGACTGCTCGGTCCAGTAGAGACGGATTGAACAATTCTGCACATCCCACAATGCGATTCGAAAGAGTGAAGAGACGACACCATCCCAACAAGTTGAATGAGACTCGGATTGCCAATGCTCTTGGGATGGCTTGCACTATTTAGAGCTCCGTGGACGTACCTCCAGCCGGCCGATTCGGAGGAACCCACACGGTGCTGTACCTGCACCTTGTTTCAGCGGCAGATTTTTGACTCCCACATTTGCTCATGCCACAACACAGACGTTTTGGTTCTATAGGCACGACATAATGACCTGTGTATTTGGCAAGCCCAAGTACGGGATTCAGGGAATGTGTCATCTTTGTAAAACGATCTACAATAACAAGGATTGAATCGGTGATCTTGGAAATTGGAAGGTCCGTAATAAAGTCCATAGACACGGACGACCATGGACCCTTGGGAATGGGTAATGGTTGAAGAAGGCCGTAAGGTCGATGTCGTGGTCCCTTCGCTCTAGCACACGTGTCTCAAAATTTTATAAATTCTTTCACGAGTTTCCACATCTGCGGCCACCAATAGTCCCTGGATATCAATTCCATTGTTTTGTTGAAGCCGAAATGTCATTCCATGTAATAAGACGGTTACCGGCGAGGAAACTGCAAGACTCTTCCTCAATAATATCGTGTTTATCGGATGGCAACGGCCGGCTCGGCTGTACGCGACGATGTATACACAATTACGATTGGAGTGGAGCCGACTTGCAATTGTACGGACTTCTCGTTGATGGAAGCAAAGAAGGGTTCAAAGTATTATCCGTGCAAGCATCTGTATTACATTTACCTGAAGAGGTTGAGGATGAACGTGACTATTGATGACTTTATTCATGCACCGGCGTTGAGCGTGAACGAGCTGCACAAACTCCTCCTTAGGGATTCCAGAAATCATTGATGGGGCAAAGGGAATCCTCCATATGGATATTTTCAATTGCATTTTCATGTATCAGACTTTTTTTTGCAGTATAATGAAATGCACCCCAAAACTCCTGGAATGAGGCAATATTCCATTCAAACTGAGATCCAACAGAAGCAGTTGTGGGGCCATTTCTGGAAAAATGGAGTCGAATTTCTCTATTTTGGGCCGAAAACTGGCTAAGTCCCAACATGCACTGGTACCCCTGTGTCTGGAAAAATGGCGCCGAATTTCCCTATTTTGGGCCGAAAACTGGCTAAGTCCGAACATGCTCGGGAACGATGTCTGGAAAAATGGCGCCGAATTTCCAGTTATATGGCCCAGAACTGCCCAACATCTGTGCAATCCCCGGCACCATGTACCGAAATTCGGCGCCACATTTCCAAATTTTGGGCTTACACACCTGTCATGAGGAGACCTATAGCCGCGGAATTTGGCACCATTTTTCGCCAGAGAGACCTATTACCGCGAAATACGTCGCGGTTTTTTCCGGTTACGGACCCTATTATCGCGAAATTCGGCGCCATTTTTGCACATGTCGCTGGGAATTGGCATGAGCGGAAGACAAAATATCATGAGCACAACTCTCAAAACTACAATTTTCCCTTCAAGGTGCCGAATAATATATTAGTTTTTTCTGACACATTCCATTAAATTAATGTTTTATAATGTTTTTTATTTTCGAAATTTGTACTTCTGCTCATGAAAACCGATTGTCTTGCTACTCCGCTCATGCCGCTCATGCTCATGAAATAGCTAACCTCCCTTATTGTAGACACAGGCTGTATCAAGCAATCAATCGAATTGCCCATGTGACAGGAAACACAGACCTGAACAGCAAGGTGACCAGTTATAATGTGAAACCGGAAGGGCGAGAATCAGTCATGGACTTTGATGATTCTATGCCAGTAATCCAATTGAGAATTGGAAGCACAGAACTAACTGATGTACTGATAGATGGAGGCTCTGGAGTGAATATCATGACAGACCAATTAAGGCAGAAGCTTGGTCTAAGTAACATGAAACCAGCCCCATTTACAGTAACAATGGCAGATCAAATAAGTGTACAGCCATTGGGATTGATAAGAAGAGTTAAGATACAAATACAAAAGATGATCTTTATGATCACAGTAACTGTGTTGAAAATGGATGAAGTCATGGAGGCTTACTCCTTATTATTGGGACGTCCGTGGCTGAAATAGGCCAGGGTATTCCATGACTGGAATTCTCAATTACTAACTGTGCATAATGGGATGCACAAGATACAAATTACCACTAAGAAATCTAGTAGATTACCTGCTACGAGAAGACCTCGAGGGGCCAGGGAGTATGACTGGAGGGGAGGACTGGATGAGGAACAGGAAGCTACCCTGTTCGTTGCACACCCAGAGTGGGAGTAGGTTGCAGAGATGCAGCTGGAAGGCCTAAGTTGTTTAAAAGGTATATGCTGTGGTGTAGTGACAGCAACACCAATTGAAGGTGAAATAAGCAGTTACCCACCACATTTTTATGAAGAAAGAGAAGGAGAAATGGAAATCCTAGAGGAACCAGCCACTATGAGTTTATAGGATGAAGTGCTGACTGGTTGGACAATCACAGCTGATGAGCAGGTGAGAGAAGTGAATGTGGGAACTGAAGAGGAACCGAGGATGGTGAAGGTAGGGGCTGATTTGGAGCCAGAATTCTTTGAGGAAGCTAAGAGTTTGTTCATCAAATACAGAGATGTATTTGCTTGGAGCTACGAGGATCTAAAAGGGATACCACCTGAGATCTGTCAGCATAAGATTGAATTGGAACCAGGGTCAGTACCAATCAAACAGGCAAGGTACACAATGAATCCCAACTATGCACAGAAGGTTGGAGAAGAGATCAAGAAGTTGGCTGAGGCTAAGTTTATATACCCAATAGAGTATACAACTTGGTTGTCACCCATTGTGATAGTTCCCAAGAAGAATGGTAAACTGAGAGTTTGTGTGAACTATAAGAAGTTGAATGCTTGCACGAAGAAAGATCCTTTCCCTTTGCCATTCACAGAAGCGGTATTTGACACTGTGGCAGGCCATGAGATGTACTCATTCATGGATGGCTTCAGTGGTTATAATCAAGTGCAAGTGGCAGAAGAAGACCAAGGAAAGACAGCTTTCATCACAGACTGGGGTGCTTATGCATACAAAGTCATGCCTTTTGGACTTTGTAATGCACCAGCAACCTTTCAGAGAGTGATAAGTGAATCTTTTCATGAGTATCTGGATGATTTCATGCAGGTGTTCTTGGATGATTTCAGTGTGTACAGCTCTAAGAATGAGCACTTGCATAAATTGGAGTTATGTTTGGTCAGATGCAGGATGAGAGGTCTAGGCCTGAATCCAGAGAAGTGTACTTTCTGTGTGAACTCAGGGGTGATTTTGGGACACATTGTGTGTAAGAGGGGACTTCTTGTGGATCCCAGAAAGACAGAGGCCATTAAAGCCTCACCACCACCAGTAAATGTTAAGAGTCTAAGGAGATTCCTTGGACAAACCAGTTATTACAGAAGATTTGTCAAAAGGTATGCACAGATAGCAGCACCATTGAGCAAGCTTCTGAAGAAAGATGCAGTGTTTGCATGGACAGCTGAATGTCAACAGGCTTTTGAGGAACTTACATTGTCAGTAACAACTACACCTGTGCTGATTAACCCTCACTGGCATGTAGTATTTCATGTTCACTGTGATGCCTCAGGAGAAGCGTTGGGAGCGGTGTTAGCCCAAAATGTTACAGGAAATATAGATTCACCGGTGTACTATGCTAGCAGGTTGATGAACAGTGCTGAAAGGAACTATAGCACAACTGAAAGAGAAGCACTGGCAATGATTTATGCAGTCAAGAAATTCAGACATTACCTATTGGGAAGAAAGTTTATGTTTTATGTGGATCACCAGGCTCTAATATATCTGGTGAACAAACCTTTGATAAGTGGAAGGATAGCAAGGTGGTTAATAATCTTGCACGAGTTTGAGTTCGAAGTTGTTTACAAGCCTGGTCATTTGCATCTTGTGGCAGATCATTTGTCACGCCTAACAACAGGAGAGCCCACCACAGGAGTAGATGACCAATTGTCTGATGCAAGTTTGTTTGCAATGGAGGTGCAAGGAAGTGCAGATGAATGGTTAGATTGGCAGTGGCCAATCAGATACTATCTTACTCATGGTCAGTGCCCACCTAGTTATGGTAAGGAGCAGAGGAAGAGAATCGCTCTCAAGGCTTTACCTTCTACTATGGTAGGGGCAGAATGTATAAGCTAGGACCTGATGGAGTACTTAAACGATGCTTGTACCACCATGAAGTAAATAAAGTTTTGGAGGAAGTTCATAAAGGAGTGGCTGGAGGACATTTTGGAGAAGAGACTACCAGTAGGAAGATACTACTTGCAGGTTACTGGTGGCCTACTTTGTTCAAGGATGTACACAAGTATTGTCAGAGTTGTGATGAATGTCAGAGGCTAGGACCTTTGCAGAGATCTGGGAAGATGGCTTTGCAACCTACGATGCCTACTGAACCATTTCAGAAATGGGGACTAGACTTTGTTGGACCAATTAACCCACCGGCCAAGAATACACAGAACAAGTATATAATTACAGCCACTGATTATACTACGAAGTGGGTGGAAGCTAAAGCTCTGAGGGACAACACAGCTAAGTCCACAACAAGGTTCTTGTATGAGAACATACTTACACGATTTGGTTGTCCCTTGGAATTTATCAGTGACCAGGGAAGTCACTTCATTAATAAGACCATTGAACTATTGACTAAAGAGTTCATGATTGTGCATAGGAAGAGTACAACGTATTACCCACAGGGTAATGGGTAGGCAGAGGCTACCAACAAAATACTATGTACTATCTTGGCTAAGATAGTCAATGCAAACAGAACGGATTGGGATACAAAGCTGCTGACAGCTTTGTGGTCATACAAGACTTTATATAAAGTCACCACTAAGTATACACCATTCCAATTAGTTTATGGTATGGAAGCTTTACTTCCAGTGGAATTCTTGTTACCTACCATGAGAACGGAATAGGGAAAGAGAATGGAATTGGAAGATTCAATTAAGGTCAGGAAACATGAATTATACCATGTGGAAGAAGTACGTGCTGATGTAGCTGATAACATGACCAGAATTCAGATGAAGAGGAAGGAACAGTTTGATGAAGGCAAATTAAAGACTTTTAAGACGGGGGATTTGGTTCTCTGATTGTAGAAGAAGGGGAAGATTAAAGCTTCTAAGCTTAAATCACCATGGAAAGGACCTTATGTCATACAGAAGATGTATGATAACAACACTGTCATGTTACAAACCATTAATAAAGAGATGCTAGGAAGAGTCAATGCCAATAAGTTGAAGGGGTACAGTGGTATCCATGACAAACCATTGCAGCACGATTTGCATGTTGAAACGCAAAAGCAGTCACGGGCTGCGCCAGTGATATTAACGGAGTATGGAGCACTTGTCGCTAAGCCGAGCGTAAATGACCAGGGCGGGCAGTACAAGTGTGACACAGCCTATCACAGCCCATCACAGTGCCACACAGCCTATCACAGCTCAACACAGCCTATCGGGGTTACACAGTCCATAGGATCAGTGACAGGTGGACGTGGGTTAACATCCGGAGAGTGGCCAGTGGAAAAGTAGACAGAGGCAGGTCTAGAAATGGACACGTGGACGCCAGGGCGAGACACACAGCCGAACATGAATTGCAAGAATGAGTGTCATCAAGAAGGAAGACAAAATTGGCCGTCAAAGTACCTACCCGGCACGTTAACCGAAATTTATTGTGGGCCCATTAATGCATACAAGGAAAGGGTAACGGAACCCTTTACAAGTACCCAAAAGCGAAATCCTTGTCGCATGTGATATCCTAGTGGACAGTCCAGGGGGGAAAATCCACGGAAGAGAATTAAATTACAAAACCAATCACAGAGCCAACAGCCAATCATGAGCCAGAATTACCTGCAGAGGGTATTTTCCAAGAAGCGAAATCAAGAATTTAGAGGGATTCTGAGCGCAAGAGTCGGCGTCGTTCCAAGTAACGGGCGTCTCGTCAGGAGAGACAATCAAAGCTATAGCTTTGAAGCTATGGCGGAAATAACAGACTACACGCTCGCCTTACTACTTACGCAGTGGCACAAGGACAGACGAACGGAGAGTACATTTTCTCCAAGTCGATACTTGCAAGCCCCACAGGCTTACAAGCACTTACCCATTTCATTCTGCGCCAACCATACTTTTATGCTTTGTGCCCTGCAGGCGTTTCTTCAGTTGTAACAACCAAAACCTTTCTGTTTGTCTAGAATGAAGAGAGTGAGAGGATTGGAGGATATCAGGGTGAAGAGCACCACAATCTTACAGAAGCAAACGATTGCAGCACCGCAGGCAGTACAGCTGCTAAGGGAGTTGCGATTGAAAGGGCTGCTATGCAAGGACTGGTCCTTGCATCATCCACTACAACAAATTGCGGCTTTTACGTCTCTGTGTTATGACTGCAAATGCAGTCATGGAAGCCATTTACGACTTCCTGACTCTGCAGACGTAAAGACCTAATTAGTTGTGACATGGCAGATATGACTCTCCAGGCTGGCTGTCACGTGGCGCCAGAGCAGCTGTGGGGGTAGTCATACACGCTGGCTTTACTGAATGACTGAACGGACAGTGTAGTCCATGTCAGCGGCTGTGCAAGAGTGGCACGTGCTCGATGCAGGAAATGACACGTGGCAGAGTGTTTAGCTCTCCATGACTGCGAACTATGACTACGGGTGTGCTAATCCGGTTGCAACACGTGGCGCGTTGCAGTTTTTACACGTGGTCCATCAGCAGATTGACATGTGTCATGATGGGTGTTTTTTTGGGGTGTATTGCTATTTTTTTACATATTTGTATTTCTGCCACGTGGTGTAGTACTATTGGAGAGTGAAAATAGATGTAGTCATTATTATGACTATGATAGCAGTCATGTACATGTCTATTACAACAATGAAATATAATATATAATACAAAGAGAACAAGGCAGCAAGACATAACTGCAACAAGCTGAGCAAAACCAAGAGATTGCATACCATCTCTATTTACCAATCTATTTATCATTATCATTTTTGTTGCGATCTAAAAATACATTAAATAGTCGCATGTTCTCATGTGAATTATTTTGTCTAACTATAACACTTTGAAAAGTGTTCACCCAGAATCTTCTAACTACTCATGTATTCCATCAATCTGCAACCCATCAAAAACGGCTTGCATGGCTTTAAGAATTACTACAGCAAGGACATTTGTTTGTTTTCCAAGTTCTTGCATAAGATGCACCAACCAATATTGCATTGTGAGACACTCACTCGCTATACTCCAAAGCGTCCAGGGAAGGTCACTGAGCAACCTGCCAAGGCGGAAACAATTAAGAGAATTATCTAATACCATATATGAAAAACCAATGCCAGTGTTGTTTATGGTAACTTCTATCCCATGTCCTAAACAAACCAAAGCAAAAAGGTTGGTGTGTATTGGCGAAGTCGTCAGATACTTCACAAAGAAACATGCACTAAAAATGAAACCCAGGATGATAGGAAGGTCACTCACGTTTATACAAAGACATCTTGCCCATTGCCCAGCACCCTGCGTCACCCACACTCTATCTCTATTCCTTCAGCTATCCATGCCTCTGCACAAATCAAGCATTCATCTTGCCTTGCTGCTAGCAGCTGACAATGACAGCCTACATTTGTTCTAGGAAACACCCAACTCAGCGTAGCACACTAGTTCCTATGCTGAATTGCGTCTGCTACTCTCTGAAATGTAGCAGGCATTCACCTTTCTGCCCCAGTTGACCCATCAGTGACTGGGCTCAGATAAGTTCATTCCACAGCTTCTCCTCATCTCTGTTACCTATTTTTTGACACTTTCCTGTTGTCACATTGGCAGTATCATGTCAAAGTCACTCCAAACTAGATTCACTCAACCAGCTAACTTGCAGAATTGAACATGTAAATTTAGGGCCGATTCTGATAAGAGGGAAAAACAGGGTGAAATGTGTTGAAGAAGATGCCTTCATTAGCAGTGCCTGATTTTATCACTTGTGCCGCTGCTCCCAGTTGACCATCTACCCATGCAGGTTTCTTGTAGCTATTGATCCACAGGGAATCACAGGTAATCTTGTGCTTGAAATCTGGCCTTCTTGGATGAATCTGGACCCACACGAAATCCCTGCTCCTTCAGCTATCCATGCCTCTGCACAAATCATGCATACATCCTCGCCTTGCTGCTAGCAGCTGACAATGACAGCCTAGAATTGTCAAAGCAAACACTAGCAGGGAAAACAGGGTGAAATATGTTGAAGAAGGTACCTTCATCTTTTCTCCATCATTTGCTTTCAGGTGTCCAAAGCCCCATCCCGCGCTCCTGCTCTGCACACCCTTCAAGCATCGCATTCCACGACACCACATCTAGTTCAGCCATAGTGTTGAACACTCCCTTGGCATCCTCAATGCTCCCACATTTAGCATACATGGCCACCAGAGCCATGTTCAGGATGACATCTGGTACAATTGCAGATTTGATGATGTCACCAGGGATCTCTTTGCCCTTTTCCAGGGCTGCAACGCACTGCAAACGCACACAAACGTTATGTCGGCGGCCTTCACCCCTTCCCCCATCATTTTCTCAAAGGTTGGAGCCTCCATCCCGCACCCCAGCTGTGCATACCCAGCAAGCATCGCACTCCACGACACCACATCTCGTTCAGCCACAGTGTTGAACACTCCCTTTGCATCCTCAATGCACCCACAATTGGCGTACATGTCCACCAGGGCAGGGGCAGTGTTCAAAAGGACATGTGGTAATTTGACAGGCATTCACCTCCTGACTTGGCTATTCCCAACCCATCCTGCCATTGGCAAGAGATTCCACAGAAACTGATAGTTGTCTGTTTGACTGTATAACTATGTATCTCTTGCTTTCTTACAGCTTGTACTGTGACACGCGTAATGCTCTTGTTGTGTTGAATCATTTCACGCCTTCAGGTTTCAGAACAAACATTACCGTCTTTCTTTATCAGACATGTGCACCAAGACAGAATCTCACCAAAAGATTGTTGGTGTTCAACAGTACCATACATGAAGATAACTAGCACCAAAAGGGCATATGAAGCTTATTCTGCTCTCCACTGGTATTAACTTGCACCTGGGCTTTCAATGGCTGTCTTCCAGTCCACCCACGGCCCGCTGTAAATGGCTTGCAACCTACAGATTTTCAAGAGAGCTGATTACCATGAAAATTTCAAAACTGGCTTTACAAACCTAATAATTCAAGCATAATCAGCATTCAAGCTAAGGAAGCTTTACAAGCATCGTGTTGCGAGTAAAGCCTTGGCAATGTCACCAGGAAATCCCTGGCTGAATGGATGACACTGAAATAATGGAGCTTGAAATCCGGCCCTCTTGGACGAATTTGGGCCCACACTCTATCCCTGCTCCTTCAGCTATCTATGCCTCTGCACAAAATCCTTCAGCTATCTATGCATACATCCTTGCCTTCCTGCTAGCAGCTGACAATGACAGCCTAGAATTGTTCCAGCAAACACCCCCAACCCTACTTATCAACGAGCAATGAGCTAACTTACAAAATTCAATATGCATCTCAGGGCGTCTGATGAGAGGGCAAAACATGCTGAAATAGGTCGAAGAAGAAGGTGCCCTCACCACACTGTCCTTGACCTTGTGTCATGACCCATGGAGGATTTGACCTTGTGTGTGATGCTTGTGTCTGTAGTCAGGTAATGTCGGATTGGTCAATGAGAACCTGCACCACGGTGCAGCTGAGCAGGCAGACTTTGAAACACGGTCTGCTAAGACCAAGCTGACTCTCCCAAGAACCTTGTAAACATCAGGAAGAATATCAAATCATGGTACTAACAGGAGCCAACAACCCACATTTGCAGGATGGACAAAATTCTGCACATCGTACATTAAAAAAAAACCACACCTTGCGATTGCGGTCGCACCCTCGTGAAGGATCTTAAAAAAACTCATGCCAGCTCTGCTCCATGATTCAAATTCAGGGCCGAGTCTGATGAGAGGGCAAAATAGGCTGAAATAGGTCGAAGAAGAAGGTGCCCTCACCACATTGTCCTCGACCTTGTGTCATGACCCATGGAGGATTTGACTGAACATGAACCCAAGATGACCTCTAGTGTGTGCTGCTTGTGTCTGTAGTTAGGTAATGTCGGATTGGTCAGTGAGAACCACCACGGTGCAGCTGAGTGGGCAGAGATTGAAACACGGCTACTAAGACCAAGCTAACTCTCCCAAGAACCTTGTAAACATCAGGAAGAATACCAAATCATGGTACTAACAGGAGAGCCAACCCACATTTGCAGGATGGACAAACTTCTTCACATCGTACATTAAGAAAAAGCCACACCTTGCGATTGCGGTTGTCCCACCATCGTGAAGGATCTTTTAGAAACTCATGCCAGCTCTGCTCCGTGCTGTAAAATCAGGGCCGAGCGGGTAGAGATTGAAACACGGCCTGCTAAGACGAAGCTGACTCTCCCAAGAACGGCGGGCTCCCAGCCGAAACCTCCTCGCACACATACCCTAGCGTTTCTAGGGTTGCTTGCTCCAGATGCGAAGGTTGATCCAACTGCGGGCCTCCCATGCATGTTTGCCCTCTCTCCCGCTCGCTCGCTCTAAGTCCCAACCCTCTCTCTCTCTCCCTCCCGCTCGCTCTAAGTCTGTTCACGCTACTGTGATGGGCAACTTTTTAAGTTTTTTAACCTTTTTGTAAACCCTAAAAGCCCCTTTTTGATTTTTTTTCTTTTTTTTTTCTTAAAGGAAACCACAAGCCCTTGAGGAGGGGGAAAATTCACCCGCCTTCATTTATGGGCCATAAGACCTACAGGACGATCAACGTCAAGACATACCGTCTCGAACAATCCCACACACGGGATAAGGGCAGCAGGTTTGAACCCCAAACCACAAGGGCGACACACTGTGCACTTACCAGCCGATGTGATTTTTTTTAAATCTTTGTTTTTTTTGGGTTTTTTTAATTCATTCTAGTGGTAAGAGTCTCCATTTTTTTAAGATATAAATACTCATATATTATATATATAACCAGAAAAGCATGTGTCGACACGTGTAGTCATGTAGTGATTCATCCATGTGATGATCTGGCATAATGCATTAGAGTGAGAGTCATGAAGTCATATGTCTGTCTTGCAATATGCACACGTCATTCTAGTGTAGCCATGACCGTGACTGGTAGTCATATCTGCCATGCCAATATTCATGGTCAAACATGTTTGACCTGTGTTGCGCAGAGTTCGAAGCCATGCAGTCGCATATACGCCTTCTCCAGACCTGCATTATGACTTCAAAAGCATTTTACGACTGCAAATGGCATTTCTGCCACAAATCAGTCATGACTACGCACCCATGGGAGTCATAAAAGCCGCAATCTGTTGTAGTGATCGGCAGTTCATGATACAATTTCTTCAGAACTTTGGGCCTCGGATAGGAGTTACTCAGGTGAGGGGAGTAGATATAGAAATTACTCCCCAGTACTTGCAGCAATTGTTTGATTTGCCATCAGGACATGTGGATGTGGATGAGCACAGGGCAAGATTGCAGATAGGGAATTTGTTCCAAGAAGGGAGTTTCTTTAAAATTCAAGGTTTTGCTTGTACCAAAGCCGAGTACCCAGGGCTTAGGGAAGTTGACCAAACCTTGAACGTTCTGTTTGCCATGAAACATAACCAACAGTATTTGAGCAGGTCCTTCACAGAGGAGATCCTGAAAGCTTTAAGGGGAGAGGATGTCGCTTGGGCGGAGTTAATGTACAACGGATTGGTGGACGAGATGAAGAGGTTACAGGGAACTGCTGCTAAGTCTCCGATCATTGTGTCCGGTCCAGTCATTGCCCAAATAATTCTTGATTCTTGCATACTTGATACTCGGGAACGTAAGGAGATGGGAGTGTTTGAGACAGAAACCACTGCAATTGAAGAGCAAGGCTCTTCACACAGTGAGGGTGGACTGGCAGCGCAACACCAGTCTAAGACACAGAGGCGGGGTAAGACTGTAGTGGCGGATCCACTGGCTTCACGAAAACCGCACGATAATGTTTCCCAAGCTCTTGTGCAGGATGGGGCACAACAGCACAGAGAGCTGCTATTATTGGAAGCAGGGCCTTCAGAGAGGGAAGAGGAAGTCACTTTGATACCACAGCCACCACAACCAATTGACTCTGTTGTTTTAGAGGTTCCACAGTTAGTATATGCTGTGGCATCATCCCCAATTGCTCTGGAAGGAGAAAGGTTGGACATTCCCACTACAGAGCAGGTCGTGGCCGAAATTGAGAAGGGTGACCTTCTCTATGAAAATTCTGGCTTGGTAAGGGAAACAGTGATTCCAGGGGTGCAGTGGTTGTCCAGGGGAAACCCTGCTGTGCATGTAATACCCACACCTGTGACGGAAGTACCAGGGGTAGAATATCAAGACACTGCAGCACCTGTGGTGGATGAGGTGGTTCAGGAAGAAAATCTGGTGGGGCAATGGCCTGAATGGTTCGTGAGGCATCACACTGTTGAGGATCAGGGAGAACAACAGCAAGCTCACCATGATGACCCTCAGCAAGCCATGCCTATGAGTTCCATAAGCAGGACACTTAATTTGTTGGGCACTTATGTGAAATCCCATGTTCCATCTACCCAATTGGCACCTTTGAGGGAGGAACTCAGGAAGGAGTTTGAGGCTCGACTTGCCACTGAGTGTGCAAACAAGGTCAATGAGGAGGTCAATCTCAAGTTACAACAAGAGTTAGAGGATACAAAAGCTGATTTGCAGTTGGCCAAGGAACATTTGATTGAAGCAGGCCTCGCGCAGGACCAGTTGCACGAAACACATAAACAACAGTTATACCAAATGCAGGTGAAGCATGAGGGCAAGTTGCAAGAAGTGAATGCACTACATACAGAGTTGCAGGCAGTACATGAGAGGATGACCATACAATGTGCTACACTCACCACTACTCTTGAGCAAACTGCATTAGAAGTTAACAGACAAGGGGAGAGATGTATGAAGGCAGAGGCAGAGACAGTGGAGCAGCGAAACTCATTGTTGATATGAAGAGTACAATCTGTCGCAATGAGAATACTTTCAAGCAATACAGACAAGTTGAAGCTGACCAAGAGAGGTACATCCTGGAGTTGCAACAAACGGTCATGGTAAATAGAAATGAACTTTCTGTGGCTAACAAGGCTTGGAAGGAAGCCAATAATCTGGCTGCTGCCTATGCGAGTTTGGTTGGAACCTCATGCGAGGCGCATGGAGGCTTTACAGCAGCAGATAGATGTGTACAGGCTCACAGAGGAGTAGACACTCAGGGGTACCACACACAACTTGGTGGATAACCACCTTATGCAGGTCTGGTTAGCACAAGGGCCGGTGGAAGGCAAAGCACCACGGAAGCTCACCCAGGGCGAGATGAATGAGCTCAGACTGCAGGTGCAGAACATTGCCACAACTACTATAGATAATGTCTATAGTAGGATAGCGGAGCTACAAGAGGATGTAGAAGGCCTGCAGACTCAGGTGGATGACCTGAGTTCAAATATTGACAAGAGAGTCTTTGTACCTGAGGAGCAGCTGATGACTACTTATTTACAAGCCAGAACTCTAGTTTTTCAGTCTTCTTCGCAAGGGGTGCAGGAGATGCCAGTGGTACAAGAGCCAGTGCTACCAATACCACAACAAGTGACTGTGCAGGTAGCTGACCCTGTTGTTACAACAGCCACACCACAGCCTGAGGTATGGGGGGATGCTGCTTTTAACCCACCTAAGACTCCTGTTGCACGAGAGTACAGTCGGGCTATGATTATGCCCTTCAACCAAATTCCCATTGTGTTGGATTTGGCTTGGAAGGAATTTAGTCATCCGCAGTCGTTGGCACATTACTACCAGATCATGCGCATTTGGCTGCCAGTGGCAACTAGGACTAAGGTTCTTCCGAACAATCGACCCATTGAGGATCATCACTTTGCGAGGTATTGGTTTGAATCAAGTACCATGTTGAATGAATTAATCGCCTTCCAAGTTGTACATGGGTACATTTATACCAAGACCAAGGAGGTAGCAAGTATTATGGGCTGTGGGTTATACTATGCTGCTTGTTTTCTGGCACGTTATCACATTGAGCAGCAAAAGATGCAATCGTGATTTCTGAGTTATTCCAGTGGGGATCATTGGGTCTTACCTTTAGTGCCACCTCATATGTACCTATATGATGCAAAAGTTATGATGCAGAAGGATTCCCAACTTCGTTCATGGTTTCATTCGGCTTGGAACAATATGACAACACAGAAATTCGGCCCTGACGATATTTTCTTTAAGGGACATGAGGCATGGAAATACTTGCACTGTTCCCAAGTCATTGGCACACCTCTTACTTGTACAGATAAGGAGTTCAGGACGTTCACTAATTTTGCATGCCAGCGCTTGCAACAAGTTGTGCAATTTAAACTTCCAGATATGGTTGGATAACATTGTATGCCACAGAGGATTCCACTTAAAGTTCGGCCGTTAAACACCTGAGGGGCGACGAGGATTCTGATACTACTGTTTCTTCAACGGACTCTTTTGACATGGCAGAGGACTATGCAATTCAGATGGCAGAGAAGAAACGACGGGGATCTCCTATGCCTGAGAGGTTACCTCGATATCAGCCAAAGGAGGGTCAGACATTTCCGGGTAGTGCTCAATCATCTCCGTCAACCAGTGACAAGACTCGGGCTCGCACACGGAGTCCTTCACGAGACTCTCACCGTCAGAAGGGTGTTCGATCACAAAGGTTTGCTAATCCTAAACAGTAAACCGTGAGGACACGGCTTTTTGAGAGGGGGAGGGGTAAATGTTAGAGGGCTGCTTGGGACTTTAACGCTTTTACAGATTCTGTGGGGTACCCTTAATTTTTACACAGACTGAGACCAACAGGAGCCTTAGGGGTGACAACAGCAGGCTTTAGGGGGGGGGTTACACAGCCCGACACAGCCCGACACAGCCAACATAGCCCGATACAGCCCGTCACAGCCGCCACAGCCCGACACAGCCAGTCACAGCCGCCACAGCTTCGCACAGCCCGTCACAGCCAGTCACAGCCCAACACAGCCTTACACAACCAGTCACAGTTCGGCACAGCTTGACACAGCCTGTCACAATACATGGGGAACAGTTATCATTGGCAGGGAACGACTGTGAGGGAACGACATCTGCAGAAGGAACGTGTTACTTTAGGGATGACGGTTAATTAGTTAGGTGGTTAGAACTGCTTACGGGCAGATAAGGGGAGCAGCAACGGAAAGAGGGGACACTTCACTGGGAGCGCTTCTTGGTCATGGAGGAGAGGAGATCAAGGGGAGAGCAGGAAGTAGGAGAAAAGATGAACAATAGATGTTTATTTCATGCAAAGCTGTAGTGATACTGTAGGGCGGATTAGAGTCACTTTGACATTGGCTTGATACCTGATAAATCGTAATCTGATACTTATTCGATACAAGCACACTGTGTAGAGAGACATGAGTGAAGCTGTGAAATGAATGCATGATTAATTGGAATTAAGTAGATACTGAAGCAATCTGATGCTTCAGTATCAGATAAGGTGAATTGATAACATGAAGGCAAGAAGGAATATAATTGGGAAGCACAACCATGATTCACTAGCTGTAGGTCATGACTGATTGTACTGAGCGGGCTGAGTGCTTAGAAATATCCAACTCTTCTATCTTGGAGTTTCCACCTCGGATAGCGAAGGGATGGGTGAGTAAAAGCCGCTCGACATCCACCACCAAAGCATAGCGCTACGCATTCTGTCCGGCTGCCGGCCGTAGATGGGGAAATTTGAATCAACGATGTGCAAGAGCCATGGATTGGAGAGACCAAGATCATCACCCCGCTCGAAAGCATATTGCCCTGGCAAATACTCAAAAGCAGACAATGTTTCGCACTCAGCCCCACTGTCGTCAGTGCAAACTGTGTGCCAAATGACGATGTCCCCCGGTGTGGCAGTATAGTTTGAATGATCCACGCCTCCGTAAGGGCACTCGTCGTGGTTCCGGAAGCAAGGCATCGTTGCAAACGAAGCCGGAAGAATGAGTCTGATGTCGAAGAGAATGAGACCTTAGAGGTTACACCATCGTGGACAAGAGCAACCCCCGCAATTACCCATACGGTGGAGAGTGGAGGAGAGGACAGAACACCACAAAGAGCACGGATTGTGCAAGTTCGAGGTGAAGCCGGGGAAATGGCAGTAGAGACAGGGAGAGTGCTTCAGGTGGTTTCGCTGGTGGTTGACCATGTTGAGGAGGACGACACCGAGCTTTCTGACCAGGATGACGTCCTCCCGGACATCCCCAGGCCCCAAACCCGCAGCATACAGGCTGGATTTGGCGGTCCTGGTGGGCTGCTGGAGAACCCCTCTACAGCAGACGTCATGTCGGAGGCGGATATGAAGTTGGCCGCTGCCAAGATGTTGGAGGCAACCCACAGCAACATTGGCAGGGTGCTGGGGGGCATGGTGTACCCGGCCAAGCTTCGAATTCCCCTTTGCCGCTTGGTGTCTTTGCAGGTGGTGAGACCTGCTCTCCCAGGCGATATCGACAAGCTGAAATTCTCTTTCCGGGATGGATATCGAATGGGGTCTGCCGCGTTTTACGTTTCCATTGAGAACGACCACGGAGCTTCCCGTGCCCACACTTCCGATGAGATGGACAAATGGGGTCCCCATTGGCAAAGGTGAAATGAGGAGTTTGAGAGATCGATTGTTACTGATCCTCTTTTCCATCACTTGTCCGGAAAGATGTTTTACGTGTGGGACGGCAATCATCGCCTCCTGGCATGGATGGAGCACATAGCCGAAGCCCCCCCCAACGACCTCGATTGACATTTCGCCATGGAGTGTGTTGTGCTGAAGGTTGCGGGGCCCAAAGATCGCAGTCTTCTCAAAGCTGCAATGGCGGACATCAACTCGTAAGTTACAACGCCTCTTGCTTTTGGACCCATCCGATTGTAAGTCATTTCATTGCGAATCCTCATATTTGTTGTAAATTCCCATTTCAGAATTGTTTGATGGAAATGTGGCATTGCAGGGTGACTGAGAATGCCTTCATTGCCACCAACTTGTCCCATATGCTCTTCCGAGTGAACGATGTCGAGAAGCATGGGGTGCAAGAGTTTGCCAATTCGCTCAGTGCCGACCTCCTGCGCAAGTCGGAGGCAAAGGCAGACAGAACCTGGTATAGGCTGAGCATGGACGCCATGGTGGACTACATATTTCGGGTAAAGTACATGGAGTCAGAGGAGAAGAATCTAACCCTCCCGGCACTCGAATCGTATCTCAAAGCTGCGGAGGTGAGGGCCCGCATAAAGTACAAGTCGCGGATGGTAAAGTACGTGGCCATAGCTGATCCCGCCCTTGGTGCCGACTTTCTGGTGGAGGTGGGGAAGCACTACTCCCGCGCTCTGAAGCCCACGATGATGAGAAGCTCCATCGTCTAGCCACATCCTGTGTGGATGGTGCAGAAAAGGTGATACATTCTTAACCAAGTTGTGGTGGCAACAACTCGTTTTTGTGGTGTTTGGCGCTTACGAATATGCTGGGTGGTTGGACAGACCCGGTGGCTCCAAATCTGGAATGGTTCCCAAAGTACAAGGGACATGTGGAGCTTCCCCAAACCGGACAAACTGTCTGACCCCACATTCGACATGTGGATGAACCGCATGACATGGTGGTTTCAGGTACTTCCCCACGCTTCGTTTGGCGCTTCTACTCTTGTAGGGGGTGGATTCATTGTATTTTTTCAGCAATGCGATCTGATGGAGAATCTCCACAGGTGACGACGAATGTGCAAGAGCAGATGGACACACAAGCACATCAGTTCAAGATGGAGATTTCTCCTGCAACAGAGAGCCTACGCGACTATGTGACGAGGTACTTTCTGCTCTACAAAACCGACCTATTCTTTCGGGAGATACCACATGCCCGCCAGAGCCACGAGTTCACTGACCAGCCGAACGCGGACAAAGCGGCAATGTGCCTTCTGTACAGGTACATACGCGATGCATTCCTTTCAGTCCTTGCATTTTTCGCCGAATTTCCAGATCAGGGCTCCGAAAATGGCTGTCCCTAGGGTGGCTGGCCCTGAACTGGAAATTCGGCGCCATTTTTCCAGGTCAAGGCGTTCTGGGACTTAGCCATTTTCGGGCCGGACCTGGGAAAATGGCGCCGAATTTCCAGTCAGGGCTCCAAAAATGGCTAAGTCCCTAGGGTGGCTGGCCCTGAACTGGAAATTCGGCGCCATTTTTCCAGTTCTGGGCCCTATTGCCTTTGTGGGACAGCCATTTTTGGGCCGGACCTGGGAAAATGGCGCCGAATTTCCAGTCAGGGCTCCGAAAATGGCTAAGTTCCAAGGGTGGCTGGCCCTGAACTGGAAATTCGGCGCCATTTTTCCAGTTCTGGGCCCTATTGCCGTTCTGGGACTTAGCCATCTTCGGGCCAAACCGGGAAAAATGGCGCCGAATTTCCAGTTCAGGGCTCCCAAGATGGCTAAGTCCCTAGGGTGGCAGTCACCGAAAACCGAAATTTGGCGCCATTTTTCCATTTCTAGGCCCACTCAGATCCGCCCCAACTTGGGAAAATGGTGCCGAATTTGCAGTTCAGGGACCTCATTGTGTTTTTCATGAATGCAGGTACTGCAAGTTCTCCCTTTTGGAGAAAGGTCATCTGTCTTTCGAGCCACCATTCTTCCTGGCATGGAGGAACCCTGGGGCTGACTCCATGTACACTGACGATATTGTGAAGGAGTGACATCTGGAACATTTGCGTGATTGCCCTTGGTATGTGGACCTTCCGCCCGGCTCGCTCGACCCATCCGAGTTTCAATTGAAGCTGGATGCTGAGGCCCGACGAAACCGGGCTCCGCTGCCTCCGCTGGGTGCAAAAGAGGCAAAAGCGCTTGCGAACTCCAGGAAAGCGGCAGAGCTTGCTCAGGCAGGAATTCAGGAGAAATTGAATGAGAAGAGTAAAGGCCAAAGGAAAAGGACAAGGAAACAGGTGAGTGCAGTAACACCCAAAAAACAGAAAACCATCGGGGCATCGGAGGAGGCGCAGGAGGGGACCCAAGAGAGTGACTCGGACGACGACTTTGTTCAAGGTCCTGCGACTGCTGTTGCTGCTACCCAGTCACCGGTTGTCCGGGTTCCCAAGTCAGTTTGGAGTGGGACTGGCTCTGCCTAGAAGTTGGCATTTGAGGGCGAGCCTACACGGCGGTATTTGGCGGTGATGTTTACGCACAGGCCAAAGCTAGAACCTCCAACCATCATCCAATGCGTCAATGAGAGCTTCCTTGACGCTCTCGCTGCCAGGGCGAAGAAGGTGGCACACAGCAAATCTCTAGCGGAGCAGAAGGGGAAAGCCAAGAAGAGGGCTGCCGGTACAGAGCCTAAAGACACCCCTGGTTTTGAAGCCATGATGGAATTCTTCACGGCTGTGAGCACGGATTGCAAGAGCATTCGGGGGGGGGGGAGAGGTGGAGAGAGCTAACGACATGATTCTCCTCGACATTCCAGATGGGGAGTTGCTGGAGGGCCTGGATGGTGTGCCCACCTGGAACAGGTTTACTGAGGACTACTGGAAAGCCGGGTTTGGGATGGCGGGGATACTTCTGGATGATGGTGGATGTGTGGTTGTCCTTGCCACAAGAGGGAAGACCACAGAGAATGCGGTGGCAAAGTGGACACCGAAAAGTGTCACCCCGGTCCTCCTCAGAAAATGGTTCTGCATCAATACACAGGGGTTGCGAACAGAGGGCCAAAGTGTAAGTTATCAATATATTGCATTCACCTCATATTGTGGTGTATCTAAACAAGATGGATGTGCATACATTGGTGTTTGAGGCATATTGCTTTGTGAAGAGAGGGTCTACGTTCAAATTCCGCAACGACGGTCGTCTTGTTGATGCCGCTGTGGACCCTGTTACCTACGATGTCCTCTACAACTATGTGCCCCACTCCAGTATGCCAAAGGACACAAAGACAGGCAAACCGTGGCGGTACAGCCGGACCCGGAGCCCTGCTTTCATCCAAACCCTCATGGAGACGTGCTCGGATGTCCAAGGGCGGATTCTGGACCTCACATGCGGCACGGGTAAGCCTTCACATGCTCAGTTTGTCCCCTGGCCCAATTGCAATTGCATGCCGCAAGCTATTAATCGCCCGCTTTGTTCCTCAGGTGCTTCAATGTGGGCAGGGACGTTGTCCGACAGGCATGTGTTCGCAAGCCAGATACTGCCCTCCACAACTCGGAACTTGCAGCGGCTGAACGTCTGCCGAAAGAGGAAGAGGCATCCTCGAAGGATGAGGAAAAATACGAGAAGGAGCAGGGGGAGGAACAAGTTGGGATCGAGGCCGAGGAGCCCCCGGTGTACGAGTGAGTGGTCGCATTGTAAGTTGCCTCCAAATTTCGTGAGGCACCTCCCTTCGCTCTCTTATTTCATTGAAAACCCTTTCTGCTTCTGCTGGTATTGACATTCTTGAAGTGAATTTGTTCTTACTGTAGGATGCCAAGTACGGCAGGAGGGACATCTACCCGGAGTTCATGGGCAGGAGGAACGTGCCTTTTTTTGCCAGGGGGGATTTCATGCCTAGTCCAGAAAGGGACTACATCCTTCCTACTTATGCTACCCGGCTTGCTTCGGTGTCCATTAGGAGGTGTTCCGAACCTAGTCGTGTACAACAGATTTTAGACGAGGCAAGCGTCAAGAAAATGAAGATGAGGGAGGAGGCAGCAGCTATTAGAGCCCGTCGGGCTCGTAGATTTGTGTTGGATTCTGCTGAGGAAAGTGGGGGAGAAGAGGCAGAAGATTCCCAGGAGGTGAGGTGGACAGTCCCCCAAGGAGAGGACGGCATTTTTGAGAGGCATACTGCAACCGATGCATCACAGAGCTCAGAGGATGGGGGGGATGAGGGGGATGAGGAAGAAGGAGGGCCAAGTTCCTCGGAAGGTGTAGGAGAGTAGTTCCCATTCCTGCTATGACAGTTAGGACACACTTGTATAGACGTGGCTTGCCACCAAATTTGCAATAAAATGTTGCATTTCATTGCTATGACGAGTCCACATGACCCTATTTCCGTGCCTCCTAACCCTATTTCCGTGGACACAATTCGGCCCGCTCATGCTTTTTTTTTTTCCGCTCATGCTCATGCCGCTCATGAAATAGCAGCCCCCCAGTGATGGAGGGGACCCGGTCTGCTGATGTTTGATGAATGCAAGCTATAGAGTTAGACTGTAGAGCAGATTAGGGACACCATGGCTTCGGCCTGATACATGACAAATCTTAATCTGACACAAGCAATCTGATGCTTAAGTATACACAATAAGGTAATTTGTTAACATGAAAGCAAGAAGAAATACAAACAAGAAGCACAACCATGATACACTAGCTGTAGATTGTTCTGAGCGGGCTGAGTGCTTAGAGATATCCAACTCTTCTATCTTGGAGTTTCCACCTCGGATAGCAAAGGGATGGGTGAGTAAAAGCCTCTCGACACTAGTCCTATGACTGTTGCTTGTGACAGTGTCCTTAACCTGCCCAACCTCCCCTCCCACATAACCCACAATTAGTATGGTATGTCTTAGCAGCAAGGCCAAAGATGTCTCATTTGACTCGAAGTGCAAATAGTCTCGCTGAAATGTTTGTCCCAGTTCTGAAATTCGACGGGGAGATTATGAATGGAAAAGTAGATAATTATTTAGTGACAGGGAGACATGCAAAGAAGCATTTGACAACACTTCCACATGTTCTCCATGCTCCACATCTAATCAATTGAAATCACTTCATGAACGGCGGGCCCTAATTTAGAGCCAACCTGGCCAAAAGTCCAGGAAGCTATATGAATACAACGTGTATCTTATGTCCCCAAGCTCTCATGAGTGATGGAAGGCTGGCGGAGGTTTCTCCTCTGGAATAAAGATCACCTGCAGCTCTTCCTCCCCAGGTCACACATCCATATCTCTCTCTCCAGGTCCATAACATCAGAACTACAACAAGCACCTTTCTACACGAAGGACCTTTCTACAGCTTCATGCTACCAAGTTGTACATACTGCTTACAAAACATGCCTGAATTAAAATGTACCAAAAGAACCAGATTCAAGAGATCAGAGACTGATGAAGGACTCGGGCTTTTCTTGGTCGACATTGAATTGTTGTTGTCTGCAGACATCAGCCCATAAGACAACAGCTCTCTCACAATAGCTAAAACTTGAAACCTATAAGCTATAGTTTAAGCTATATAAATTACAAGAATTGCACTATAGCTGAAACCTTTCAACTGCCAACAGATCTGAAGAATCACTCCCATCCATAACAAGAAACAAGAACTATGTTGCATTTGAGAAGTAAGAGAGAAGAGCCTACATTGAGTGGCCGCTTGGCAAGTGTCGTGCGGCTTTTACTCACCCGTCCCTTCGCTATCCGAGGTGGAAACTCCAAGATAGAAGAGTTGGATACCTCTAAGCACTCAGCCCGCTCAGAACAATCAGTCATCACCTACAACTAGTGAATCATGGTTGTGCTTCCTATTTGTATTTCTTCTTGTCTTCATGTTAGCATATTACCTTACTGTGTATACTGAAGCATCAGATTGCTTCAGTATCTACCAGGTTCCATTCACTCATCCATTCATTCCACAGCTTCACTCATGTCTCTCTACACAATGTGATTGTATCGTATAAGTATCAGATTATGATTTATCAGGTATCAGGCCGAAGCCATTGTGTCTCTAATCTGCTCTACAATATCACTACAGCTTTGCATATAACAAGCATCTACTAATCATCTCTCCTCCTTCACCGTGCTCTCTATCTTGCTCCCGTTCTTGCTCTCCGCCCGATCCTCTCTCATGCATGACCAAGAAGTGCTCCCCGTGAAGTGATCCCCTTCATGTTGCTGCTCTGCCTAATCTACCTGCAAGCTGTTCTAACCGCCTAACTAACTAACTGTCACCCCTGAAGTAACATGTTCCCTCTGCAGATGTCGTTCCCACACAGTCGTTCCCCGCTAATGATAACCGTTCCCTATGTACGCTGTGACGGGCTGTGCCAAGCTGTGTCAGGCTGTGACTGTGTCGAGCTATGACTGGCTGTGTCGGACTGTGACTAGCTGTGTAAAACTGTGCCGAGCTGTGATAGACTGTGACTAACTGTGATAGGCTGTGATTGACCGTGACAAACTGTGTTAGGTTGTGTCGGGCTGTGTAAGGCTGTGTATGGCTGTGATAGACTATGTTAGGCTGTGTACGACTGTGTAAGACTGTAACTGAGTGTGTAAACCTGTCTACCACCCCTAAAGCCTGTGCCTGTCACCCCTAAGATCTTTGTTGGTCTAAGTCTACCATCCGTAAGGCTGCGCAAAAATTAAGGGTACCCCACAGAGCCCATAAAAGTGTCTAAGTCCCAGACAGCCCTCTAACATTACCCCTCCCCCTCTCAAAAATCCGTGTCCTCACGGTTTACTGTTTAGAATCAGCAAACCTTTGTGAGCAAGCACCCTTTTGTTTGTGAGAGTCTCTTGAAGGGCTCTGTGTGCGAGCTCGAGCCCTGTCACTGGCTGATGGAGGTGATTGAGCACTAAATGGAAATGTCTGACCCTCCTGTGGTTGATAACGAGGTAACCTCTCAGGCATACGAGATCCCCGTCGTTTCTTCTCTGCCATCTGAAGTGCATAGTCTTCCGCCATGTCAAAAGGTTCCTCTGAAGAACCAGTAGTATCAGAATCCACTTCCCCCCTAAGGTGTTTCAGTGGCCAAACTTTAAGTGGCTCCTGAGGAATCCTGTGTGGCATACAGTGTTGGCCCACCATGTCTGGAAGCTTAAACTGTACCACTTGCTTTAATCACTTGCAAGCAAAATGTGTGAACTCCCTGAACTCCTTGGCCGTATAGGTAAGAGGTGTGCCAATGACTTTGGAACAGTGTAAGTATTTCCAGGCTTCATGTCCCTTATAGAAAATATCATCAGGGCCCAATTTCTCTTTGGCCAAGTTGTTCCAAGCCAAATTAAACCATGAACGAAGTTGGGAATCCTTCTGCATCATGACTTTCGCATCATACAGATACATATGAGGTGGAACTGAAGGTTAGACCCAATGATCCCCACTGGAATAACTCAGAAATCGTGATTGCATCTTCTGCTGCTCAATGTGATAACGTGCAATGAAACAAGCAGCATAGTAGAATCCACAACCCATGACAATACTAGATACCTCCTTGGTTTTGGTGTAGATATATCCATGAACAACCTGGAAGGTAATTAATTCTCTCAGCATGGTGTCTGCCTCAGACCAGTACCTTGCAAAATGATGATCCTCGATGGGTCGATTGTTTGGAAGATCCTTAGTCCGAGTTGCCACTGACAACCAAATGCGCATGATCTGGTAATAATGTGCCAAAGACTGTGGAGGACTGAATTCCTTCCAAGCCAAATCCATCACAATGGGAATTTGGTTGAAGGGCATAATCATAGCCCGATTGTACTCCAGTGCAGCAGGAGTCCTAGGTGGGTTAAAAGCAGCATCCCCCCAAACCTCAAACTGTGGCTTTGCCACGGTATCAATGGGGTCAGCCACTTGCACAGCCACCTGCTGTGGGGGCTGTGATATTGCCACCACTGCCCCTCCTACTACTGGCAACTCCTGTACCTCCTGTGAAGAAGACTGAAAAATCAGAGTCCTGGCATGCAAATAAGTAGCCACCAACTGCTCCTCAGGAACAAAGATTCTTTTGTCAATATTGGAACTCAGGTCATCCACTTGAGTCTGCAGCCCTTCCACATCATCCTATAACTCTGCTATCCTACTATAAACATTGTCTATAGTAGTTGTGGCAATGCTCTGCACCTGCAACCTGAGATCATTCATCTCCCCCTGAGTGAGTTTCGTGGTGCCTTCCCTTCCACCGGCCCTTGTGTTAACCATACTTGCATAAGATGATTATCCACCAAGTCTTGTGTAGCACCCCTTAGAGCCTGCTCCTCCTTAAGTCTCTACACATCTAACTGCTGTTGTAAGGCCTCCATGTGCTTTGTATGAGGTTCAACTAGACCCGCATAGGCAGCAGCCAGATTATTGGCTTCTTTCCAAGCCTTGTTAGCCACAAAGAGTTCATTCTTGTGACCTGTGAGCGTTTGCTGCAACTTCAGGATATACCTTTCCTTCTCAGCCTCAACCTGACTGTACTGTTGGAAAGTATCCTCATTGCGACTGATAGTAGCCTTCAAATCAGCAATGAGTTTCCCTTGCTCTGCTGTCTCAGCCTCCACCATCATACATCTCTCTGATTGTCTGCTAAAATCTAATGCAGTTTGCTGCAGAGCAGTTGTTAGTGTGGCACATTGGATGGTCATTTTCTGATGAACTGCCTCCAACTCTGTATGTAGCACGTTCACTTCCTACAACTTGCCCTCATGCTTCACTTGCAATTGGTATAGCTGTTGCTTATGTGCTTCATGCAATTTTTCCTGCTCCAGACCCGCTTCAATTAAATTCCCCTTTGCTAGCTGCAGGGCAGCCTTCGTGTCCTCCAATTATTTCTGCAACTTGAGATTGGCCTCCACATCCACCTTGTTTGCACACTCGGTGGCAATTCTAGCCTCAAACTCTTGCTTGAGTTCCTTCCTCAAAGTTGCCAATTGTGTAGATGGAACATGGGATTTCACATAAGTGCCCAACAAATTGAGTGTCATGCTTATGGAACTCATAAGCATGGCCTGCTGTGGGTCTTCATGGGAAACTTGTTGATGGTCCCCCTGATTCTCCAAAGTGTGATGTTTCACCAACCATTCAGGCCATGTTCCCACAAGATCTTCTTCCTGAACGACCTCATTCTCCACAGGTGCTGCAGTGCCCTTACATTCTACCCCTCGAACCTCCGCCACAGGTTCAGGTATCACATGCACAAAAGGGACTTGCTTGGACAGACTCTGCATCTCGGGTACCACTGGTTCTTTGACCAAGCCTGAGTTTTCATAGAGAAGGTCACCCTTCTCAATTTCTGCCACTACCTGCTCTGTAGTGGGAATGTCCAACCCTTCTCCTTCCACAGCAATAGGCTCTGGTGTAACAGCATGGACTAACTGAGTGACCCCTAGAACAACTAAGTCATCTGGTTGTGGTGGTTGTGGTATCGATGTGACTTCTTCCTCCCTCTCCAAAGGCCGTGCTTCTAGTAATAACAGCCCCCTGTGCTGTTGTTTATCATCCTACACAAGCGCTATGGAAACGTCATCTTGTGATTTCCTTGAAGCTAGTGGGTCTGCCACAGTCATATCCCGCTTCTGCCTCTTGGACTAGTGCTGCCCCTCCAAACCATCTTCATTATGTGAAGAGCCCTGCTCCTCAATTGCAGTGGTTGCTGTCTCAAACACTCCCATCTCCTTACGTTCTCGCGCATCAAGTATCAAGGATAATTTGCGCAATTATTGGGCCAGACACTATGATCGGAGACTTAGCAACAGTGCCTTGTAACCGCTTCATCTCTTCCACCAGACCATTGTACATCAACTCCGCCCAGGCTACATCCTCTCCCCTCAAAGCTTTCAGTATCTCCTCTGTGAATGATCTGCTCAAGTACTGTTGGTTCTATTTCATGGCAAACAGAATGTTCAGGATTTGGCCAACTTCTCTTAGCCCTGGGTACTCGGCCTTGGTGCAGGTGTATCCTTGAGTCCTAAAGAAACTCCCTTCTTGGAACAAATTGCCTATCTGCAATCTTGCCCTGTGCTCATCCACATCCACATGACCCGATGGCAAATCGAACAATTGTTGCAGGTACTGGGGAGTAATTTCTATATCTACTCCCCTCACTTGGGTAACTCCTGTCCGAGGCTCAAAATTCTCAACAAATTGAATCATATACTTCCGATGATGCAAGGACTAGTCCTTGCGTAGCAGCCCTTCCAATCGCAACTCCTTCAGCAGCTGCACTGCCTGTGGTGTAGCAATTGTTTGCTTCTGCAGAATCGTGGTGCTCTTCACCCTGATATCCTCCATTCCCCTAACTCTCTTCATCCCAGACAAACAAGAAGGCCTTGTTTGAAACAGCTCTAGGAAAGCTTGCAGGGCATAGAGCATAAAGGTATGGTTGGCACAGAAAGGAACGGGTAAGTGCGTGTAAGCCTGTGGGGCTTGCAGATAGTCGGTGAGAGAAAATGTTATTTCCACCCGTCCGTCCTTGCGCCACTGCGTGAGAAGTAATGCCAGTGTGTAGTCTGTAATATCAACCATAGCTACAACGCTATAGCTTTGATTACTCCTCTCGTCGAGACGCTGGCTATTCAGAGCAACCCTGACTCTTCCGTTCATAACTCTTCTTATTTCTTGTTCTTGTTTCTTGGAGGGAACCACCTGCATGAAATTCTCGCTCCTGATTGGTTGTTGCCTCCTTGGTTAACTTCTTAATTTTACCCCTCTCAGTGGACATTCCCACCTGGAATGTCCACTAGGACAGCACAGGTGGCAAAGGTCCCCCTTTGCTATACACGTAAAGGGTTCCGTTACCTTTGCCCTGGATGCATTAATGGGCCCACAAATAGTTTTGGTTGATGTACCGGGTAGGTACTTTGACGGCCCAGTTTGTCCTCTTGCATGATGACACCCACTTTTGCAATATATGCACCGCAGTGTGCTTCGCCCTAGTGGCCACGTGTTTGTTTTTAAACATGCCCCCGTCTTCCCCTGTCCGCATGGCACATTCTCCGAGTTTGACTTCCAAGCTGTCCTTTCACTTGTCGGCCACTTTTCTGACGTTAACCCGCGTCCACCTGTCACTGACCCTATGGACTGTGCAACCCACGTAGGCTGTGTTGGGCTGTGACAGGCTGTGTTAAACTGTGGTAAACTGTGATAGGCTGTGTGAGTGATGGGCTGTGATAACTGTGCAAACACCCGTGTTCTCCGCTCAGGCCATACACATTCGGCTTTGCGACAAGTGCTTCATGCTCCGTTGGTATCACCGGTGCAGCCCGTGACTGTTTCTGTGTTTCAACATGTAAATCATGCTGCAATGGTTTGTCATGGATACCACTGTATCCCTTCAACTTATTTGCATTGACTCTTCCCAGCATTTCTTTGTTAATGGTTTGTAACATGGCTGTGTTGTTATCATACATCTTTTGTATGACATAAGGTCCTTTCCATGGTGACTTAAGCTTAGAAGCTTTAATCTTTCCCTTCTTTTGCAACCACAGAACCAAATCACCCGTCTTAAAAGTTTTCAGTTTATCTTCATCAAATTGATCCTTCCTCTTCATCTGAATTATGGTCATGTTATCTGTTGCATCAGCACGTACTTCTTCCACATGATATAATTCATATTTCCTGATTTTAATTGAATCTTCCAATTTCATTCTCCTTCCCCGTTGAGTTCTCATGGTAGGTAACAAGAATTCCACTGGAAGTAAAGCCTCCATACCATAAACTAATTGGAATGGTGTATACTTGGTTGTGACTTTATATGAAGTTCTGTATGACCATAAAGCTATTAGAAGCTTTGTATCCCAATCTGTTCTGTTTGCATTGACTATCTTAGCCAAGATAGTGCATAGTATTTTGTTTGTGGCCTCTGTCTGCCCATTACCCTGTGGGTAAATAGGTTGTACTCTTCATGTGCACAATCATGAACTCTTTAGTCAATAGTTATATAGTCTCGTTAATAGAGTGACTTCCCTGGTCACTAATAAATTCCAGGGGACACCCAAATCTTGTAAGTATGTTCTCATACAAGAACCTTGCTGTGGACTTAGCTGTGTTATCCCTCAGAGCTTTAGCTTCCACCCACTTTGTAGTATAATCAGTGGCTGTGATTATATACTTGTTATGTGTATTTCTGGCTGGTGGGTTTATTGGTCCAACAAAGTCTAGTCCCCATTTCTGAAATGGTTTAGTAGGCATCGTCGGATGCAAAGTCATCTTCCCGGATCTTTGCAAAGGTCCTAGCCCTCTGACACTCATCACAACTCTTGCAATACCTGTGCACATCTTTGAATAAAGTAGGCCACCAGTAACCTGCAAGTAGTATCTTCCTACTGGTAGTCTCCTCTCCAAAATGACCTCCAGCCACTCCCTTATGAACTTCCTCCAAGACTTTATTTACTTCATGGTGGTACAAGCATCGTTTCAGAACTCCATTAGGTCCTAGCTTATATAATCTGCCACCTATCATAGTATAAGCCTTGATAGCTATTCTCTTTATCCGCTCCTTCCCATAACTGGGTGGGCACTGACCATGAGTAAGATAGTATCTAATTGGCCACTGCCAATCTAACCAATCATCTGCACTTCCTTGCACCTCCACTGCAAATAAACTCGCATCAGGTAATTGGTCTTCTACTCCCGTGGCAGGCTCTCCTGTTGTTAGGCGTGAAAAGTGATCTGCCACAAGATGCAAACGACCAGGCTTGTAAACAACTTCGAATTCAAACTCGTGCAAGATTATTAACCATCCTGCTATCCTGCCACTTATCAAAGTCTTGTTCACCAGATAAATCAAAGCCTGATGATCCACATAAAACATAAACTTCCTTCCCAATAGGTAATGCCTAAATTTCTTGACTGCATAAACCATTGCCAATGCTTCTCTTTCAGTGGTGCTATAGTTCCTTTCAGCACTGTTCAATAACCTGCTAGCATAGTACACAAGTGAATCTATGTTTCTTGTGATATTTTGGGCTAACATAACTCCCAATGCTTCTCCTGAGGCATCACAGTGTACATGAAATACTACATGCTAGTGAGGGTTAATCAGCACAGGTGTAGTTGTACTGACAATGTAAGTTACTCAAAAGCCTGCTGACATTCAGCTGTCCATGTAAACACTGCATCCTTCTTCAGAACCTTGCTCAAAGGTGTTGCCATCTGTGCATATCGTCTAACAAACCTTCTGTAGTAACTGGTTTGTCCAAGGAATCTCCTTAGACTTTTCAAATTTCCTAGTGGTGGAGATGCTTTAATGGCCTCCGTCTTTCTGGGGTCCAGAAGTAATCCCTTCTTACACACAATGTGTCCCAGTAGTACCCCTGAGTTCACACAGAAAGTACATTTTTCTGGATTCAGACCCAAACCTCTCATCTTGCATCTGGCCAAACATAACTCCAATTTATGCAAGTGCTCATTCTTAGAGCTGTACACACTGAAATCATCTAAGAACACTTGCATGAAATCATCCAGATACTCATGGAAGGATTCACTTATCACTCTCTGAAATGTTGCTGGTGCATTACAAAGTCCAAAAGACATGACTTTGTATGCATAAGCACCTCTATCTGTGATGAAAGCTGTCTTTCCCTGATCTTCTTCTGCCACTTGTACTTGGTTATACCCGCTGAAGCCATCCATGAATGAGTACATCTCATGGCCTGCTACAGTGTCTAGTATCGCTTTTGTGAATGGCAAGGGAAAGGGATCTTTCTTTGTACAAGCATTCAACTTCTTATCACACAAACTCTTAGTTTGACATTCTTCTTGGGAACTATCACAATGGGTGACAACCAAGTTGTATACTCTATTGGGTATATGAACTTAGCCTCAGCCAACTTCTTGATCTCCTCCCCAACCTTCTGTGCATAGTTGGGATTCATCCTGTACCTTGCCTGTTTGATTGGTACTGACCCTGGTTCCAATTCAATCTTATGCTGGCAAATCTAGGGGGTATCCCTTTTAGATCCTCATAGCTCCATGCGAATACATCTTTGTAGTAAATAAACAGGCTCTTAGCCTCCTCAAAGAATTCTGGCTCCAAATCAGCCCCTACTTTCACCATTCTTGGTTCCTCCTCCGTTCCCACATTCACTTCTCTCACCTACTCCTCAGCTGTGATTGTCCATCCAACCACCACTTCATCCTGTAAACTCACAGTGGCTGGTTCTTCTAGGATTTCCATTTCTCCCTCTCTCTCTTCATAGAAATGCGGTGGGTAACTACTTGTTTCATCCTCAATTGGTGTTGCTGTTACTGCACCACAACAGATACCTTTAAAACAACTCATACCTCCCAGTTGTATTTCTGCAACTTGTTCCCACTCTGGGTGTGCAGCAAACAAGGTAGCTTCCTGCTCCTCATCAAGTCCTCCCCTCCAGTCATACTCTCTGACTCCACGAGATCTTCTGGTAGCAGGTAGCCTACTAGATTTCTTAGTGGTGACCTGTATCATGTGCTTCCCATCATGCACAGTCAGTAACTGGGAATTCCAATCATGGAATACCCTGGCCTGTTTCAGCCATGGTCGTCCCAGCAATAAGGAGTAAGCTTCCATGACATCATCCATTTTCAACACAGTCACTGTGATCTTAAATATCATCTCTTGGATCTGTATCTTTACTCCTCTTATCAAGCCTAAAGGCAGTACACTCCTTTGATCTGCCATTGTTACAGTAAATGGGGCTGGTTTCATGTTACTCAAACCAAGCTTCTGCCTTCATTGGTCTATCATAATATTCACTCCCGAACCTCCATCTATCAGTACATCAGTCAAGTTTGTGCTTCCAATTCTCAATTGGATTACTGGCATAAAATCATCAAAGTCCATGACTGTTTCTCGCCCTTCAGGCTTCACATTATAACTTGTCACTTTGCTGTTCAGGTTTATGTTCTCTGTCACATGAGCAATCTGATTAATTGCTTGATACAGCCTGTGTCTACAATGAGGTGCCACAACCAATAGCTGTCCAATGGTAATCTCAGCTTTGGTCTGGCATATTACTTCAGCCAAAATCCCTTCATTGATCTGCACTTGTGCAGCTTCTTTCTTCACTTCTTCTTCACCCTCTCCATCTTCTCTATCAGAGTCAGAAGTATCTGCCATAGGAAATCAGTATTCTGCATTTCCCTTATGGTGTCTACCACTTCCCTGTGTAGTTCCTTCTCATCTCTCCAAGCCTCATCATCTTCAGGCACATCACTGCCATCCTCATAACCATCTTCTTCCTCATCCACTGGAGGTATTAGTTTAGCTTTGCTTCTGGTTACTATCATTGTACTTATTTCTGGTACAAAACATGGCCTAACCATGTGAGCTGCCACCACCGGGCCCTAATTCACAAGAGCTCTCATCTCATTCTGGTGTCTGATCCAGAATGGACAGGTTGCCTTGAGATGTCTTGCCTGATTACAATAGTAACACAGTTCTTCCCCGTTAGGTCCTCGCCCTTGGTCTGCTCTGAGATTATTTCTATAATCCTGATTCCCTAGCTGGTAATTCCCCCTTGGATTACCATGATAGTTGCCTCTGGGATTGCCTTGGTAATTCCCTCTTGGATGACCTCTCCCTGCCGTACCATTGTTATATCCACCAGGCCTTCCATATTGGGGGGTTGCTATTCCATGAGCTCATGAGCTCATGAGCGGGCATGCATGAGCCATGAGCCGCCAAGTAACACACTCCGAATAACGGCAGGTTTTTTTCAGGAAAAACCATAAAATAATCGAAAATGGTATTTTTTTAATGGGACGTGTGGTCTGTGTATGGGAATGGTCTTTGTGGACAAGGTGCAGTATGTGAATGCAATAATCATTCATAGTAGGCGCCATGGACATTGGAACAAGACACCTGTAATCCATTAAAGGCACTGCACGTGGCAAACAAAGCCATATCATTGGAAGCAAAAGTGAGTTCAGGGATAAATATGCCACAATGGGCCCATGCATCTCCAAAAAATATATGCTTTGCATTGATCCTTTAACAAGCAAATGCAGAATTAGAGGCATGCTTATTGGAAACAGGGCTAAATGAGACACTTCCCATATTACGACACCGTAAGAGGGTAGGCGATGGAAACACAACGGGACCAAATCTATAGTTGTTGCTAATAGACATGCATGCTATGGGATGAAGATCACAATATGAAGTGCAGAAGTTTCAGAGGAATAAAGGCACCAAAATAGGCCAAAATTGGCCCCTACATCTCCAAAAAATGAATGCTTTACACTGATCCATTAGCAGACAAAACCATAATTCAAAGATACAGGCTGGAAGGGGACACTTATCCTATTACGGCACCCCATGGAAACACGATGGCACCAGAATGTATATAGTTCTTGCCAAAAGACTTGCATGTAGTGGGATGAAGGTCACAAAATTAGGTCACAATATGAGGTCCATAAGTTTCGAAGGGATAAAAACGCCGCAATAACAACATTGAAAGGGTATATGTGATGTAACACACTTTGCAGTTTCTGAATTACGATCGTCCAATGTGAACCTTCTCCCTATATTCTGTCTGAGGACCTTGTGGAGCTCGTTGAAGCTCAGTGTTGGAGCATGGATGAAGTCGTCCACTATAGGAATGCACTTCACGCGCTTCAGATATTTGTAGTACAAGTGTTTTCAGGGGAAGAGTTTACAGGTGTTTGCAGAGATCTCTCTCTCCACGACTGGTATGCCGTATTGGGTAACGATCTGAAATGCAGCTCAGGCTTGTCCTCGCGACGCAGTGCACTGTCTGGCAGTGATTCCACCGACTGTGACGGAGAGGGAGTGGGAGTCCTGCTTGGACCTGGCGTCCTAAGCAACATCGTTGGGCCCCAAGGTTGAGTGTGGATGTCCATATCTGATCTCCATGAATCCCCGTCGCCTCCTGGGAGGTTGTCAATTATTCTCTTCACCGGCCGATTGTGGACATCACCCTCGAGACAGTTCCCCCCGATGGTGTAAGGGTGTCGATCTTATAGCTTCTCGCAATGCTGCAGTCCATTTCCCAGCTTCTAGAAGTTCCTTCATATCCCCCTCGCCCAGCTTCTTCCTTGTGCCGTAATAGAGATGAACAGTCCAGACATGACAGTTTGAAACCCTCGGGATGGATGAATTACGACGTCGCAAAAGGGATGAACAGGCACAAAAGCGGACAAGAAAAGGATGTCACACCCCTATTACGGCGCCGTAATAGGGATGAACGGGATGACAATCAAATGAGAATGACATGATCTGGAGGAATTTAAGGCGTCGTAATAGGGATGAACAGTCCTAATATGACAGTTCGAAACCCTCGAGATGGATGAATTACGACGCTACAATAGGGATGAACAGGCACGAAATCAGACGAGAAAGGGATATCACACCGCTATGACGGCGCCGTAATAGGGGTGAACGAGATGACAATCAATTGAGAATGACATCATCTAGATGAATTCCTCGATTAATACACTTTGAACGTAGCTAATTTCGAACACCCTATCCCGGCGACGGATGAATTTCGGCGCCGAAATAGGGATGAACATACCCGTGAGCAAAAAGAAATTTCAGCCCACGAATGAATTTCGGCGCCAAAATAAGGATGAACATACGCGTGAGCAAAAAAGAATTTCAACCCACGGATGAATTTCGGCGCCGAAATAGGGATGAACTTACCCGTGAGCAAAAAAGAATTTCCACCCATAAATGAATTTCGGCACCGAAATAGGGATGAACGAACCCATGAACAAAAATGAATTTAAACCCATGGATGAATTTCGACGCCGAAATAGGGATGAAAATACGCGTGAGTAAAAGGTTATTTCGACCCACGGATGATTTTCGGCGCCGAAATAGGGATGAACGTACCCGTGAGCAGATAGATGAATCACGATGTCGCAAAAGGGTTAAACAGACAAGAATGCGGACGACAAGGAGACAGAACTATTGGATTGCGGCGCCGTAATAGGGACGATCGGGCCCATTACGTTGAAAAAAAACCCATACACACACACCCAACCTCTTTCATGGATGAATTTTGGCGCCGAAATAGGCCAATCCTGAGGAACGGCCGCCAGGAGAACCAAAAAAAAAACAAAAACAAAAACAAAAACAAAAACAAAAACAAAAACAAAAACGGTTATAGATGAATTTCGGCGCCGAAATAGTGATGAACATACCCGTGAGCAAAAAAATATTCGGCGACGAAATAGGGATGAACATACCTAGGAGCAAAAAGTTATTTCGACCCATGGATGAATTTTGGCGCCGAAATAGGAATGAGCATACCCGCGAGCAAAACGTTATCTCGACCCACGGATGAATTTCGGCGCCGAAATAGGGAAGAACGTGAGCAAAAAGTTATTTCGACCTACGGATGAATTTCGGCGTCATAATAGGGATGAACGTACCCGTAATCAAAATGAATTTAAACCCATGGATGAATTTTGGCGCCGAAATAGGGATGAACATACCCGTGAGCAAAAGTTAGAGCTGAATCTCACCAAATAGATGTATTCGACCATGGTATCCAAGATAAGCCGACGGACTAGGTACGGCCTGCTTTCACCTCTAACTTCCTTAACAACTCCAGATTGATGGCTGTTTTAAAGTCCTTCAGAGGTGCAAGTCCTACTTCTTGCACTCTATACAGCATAACATATGTGTCATGTGCGTTTTTACGCTTCTCTGTCACCCTGTCACAGAACACACACATTCCAATAATGACAACGCAATCGGCCCATATGCAGAAGAAATGATGACATTGAATCCAATTGGATGGGTCTGATATAGTGGCTGCTACGCAGACAGAAGGTCTATCATGAACAAGTCATAGTAAGGGCGACGTTAATCCTCCGTCTGAGGATTCGTTGGAAAATTTTCGGATGACAATCTCATCGGCCAATTCTCGTACTTATATTTCATTATGAGGACCTTCGAGGACTCTTGGCCAGGTCTATAAGTCATCCAATTCCAAATGAAACCAGGATATATTACAATTACGACGCCATTATATGCTACCGAACTTAGATTTTTTAGCCTAAATCTGCAAGTACAAAGGCACAAACACCTCGACGTGAAACCCAACGGTCAATATTCACTGACTGCCGTACGCAATTTCGGCGCCGCAATAGCGACTGCAGCGGCACATAAATGAGTACTTCATGTCTTTACAACCAAGTATGCATTTTACAAAAATGTAAATTCGTAGAAAAAACGTCATTTCCATGTATAAAACTTGTCATCAAATAACAATGTCACTTATCATCCCTATAACAGTGTCATTGTTCATCCATCATCTGGGTCAGTTCATTCATATTGCAGTGTCGTAATTCATCAGTGGAGGGGCCGACCGGTGTCAGGCTGGGACCGTTTATTCCTATTGCGACACCGCAATTCATCCAAAAAGACACCGCATATCATCCAAAGCGCTCTTTATCGTCTTCAAGATAGACTCGTTCATCTAAATTAGGATGAACATACCCGTAATAAAAAGGAGTCGGCCCATCCGCAGAACGTGATAACCCGACACTGTTGAAATACAACGTCGTAATATAGTTGAATGGGCCCATCTGTAGAATGGAATAGCCCGGCACAGATGAATTAATATGCCATATTATGGATGAACATGCCAATCCCCATAGCGGGATAACCCGACACTGATGAGTTGCGGCGCCGTAATAGGGATAAACGGGCCTATCCCGAGGAACGGAAAGCATTCTTGGCCTGGATGAGTTCCACTGTTGGATGTGAGATCCCCAATAAGACCCAGGCCCTTGTCCGGGATGTCATCGTCTTTGCAGACAACGGTCGCGGACCAAGTACAGATCCAAAGTTGTCAGGTCTATAGCGATCCCTGACCCAAGCCTTTAAGAGACAATATTGTCAGAGATAGCAAAGCATTACTCAAAAACCATCAAACCAGAGATGTGGAAAAACTACATCATATCACCACCGCCTGTGTGGACCCGGCCGAGAAGGTATGCAAATGTCTGCTACTATTTTACTGTCTCATTAAAATCCTCTGTCACCTATCAAAATTGCTCTCTAACATATGTTACAAGATGAGTGCGGAAGCCTTGAAATTGTGGACGGAAAAAAGTGTTGCACCCACCTTGAAGAAGAGATGACTTGCATCAACAGCATGGACCATCTAACCTGCGATGGCCAGAAGGTAAGCTCTAGAGTTGTCTAGTGTAAATTGCGGCGCCCTTATTCTAATTGTGGGGAATCTTATGTCAAAATAATGACCTTGTTTTTGTGTAGCCTCTTCTATTTGACACATTCACCAAGAAGAATTCAATTTTGAATTCTAGGGAGACGGTTGTATGGTTGACTCCATAGTGGACCCTATAGAGTATGACATTCTCTTCAACCATGTCTCACCACGCAATATTCCATGGGACATGAGGGGGAGGGCTTGGAGGCATGGGAGGACAAGAAGTCCCACTTTCATTCAAATGCTGATGGAAACATGTTCAAGCATAGAAGGCAGGGTGTTGGACGCAGCAGCCAACACAAGTAGGAGATTCTTGTAGTTGCGGTGTCGTTATTAGAGTCCATTGTCCTCTATAGATATTCATGGATTTACTATGGCTACTCACGATTGCTATTGACATATTTGTTCTTGATCACTAGACTCATGGATAGGTGCTTCAATGTACTGGGCCGGGCGCGAGTCTAGTCGGCATGTCTTCGCATTTGAATGAAAAACAGCCTTCTACGACTCCCATGTAGCGGGCCTGCAGCAGTTGCCAGCAGAGGATGAGCATGAGGACGATGAGGACTGCAAAAAAGGACCTTCTGGCAAAGAATGGCATTTGTATTTCAGTCTTTGTTTCATCAACCATCTCCTCATTGGACGAGTCTGCAAGGCTGTAACATGGCAGTATGTAAATATTGCCATATGTCAACAAACGTTTAGGGTTTATAATGGTCAAACATGGATGTCGCTATAATTGAACCCAACACACTTACAATGGTGCAACTCACTCAAATACATGCATTGGGGGAAGCGGCTTCTCCCGTACTTGAGCCTCCTCAACTTTGGTCTCCTCCTCCCCTTCTTATTTCTTCACCCATTGTATGCAAACACGGCTGCTAGAGATCCATTAGGAGGGCGGAGAGGCCTAATCGGGTAGAGCAATTACTGGCTGCAAGAAATGAGAGAATACAATTGAGGGAGGCCCAATACAAGAATTGTCAAGGCCAAAGTACTCAAGTTTATCGCTATGTCCACGTTTGAAAGTGACGGCGATGAGGAGGACACTTTGCAAGCTTAGGTGGAGAGTGAATGGCAATTTCCTAACCTCTCTTCAGTCAGTGTGGGATTTATTTAGTCTTAAAAAAAGCCAATTCAACTATATTATGTGATGGGACCTCTTATCTTTGACAGAAAAATGACACAACAATAGGCTAGTATAAGGTGTTGGGAACAACAAGACCTTTACAAATGATATAATAGTGTTGCAATAAGCCAATGTCAGACTTTACTTTATAATTTTGGGTGACCACAAACAAAAAAACGTCGCAGCAATAGGCCGGTCTCAAGTCATCACTACCAAGAAATTTTTCGAGAAGCACAAAGCTAGTATTACGGCACCGTGATTAACCCATCTCCTGCCATTTTTAATTCTTTTTCCAAACCCTAAATGTGAATAACGGCGCCGCAATAGGCCTAGCCGCGTCTCCGGAGTTCAGAAACAGTGCCTATTACCGTGGATATATGCCCTATTACCGTCACTAACGGCAGATAATTTCTAATTCCGTGGATGCACGCTCATGGGCTCATGAGCTCATAGGCTCATGAAATAATAAACCTCTTCCATATTGGTCCTGATCATTGTTTCTTCTTGGCTGAGGCTGCACTTGATGCACCCTTACTTGCTTAGGTTCTCTTGCAGCTGTCCTTATGTTGTAATAACAGTTCTCAGTAGAATGGTTATCCATTTTACAGATAGTACAGTGTTTCTCCTTCATGTGGCATTCAGCTGTGGTATGGCCTTCATTCTGGCATTTTGCACACCAAACACCTTTCCTCCAATGTGTTGCAGCCTCTGTGGCATACTTCTTCAAGATTTCTTCCAATCTTTCCTCATAGTTATCCCTCTTCAACTTTTCCTTCTTCTTACTCTTCCTCCTTAGCTTTTGCTCTTCTTCCTCATCTGACTCATCTTCACAGTCTTCATCATCTCTTTTCTCTCTCCTGAGCATTCCCAATTGCTCAATTCTGTTGGTTGTTTCAAATGCCTCCTCTACTGTATTATGGGGTAACATATCCACTTTCTTTTGTAATTCAGGTCTTAATCCACTCACAAACCAGGTCTTCTATAACCCTGGTGCTGGTACAGCAACCAATTTTTTCATCATCAATTCCATCTTTTCCATGTACTCTTCAACAGTTTCATGCTTCTTTTGCTTTAACTGTTGTAAACTTCCATACACTTCATCCTCAGTTTTTCTTGTCCTGAACCTGTTTCGGAATTCTGTACTAAGGCCATTCAAGGTTAGGAAATGATTGTCAGGGAATCTTGCATACCATTCACTTGCTTTCTAGACAAGTGAACAAGGGAACAGTCTCATCTTGGCATCATCGTCATTCTCATTGTTCACAATACACATGTGCTCAAATTGGCTAATGTGTACATCAGGATCCCCTTTCCCTGCATATATTGGAAAATGTGGTTTTGCCTGTGTTGGAGGTACCGCCAGTTGTGGCCTTACACCCTACCCACTGACAGGTGCTGGTCCTCTTGTTGGTGCTGGTCCTTGAGGACCTATTGTTGTAGTGGTGGATCTTCCACCAGGTGCTGGCCCCCAAGCACTCCATGCTACTGGCCCTTCTATACTCACAGTATTCCCAGCTCCAGTTGCACTACTTCCCACACTCCATATCCCCCCAGAGCCAGATCCAAGCTTCCCGCCCGATCCCCCTGAGCCGACACCTTCGTTGGCCTGTGATTCAAGTGCTCCACTTGATCCAGGTCCAACGGGTTGGGATGTCCTGGTTGTAGTCTCAACCTCAACTGTTGGGTCTACTTCTTCATACTCCTCATCTTCCAAATTCTTCTCTCTGTTTTTATCTTCCAAGTTCTTTACTTGGATTTCTTCTTCCTCACTTATGTAACTCAACTGGAGTGGTGTGGGAGAGTTTGAACTCTCCGTTGGTTCTGCCACATCTTCCTCCCCCTCTTTATCTTGTAATTCGGAAACTGGAGTTCCTGCCTTTGGTGTCCCATGCCAACTCTTATCAAAGATTTTCGTCAAATCCTTGATCCAGGGATGTACCTCAGATCTCTCCCCTCGTGGTTGATCTTCTTCCTATACCAATTCCCTTAATCTTTCTTGTAAAGAATAAGAAGGAGTGGCATTCAACTCTGGTTCCTCCGGTATGGGTGATGTACTCTTTGATCTTAATGGTGTGAGAGGTCCAGACGATTCTCCTATGTCTATTCCTCTCTCCCAGAGATATGGATAATTAGCTTTCAAATAACTTTATTTTTTTGCTGAATATCTGTGAAGTCTAGCTTCTCTTTCATCACTCATGTCCCATGTCTTTCATATCTTCAATAAAGCAATAACCAAAACTCTCTTCTGTAGTATCTCTCGTATATGCCTGGGTTTCTTTCAAGCTTCAATGCACCCTTGGCTATACTAGAAGTCTCAGTTACCATATAACCATATAGCAAACATGTCTAAAAAGCTGTTCTTGGTGTCAATTTGATCCACAATATATCCTTAGGAATCTAATTCTTTACCAGTACCAACTCTTCATGCATATGAGTGTAAACATTCACTTTCCGTTCCTCCCAGCCTTCAAACTCCACTCGTTTTATGGATAGCAATGCTATCACATAAACCAGCGTTGGTAACCAACTTGCCCTCCCTCTACAGGCCACTTGATAAATCTTTATCACTCCTTTCTCCAAACCCCACTCAGGATCTGCATCATGTACTCTCTTAAGAATGTTTTCTTTGCAACCGTCTGGCAATTCCAAGAATCTCTAAAAGAATTGCTTGGACAACCTTTCTTTCTCAGTTCCACAGGGAATTTGATTCACATCAAATTCTTTAATTCTCCAACCACCATGATCCCACCAGATGCCTGTCACATCTGGTTGTTCTTGACCCAGTTCCCCAGTATGGTCGCCAAATGTCGTGCGGCTTTTACTCACCCATCCCTTCGCTATCCGAGGTGGAAACTCCAAGATAGAAGAGTTGGATATCTCTAAGCACTCAGCCCGCTCAGAACAATCAGTCATCACCTACAACTAGTGAATCATGATTGTGCTTCCTATTTGTATTTCTTCTTGTCTTCATGTTAACATATTACTTTACTGTGTATACTGAAACATCAGATTGCTTCGATATCTACCAAGTTCCATTCACTCATCCATTCATTCCACAGCTTCAGTCATGTCTCTCTACACAGTGTGATTATATCGTATAAATATCAGATTATGATTTATCAGGTATCAGGCCGAAGCCATTGTGTCTCTAATCTGCTCTACAATATCACTACAGCTTTGCATATAACAAGCATCTACTAATCATCTCTCCTCCTTCACCGTGCTCTCCATCTTTGCTCCCGTTCTTGCTCTCCGCCCGATCCTCTCTCATGCATGACCAAGAAATGCTCCCCGTGAAGTGATCCCCTTCATGTTGCTGCTCTGCCTAATCTACTTGCAAGCTGTTCTAACCGCCTAACTAACTAACTGTCACCCCTGAAGTAACATGTTCCCTCTGCAGATGTCGTTCCCACATAGTCGTTCCCCGCTAATGATAACCGTTCCCTATGTACGCTGTGACGGGTTGTGCCAAGCTGTGTCAGGCTGTGACTGTGTCGAACTATGACTGGCTGTGTCGGACTTGGTCGGCTGTAACTGGCTGTGTAAAGCTGTGTCGGACTGTGACTAGCTGTGTAAAACTGTGCCGAGCTGTGATAGACTGTGACTAACTGTGATAGGCTGCGATTGACCGTGACAAACTGTGTTAGGTTGTGTCGGGCTGTGTAAGGCTGTGTATGGCTGTGATAGACTATGATAGGCTGTGTACGATTGTGTAAGACTGTGACGGAGTGTGTAAACCTGTCTACCACCCCTAAAGCCTGTGCCTGTCACCCCTAAGACCTCTGTTGGTCTAAGTCTACCATCCGTAAGGCTGCGCAAAAATTAAGGGTACCCCACAGAGCCCATAAAAGTGTCTAAGTCCCAGACAGCCCTCTAACAGCAAGATGCTGCTGACTCTAATCCAGCAATAGAAGTGCAAGTTCTGGACTACGAAAGATATAGCCATGCCAACCTGAGATGGCTGAATCAATCCTTCCACAGTCCAAGAGAGAGAAAAGAAGGCTTTCTAAAAAGAAGGCTTTCTAGAATCCTCCTCCACACACACACCTAGAGAGAGAGAGAGAGAGAGAGAGAGAGAGAGAGAGAGAGAGAGAGAGAGAGAGGGAGACAAAGAAAGAGCTCTACAGCCTCCATAGGACGCACAAAAGACTTTACGGGACAAGGACAACTGAAGATAGAACGAACAGAACAGTGGAGCTTATAAAAAATTGAGAATATTATGAGATACGCCTCAAAGAATGAAAGTCTGAGTTGTGAAGCCTGGCGAATGACCACACTCAGCACCTCCAGCCTGTAGCGTTGAAGAAGTTTTAGAAACTCACTCCAAAGAGAAACCTCCATTGTGAATGTACATATTTAACTAAAATCTTGTCCTAAAAATTACATGCACTGGATCCTATGAATATTATACATTAAAAAAGAACTTGGAAAGTTGTGGGGATCTGTCTAAGAGAGGGAGAAGGTTTGACAATTAAACCTCACTTGCAATTGACCCTGAAGCAAAATGAACATCTGAATTCCGTTGATGATAACAACTTGTAGCTTCCAGTGTCAGCTTCCAAAGTAGTTATATATACCAGAAATTGTGGGGACTGATTGCCCCAAAATTTTGAGCCTTTACAGTTGACTAGAAGAGCACAAGCAAGGCTTGGAATGAAGTCAGGCCCAATGAGATCTCTCACTCTATGACACCCACTAATTCCATATCAACACAAGTCATGGCACCATCAAACCTATGGCCCTCCATTATGTCAGTCACCTCCACTTCAAAATCCCACTTCATTTGCAAGGCAGCTATGTACTTCATTGTTGCCAGTACATGTTGGTTCTGACATAATGTCTAAGGGGACAATAGTGACTTCCAAATATTCATTTCAATGCATCACAAAAATTGAGACCTCCCACAAGGGTTACACATAGATGTAGCTTGTGACATGTGAGGGTCTTCAGTCATTGAATTGAAGAAGGCAGAAATGTGCGAGCACATTTTCAATGTTTTTTTCAGATGACCTCACCAAAGTTTGGACTAGGTCATTCTAGTGTACATGTCCTGAAATCCAACTGGTTCCATCTTTCTGCAACCTACAGAACAATGAGAGCGAGAAAGAGGCAAACGCACCTGTCAGGTGATGCAAAGCGAGCAGCGAACGGCCCTTCTTTGCACGCTCTCCATACACTGAGGTGTCCGCTTCCTAAAACAAACATTCCACATCGCTGATTAAGTAGTTGTTCCAAAACCACTACTCAGAATATTGCAGCTGATACCGTAAACCCAAATCTGAAACTTCCATGTCAATCTTAATTTCCCTTGGTTATTTCCTGTTCGTTTTTTCACGTAGATTCAGTAATGAACTTAGCCACCTTAATGGTTGAACAAAAAGAAACATGTAGCTGGCAAGGGAATATCGTGGCACAGAACAGGGGAGAGGTGAGCGATGTGAACTGTGATAGATGGCTGGCCGTATGTTTGTTGGTCGCAGCTCGTTGTGTTTCATCGCCCCTCCAGATTTTGCAGCTCCCTGTACGCGCGCTCCCGTCGTTAGGCTCTCCCTGCCTTATTCTAACTCTCATTCAATCTCACTCTCACTCTCACTCTCGATAGCTGGAATGCGGGACGTCTCCCTCGCGATGGCTGCCCAAAGCGCCACATTCCTCTCTCTCTCTTGTGGGCCCTTCCAGGATGTACAACATGCATGTGTCACCTTCCTATGCGCCATGTACCATGCATGCATGTCGCTTCACCTGCTCTCATGGGATGGAGTGGCTCCCCTCACATCTAGTTTAATGTTCTGTGCAGTACAAACATTTTGCATGACATAAAATCCTTACCCTGCTGCTTAGAGCTCTCCATCGTGGTTAACCGCGCAAAGACGGTTGACGGCAACAATCCTTACCCGTTGTTCTTTGGGGTAATGCCCTCTGACAGTAGGCAAGCCATGGTAGGCATGGCGGCGAGTAGAGCTCGTAGGGGTACATATAACGTCTTGCGCTTTTTTCACGGCGACGGGTCCCATCGTGGACGGTGATGGATGATGACATCCACCGTGGTACGGTTCTGAACGTAAAGCACCGGTCCAAAAATCTCTTCGTAGTTTCAGGGCCGCTATATCCCGTGAATGGCACCCGCGGGCCCTGCCAGGCGCCTTACATTGTGTAAGCACCCTTTACAACGTAGCGGGTCTGCTTACACAAATGTAAGGCGCCCTAGGGTGCTTACACAAATGTAAGGCGCCCTAGGGTGCTTACACAATGTAATCGCCCTAGGGCGCTTACACAAACCAAGCTATAAAAAACGACACGTGCTATTTTTCTCTGTGTGCAGCTTCACGCACGGTAAGGCCCCTGCACGCGGGCATTCCACGATTTTGGGGCTGCCCTCGGCAGCCAACCCTTAAACGGTGGAACGCCCTTGTGCAGGGGCCTTACCCTACATATTCATCACCGTTCACGAGAACAGGTTCCATGAGCGATAGCATTCACGGCCATGGTTGTTATCATCCATGGCCGTGACCCTGGCAAAAGTCTGGAGTTATGCCAAAATAAGAGAAAGTGGGATAATGCCCCATGGATGGCATTCCTATGTGTAGGGTAAAGAGCTGGAGCAAGGGCGTTCACCTGATTAAGGCCTCCATAGAGACGAGGGCGGAGCCCGAGTCTCTATAGGGGCCGCAAACAGGTGAAAAGCCCGCGCTCCACCTCTTAATTTTAAATTTTTGACGCTCCTCTTCATCTTTCCACGTAGGCTTATCTTTCTCCTCCGTGCTTCTCGGTTTCTGTGCACGCTTGGTGGTGATTTGTTCTTGCTGTCTGGTTTCGATTGGTTGTACTTCATGCTGGTTTTGTGCGATGGAGAACAACAAATTTCAGCAGAATAAAAAGCACTGTAGCGCGTCAATTTTGGAATGTTACTACAATCTCCATTTCTGTCGCAGATCCAGTTATTTTAGATTCGCAGACTGGAGACTATGGGATCGTACCAGGCTGTGACGCAACTGGTTTTGAATGCATCCGAATTGATTGAAGAGCCGTTACCTGCTATTCACAATGAGTTTGGTTCTGTTCCAAATTTGGATTATGAGGAACCTACTTTTGCTCATGATCAATTCGATGATCATCAAGACTATACAGCTAGTTCTCGTTTCGAAACTGGCAATCTCTTCAACCCTGAAAAAGACTTTGATGACGATGGTGACATAATAGGTGAATCAAACAACGACGAGGATACGCAAGGATGAGGATTTGTGTGCTCTTTATTCTAACCCGGTTTCTGTGTGATTGCTTTCAGGTATAATAGGAGCGACAAGCAATTACGGGACCGTGCTATGCAGCGTGTAATCGCTGGCAAAATTCGCAGTGGTAAATTGATCAAGGACGACGAGGCTTTTGCTGATGAACTAAATCGCAATCAGGAGATTGAAGCGAAGGATATTGAATTGATCTGATCATCTCATGCACCCCTTGAGCAAATCGGTTACAAGGAGGATGTGGTTCCCACGGTACCTGTTCAGCCTTCTCTCGCGATTGTTCCTTCTGATTCGAAGAACAAAGGGATTGTTCCTTCTCATTCAAAGAACACAGGGATAGTTCATGAGGACCATGATATGTTTACTGCCGATGATGCATTCTGGGGTAGTGACACCGGCTATAAATTACTTGAGGAGCAAGTTAAACGATATAAGGCGGAGTTGAAGTTTCTGAGATCAGGATTGCGTGACCACGCCGGATCAACTTCAGCACCGGCTATAAATTACTTGAGGAGCAAGTTAAACAATATGAGGTGGAGTTGAAGTTTCTGAAATCAGGATTGCGTGACCACGCCGGATCAACTTCAGCAGCACCTGTTTCAAATTCTGGACACACCTTTAGCAACATCACTAGTTGTCCTATAACGATTGTCAACATTTGTGATCCTTCTGCCAGTGCAAAGTTTATCAGTGACCACATGAGTCTTTTCACCCATATCGGATGAAGTTTTGACAGAGGCTCATCCATCCTCTATCGGTTTTTCATCCATACCGGATGAGCCACCAGGATAGACATTACCTTTAGGATGGTTTTTTGGTTTTTTCATTCCTCTTTTATTGACTCTCATCCATACCGGATGAGTCACCAAGGAATGAAAAATTACCTCTATGAGGGTCGCCAACAACATCCTGTTTTTCATCCACACCGGTTGAAAAACTACCAGGATAATAATTCTTCATTCCTCTTTCATTGAAAGGTCCACAACAAGAAGCTGCAGTGCACACACCCTCAGACCATGGTACATTGCAACAACATCAAGATGAGCTTGTTGCAATGAAAGTTGAATTAGACATTTCTTTTGAAGAAGAGAATGTTGTGATGACAGAGATTGTTGCAATTAAAGTGGCAATGGACTTTGCTTTTGAAGAAGAGAATGGTTTGACGGAAGAAACGACAAAGTTTGTTGCAAGTCTCACTTCTTCCTTAAGACGGTTTTTCAAAGTTCGATGGCCTAGCGCCCCCACCGGGAGATAGGGAGAGAGGGGGAGTTGTAGGATGCAAAGCCATCTTCCTAGATCTTTGCAAAGGTCCTAGCCTATGGCACTCATCACATGTACATCTTTAAACAAAGTAGGCCACCAGTAACTTGCAAGTAATATTTTCCTACCGGTAGTCTCTTCTCCAAAATGGCCTCCAATCATAGTGTATGATAATGCCTTGATAGCTATTCTCTTCCTCTGTTCCTTCCCATAACTAGATGGGCATTGTCCATGAGTTAGGTAATATCTGATTGACCACTGCCAATCTAACCAATCATTTGCTCCTTGCACTTCCACTGCAAATAAACTTGCATCAGGCAGTTGATCATCTACTCCTGTGGCGGGCTCTCCCGTTGAAAGGCGTGACAAGTGATCTGCCACTAGATGCAAACGTCCAGGCTTGTAAACAACTTCGAATTCAAACTCATGCAGTATAATCAGTCATCTTGCTATCCTTCCACTTATCAAAGGCCGGTTCACCAAATAAATCAGAGCTTGATGATCCACATAGAACATAAACTTCCTTCCCAGCAAATAATGCCTGAACTTCTTGATTGAATAAATCATTGCCAAAGCTTCTCTTTTGGTGGTGCTATAGTTCCTTTCAGCACTATTCAACAGTCTGCTAGCATAACACAGGTGAATCTATGTTTCCTGTGACATTCTGGGCTAGCACAGCCCCCAATGCTTCTCCTGAGGCATCACAATGTACATGAAATACCATATGCCAATGAGGGTTAATCAACACAGGTGTAGTTGTTACTGACAATGTAAGTTCCTCAAAGGCCTGTTGACATTCAGCTGTCCATGCAAACACTGCATCCTTCTTCAAGAGCTTGCTCAATGGTGCTGCCTTCTGTGCATATCTTCTGACAAACCTTCTATAATAACTGGTTTGTCCAAGGAACCTCCTTAGAGCCTTAACATTACTTGGTGGTGGTGAGGCTTTAATAGCCTCTGTCTTTCTAGAGGATCTACAAGCAGCCCTTTTTGACACACAATGTGTCCCAAAAGAACTCATGAGTTCACACAGAAAGTACATTATTCTGGATTCAGCCCAAGACCTCTCATCTTGCATCTGGCCAAACATAATTCCAATTTCTACAAGTGCTCATTCTTAGAGCTGTAAACACTGAAGTCATCTAAGAACACTTGCATAAAATCATCCAAGTACTCATGGAAAGATTCACTAATCACTCTCTGAAAAGTTGTTGGTGCATTACATAGTAAAAAAGGCATGACTTTGTATGCATAAGCACCCAAGTCTGTGATGAAAGCACTCTTTCCGTGGTCTTCTTCAGCTACTTGTACTTGGTTATACCCACTGAAGCCATCCATGAATGAGTACATCTCATGGCCTGCTACAGTATCAAGCACAACTTTTGTGAATGGCAAAGAGAATGGATCCTTCTTTGTGCAGTCATTCAGTTTCTTGTAGTTAACACAAACCCTCAGTTTGCCATTCTTCTTTGGTACTATCACAATAGGTGATAGCCACATTGTGTACTCTATTGGGTATATGAACTTAGCCTCAACCAACTTCTTTATCTCCTCCCCAACCTTCTGTGCATAGTTGGGATTCATCCTGTATCTTGCATGTTTGATTGGTACAGAACCTGGTTCCAACTCAATCTTGTGCTGGCATATTTCAGGGGGTATCCCCTTCAGGTCTTTATAACTCCAGGCAAATACATCTTTGTATTTGATAAATAGGCTCTTAGCTTCCTCAAAGAATTCTGGCTCCAAGTCAGCCCCAACTTTCACCATTCTTGGTTCCTCCTTAGTTCCCACATTCACTTCTCTCACCTACTCTTCAGCTGTGATAGTCCATCCAGCCACTACTTCATCTCGCAAACTCACAGCAGCTGGTTCCTCTAGGATTTCTATTTCTACCTCTATTTCTTCATAGAAATGTGGTGGGTAGCTGCTTGTTTCCCCTTCAATTGGTGTTGCTGTTACTGCACCACAACATATTCCTTTGAATCAACTTAGCCCTCCCAGTTGCATTTCTGCAACCTGCTCCCACTCTGGGTGTGTAGCAAATAGAGTAGCCTCCTGTTCTTCATCAAGTCCTCCCCTCCAGTCATATTCCCTGACTCCACGAGGTCTTCTATTAGCAGGTAGTCTACTTGATTTCTTAGTTGAAATCTGTATCTTGTGCTTATCCTTGCGCACAGTTAGAATCTGAGTATTCCAGTCATGGAATACCTTGGCCAGCCTATGTCTACAATGGGGTGCCACAGCCAATAGCTGTCCAATTGTAATCTCGGCTTTGGACTGGCATATCACTTCAGCCAATTATCTTGAACCTGTGAAGCATCTTGCTTCACTTCATCTTCACGTTCATCATTTTCTTCTTCAGGGTCTGTTGACTCCGCTATAGGGATATCTGTCTCCTTCTGCATTTCCCTTATAGCTTCTGCCACCTCCTTGTGCAGTTCCTTCTCATCTCTCCATGCCTCATCATCTTCAGGCACATCACTGCCATCTTCATTCACATCTTCCTCCTCATCCACTGGAGGTAATAGTTTAGTCTTGCTTCTGGTAACTATCATTGTACTTACTTCTGGTACAAAACATGGCATAACCATGTGAGCTGCCACTACTGGCTCTTTGTTCACAGGAGCTCTCATCTCATTCTGGTGTCTGATCCAGAATGGACAGGCTACCTTGCGATGTCCTGTTTGGTTACAATAGTAACACAGTTCTTCACCATTGGGTCCACGCCCTTGGTCCATTCTGGGATTATTTCTATAATCCTGATTCCCTGGCTAGTAAATCCCCCTTGGATTACCTTGATAGTTGCCTCCGGGATTGCCTTGGTAATTCCCTCTTGGATTACCTCTTCCTGCCATACCATTATTATATCCACCAGGCCTACCATAGTGGTCCTGGTCATTGTTTCTTCTTGGCTGGGGCTCCACTTGATGCACCCTCACTTGCCTAGGTTCCCTTGTAGTTGTTTTCCTGTTGTAATAACAATTCTCAGTGGAATGGTTATCCATCTTACAGATAGCACAGTGCTCCTCTTCATGTGGCACTCAGCTATGGTATGGCCTTCATTTTGGCATTTTGAACACCAGGCTCCCTTCCTCCAATGGGTTGCAGCCTGTGTTGCATACTTCTTCAAGATTTCTTCCAATCTCTTTTCATAGTTGTCATTCTTAAACTTTTCCTTCTTCTTGTTCTTCCTCTTGAGCTCTTGCTCTTTTTCCTCATTTGACTCATCTTCAAAGTCATCATCATCCCTCTTATCTTTCCTAAGCATTCCTAATTGCTCAATTCTGTTGGCTGTTTCGAATGCCTCCTCCACTGTATGATGGGGTAGCATATCACTTTCTTTTGTAATTCCGGTCTTAGTCCACTCACAAACCAAGTCTTCTGTAATCCTGCTGCTGGCACAGCAGCCAACTTTCTTATCATTAACTCCATCTTCTCCATGTACTCCTCAATAGTTTCATGCTTCTTCTGTCTCAACTGTTGTAGGCTACTGTACATTTCGTCCTCAGTTTTGCTTGTCTTGAATCTGTTCCGGAATGCTATGCTAAGGTCATCCTAGGTTTGGAAATGGTCATCAGGAAATCGAGCATATCACTCACTTGCCTTCTTGATAAGTGAACAAGGGAATAGTCTTAACTTTGAACCATCATCATTCTCATTGTTCACTATACACATTTTCTCAAATTGATTGACATGTACATCTGGATTCCCTTTCCCTCCATAGATTGGGAAAGGTGGTTTCGCCCGAGTTGGGGCTACTGCCGCCATCTATGGCCCACCCTGCCCTGTGGCAGGTGCTGGTCCTCCTGTCCTTGAGGACCTGCTGTGGTTGTGGTTGAACTCCCACCAGGTGCTCGCCCCTAAGCACTTCCTGCTACTGGCCCCCCTATATTTGCAGTACCCCCAGCACCAGTTGCACTACTTCCCACACTCCCTGTCCCCCCAGAGCCAGATCCAAGCTGCCCGCCTGATCCCCCTGAGCCGACACCTGTGTTGGCCTGTGATCCAAGTGCTCCACTTGATCCAGGTCCAACAGGTTGCGATGTCCTGGTTGTAGTCTCAACCTCAACTGTTGGGTCTACGTCTTCATACCCCTCGTCTTCCAAGTTTTTCTCTCTGTTTTCATCTTCTAGTTCTTACCTTGGATTTCTTCTTCCTCACTCATATAACTTAACTGAAGTGGTGTTGGAATGTTTGAACTCTCCGATGGCCCTTCTTCATCCTCCTCCCTCTCGTTAGCTGGTGTATCAGAAACTGGTATTCCTGCTCTGGGTGTACCGTGCCAACTTTGATCAAAGATTTCTTTAATCCAGGGATTTCCTTCAAATCTTTCCCCTCGTACTTGATCTTCTTCTTCCACCAGATCTTTTAACCTCTCTTGTAAAGAATAAATAGGTGTGATATCCAAATTAAAATCTTCAGGTATGGGTGATGAACTTTCTGGTCTTGGTGGTGTGAGAGGCCCAGATGACTCTCCTATATCTATTCCCTTCTGCCAAAGATACAGATAATTAGCTTTTAAATAACATTCTCTTTTTGCTGAATATCTGTGAAGTCTAGCTTCCCTTTCATCACTCATGACCCATGTCTTTCACGTCTTTGATGAGGTAATAACCAAAGCTCTCTCCTGTAGTATCTCTCGTATATGCCTGGATTTCTTTCAAGCTTTAATGTACCCTTGGCTAGACTAGAAGGCTCCGTTACCATATACCCATATGGCAAACAGGTCTGAAAAGCTGTTCTTGGTGTAAGTCTGATCCACAAGATATCCTTGGGAATCCAATTCTTTGCCAGTACAAGCTCTTCATGCATATGAGTAAAAACATTCACTTTCTGTTCCTCCCAGCCTTCAAACTCCACTCGTTTAATGAATAGCAACACTATCACATACACCAGTATTGGCAACCAACTAGCTCTCCCTTTACAGGCCACCTGATAAATCTTTATCACTCTTTTTTCCAGACCCCACTCTGGATCAGCGTCAAGAATATTTTCATTGCATCCGTTTGGCAATTCCAAGAACCTTTGAAAGAATTGTTTGGACAATCTTTCTTTCTCAGTTTCACATGGAATTTGATTCACATCAAATTCATTGATTCTCCATCCACCATGATCCCACCAGATGCCTGTCACATCTGGTTGTTCTTGACTCAGTTCCCCAGTATGCTCACCAAATGTTGAGCGGCTTTTACTCACCCATCCCTTCGCTATCCGAGGTGGAAACTCCAAGATAGAAGAGTTGGATATCTCTAAGTACTCTTCCCGCTCAGAACAATCAGTCATGACCTACAACTAGTGTATCATGGGGGTGCTTTCCTATATCTATTCCTTCTTGCATTCATGTTTAGCAAGTTACCTTACTATCTATGATTAAGTCTCAGATTGCTTCTGCAATCTACCATGTTCCATCTACTCAGGCATTCATTCCACAGCTTCACTCAAATCTCTCTACATTGTGTGAGTATGAAATAGGAATCAGATTTATATCTATCATGTATCAGGCCGAAGCCATCATTAGAAAAAAAAAAAAAAAAAACCAAAGAAAGGCTGCTCCAAGGCGCATTTGTACCAGCCGCTCAAGGCGGACATATATTTTTGAAATGTACTTGAACGTCCATCGTGGCAAAATGGATGAACTCCACTGTGAATGGATGAATTCCACCATGACGATGTTTCCACCGTGGCAAAATTATTTCCACGGAGGATGACGTTTTGGCGGGGAGTGTCGGCTTCTCGCACGCTTCTTCCCCGCTTCTCGCGCGCGGCTTCTTCCCCAAGCTTTTCTCGCCGTTCTTCCATCTCCTCTCGCAGCGCATACTGCTTGCGATGTGAGCAACGTGCGTGCTCAGATCATTGTGCTTAGGGGTAAGTCTTGTGAATGAGTTCCTTTATCTGGTTGTGAAGGCTTTGATTCTAGCATGTGGTAGTGTAGCGTGGGGAGCAGCTGCAGGGAGGTAGTGTGGTGGCGTAACGTTGCGAGTGTTTGCCTGCAGTACGCGCTAACCTTGCTCTGTGCAAGTTGTGTCAAATTTAAAGTATGGTAAAGCTCTGTTCTTCTTCTGTAATTGCTTTGCCAGACATGTCATCTTGCTCCCATTATTCGTGAGACTCACTCTCACATGGTGCATCAGTACGTGGACCTAGCTGTTACCAGCTTGTGTGGTGTGCATTGTGTCAGTGCCGATGCAATCGCTAGGGCTTGGCGAATTCTTGAAAGTATACCAGGGCGAGCCACGGGTGCTTACAGTCATAGTCAGGTATTGTGTTGCAATGTTTTCACTTGTTTATCTAGACACACTGCCAGGAGAGGATGTATTGGGTGCCTAGTAAGTGACGAGGGATCAACGCGTCAACCCAAGAGCTTTTTGGTACAATTTCACAAGGCTGCCCAGCTGATGTAGGGCCACTGATGCTTGCAGGTAGCGTATGGCTTTGAAGTTGGGCTCGAAGGCAGCTACCCAGCAACCATAAGCTGCTGCTATGAGGGAGAAGTATCCAACATGTGCGCCACCATCTACCACAAGGGCTTCACCATTGCTGCAGCGCCCGTTGCCCAGAATGTAGTGGAAGATGATTGTCTCACCAGGTGACCAATACCCCAAACTTCTTATCTTTCCACAAATGTCACAATTGCAGTTGCTGCAAACGAACATTGAGAACGTTGACTTGAAGGCTTTAGCGGTTATGACTAAACGCTCATTTTGATTATTCTCTTGACACCACATTTGTATGTGTTGCTCCAACATATTCATTGCCTCTGCCTTCTTTCTTGGAAGACTATCAGCCACAACCATTGATCAATCATAGAAATAAGCTACAATATGCATGTACATGTACAATCAATCGAAGGGATGGGTACAGTTTGGTGCGAGAATTATTATGTAGCTTTGATTACGTGTCTAATCAACTTGAACATCATCATCCGGAGCTTCTTCATCCTCATCAAGCTGCAAGTTTTCTTGGTCATCGGAGTCATCGTCATAAATGGCCCGGCCCTCAAAAGGCACCTCCGAATCATCCTCCACCTCGTTTTCAATGGCCGTGTCTTCATCTCCTTCTCCAACATCCGTATTTGCTGGAGCTTCATCATATAGGGTCTGGGATGCATTCTCCGGGACGTCATCATCCTCCTCCAACATCAGTATCATTATGACCAGTCTCTCCCTCCACCGCAATTGCCTCAACCCATGGAGATCCGAGACCATGATAGATACGTCTTCCTCTTGGCTGAGCATGCACAACCACTTTCCAATTTCCCCCTCTTGTTTTGTCATCGAAGAAGAAAATTTGCTTCATGTCTAAAGGCCATGAAAAAGGCTCATCGGAGGGGTGATGAGTAGGGTTGAGCCTATCTGCATTGATGCGCATGAAACCACAATCATTTTGCACTAATGTTGTGGAGGGCCCCACAAGATGTGGCTGGAACCACCTTCCCTTGAAGAGAAGAGACCGGTACCTTGTATACTGAAGTTGGAGTATGCTCTCAAGCTCTCCAATGTACTCAAGTTTGCTCATAGCAGGTCGTGTATCTCCTTTGCCCCATACAGAGTCTTGCCAATATGTGACACACAAGCTAGAATCAAACGTTGTTTTGTGCTTCATGTCAAGAGCACGAATGCGGAAATGATGACCGTGAACCCAAACCGCCGTGTATGAGGTCGCGAATTGAGAGGGGCCCCTTGCAATGTCTTGCACCATATCTGAAATCACCTCACCTTGAGCAACGACGTCATAAATTGAAGTCTGAAGCCACTGTTGGAATGAACTTAGAGGCTGCAATTCCATGGGCAAATTTTATGAAGAACATTCCGACGGCCCCCGCTCCTTGTTGAGGGCGTCTAGTAACCGGCCTTGGATAGTTCCGCCTCCATGCAAGCGTCTCCTCCTCTCATTGCTGAACAAGGTTATTGTATCTTGCCTCCCACTCATGTATGGATGGGGTGTTCTTCAGTATGAAGTCATGCGCTTGCTCAATCACCAAGGTTGGCAATTTTACCCTCTTCGAGTTTTTGGGCAAAACGATGTCCTTGGTTCGTGCATCCTCCTCTTCCTTCCACATCCGAGGGGCTTCTTCATCCACCCTTGCCATGTACTCCGTGCAATAGAACATAGCTTCTTGCAACATATACCCCTCCGCCATGCTACCCTCCGGGTGCGCCATTTGTCTTACAAATGCTTTCAAAGTCTTCATATAACACTCAAGGAAGTACATCCACCGAGAATGAACGGGGCCGACAATCGAAGCCTCTTCCACTAAGTGCACTACCAAATGCACTTGGATGTCAAAGAAAGAGGGAGGAAGGTTCATCTCCAACATACACATTACCTCCGCCGCCTCCTTCTTCATGCGTGGAAAATCCACTTCCTCCAACTCTTTGGAGCAAATCCACTGGAGCAAACCTCCCAATCTGTAGATTGTCTCGCAAACCTCGGGAGTCAATGTCCCATGTACTGCAATGGGCAAGATGTCTTGCAGTATATTATGGTAGTCGTGAGACTTCAAACCATGGACAGTGTCTTCGCTGAATTTTGTACGGAGGGATGATCCATACCCGGTTGGTGTCCGGATAGCACCTATGGTGACTCTCACTTTGTTGTATTCCTCATTTGTCCATTGTCAAGGTGCGCGCCTATACTTCCACCGTACAACACCCTTTGGGTCCACACCATTTTGTTCGGCCCGTAGATGGCACATGCGACCCTGCTCCTCAAGCTCATTTCTAACACTGAGAGAATCTCCTTTTGCAGCCACTCCCTTCTTTGTCGGCATGCCACATAAAGAACCCAAAAAATGGACGAACAAACATTCTTCTCAATATGCATGGGATCTAGTGTGGCGAATCTTCAGGTCCTACATATATCCCCACCCACAAATACTTACACTTTTAACGTGAAATTGACAATGTAACTCATACAAAATGGGCAATATCACATGCATGCATAAGGATATTGATGGTGTTTTTGTGGAATATGTACCGCCCAATATGGCAACTCGTAGAAGATTGAAAATCGCTTCATGCCGGGCACGTCCACTACACTAACCATGCCCGCATGGGCCTCCTTCCATTGGTCCTCCCAAAACTGCCCGGATGGTGTCACGGGGGGGACGTACTTCCCCTTTGCCATCAAACAAGTGTTTCTCTCTTCTTCTCCATCAATGGCTCATAGGAAGAAACTTGCGGTAGTTGGGATACACCATCTTGTGAAGATGGTGGGATGTGCATCAAGATCATCGCCACAATGCTAGCATGTATGGTACCCTTTGGGAGGTTAGCTATTTCACGAGCATGAGCGGCATGAGCGGAGTAGCAAGACAATCGGTTTTCATGAGCATAAGTACAAATTTCGAAAATAAAAAACATTATAAAACATTAATTTAATGCAATGTGTCAGAAAAAACAAATATATTATTCGGCACCTTGAAGGGAAAATTGTAGTTTTGAGAGTTGTGCTCATGATATTTCGTCTTCCGCTCATGCCAATTCCCAGCGACATGTGCAAAAATGGCGCCGAATTTTGCGGTAATAGGGTCCGTAACTGGAAAAAACCGCGACGTATTTCGCGGTAATAGGTCTCTCTGGCGAAAAATGGTGCCGAATTCCGCGGCTATAGGTCCCCTCATGACAGGTGTGTAAGCCCAAAATTTGGAAATGTGGCGCCGAATTTCGGTACATGGTGCCGGGGATTGCACAGATGTTGGGCAGTTCTGGGCCATGTAATTGGAAATTCGGCGCCATTTTTCCAAACATCGTTCCCGAGCATGTTCGGACTTAGCCAGTTTTCGGCCCAAAATAGGGAAATTCGGCGCCATTTTTCCAGACACAGGAGTACCAGTGCATGTTGGGACTTAGCCAATTTTCGGCCCAAAATAGAGAAATTCGGCACCATTTTTCCAGAAATGGCCCCACAACTGCTTCTGTTGGATCTCAGTTTGAATGGAATATTGCCTCATTCCAGGAGTTTTGGGGTGCATTTCATTACACTGCAAAAAAAAGTCTGATACATGAAAATGCAATTGAAAATATCCATATGGAGGATTCCCTTTGCCCCATCAATGATTTCTGGAATCCCTAAGGAGGAGTTTGTGCAGCTCGTTCACGCTCAACGCCGGTGCATGAATAAAGTCATCAATAGTCACGTTCATCCTCAACCTCTTCAGGTAAATGTAATACAGATGCTTGCACGGATAATACTTTGAACCCTTCTTTGCTTCCATCAACGAGAAGTCCGTACAATTGCAAGTCGGCTCCACTCCAATCATAATTGTGTATACATCGTCGCGTACAGCCGAGCCGGCCGTTGCCATCCGATAAACACGCCCAAGGCCGGGTGGAGGTACGTCCACGGAGCTCTGAATAGTGCAAGCCATCCCAAGAGCATTGGCAATCCGAGTCTCATTCAACTTGTTGGGAGGGTGTCGTCTCTTCACTCTTCCGAATCGCATTGTGGGATGTGCAGAATTGTCCAATCCGTCTCTACTGGACCGAGCAGTCTGCAATGGCTGGGTCTGAGGAACTGGAAATGCGTGGGCCGGGACGTCTATGCGTTGCACCATTCGAAATCCTGCTGCAGTAGAGCATCCGTCTGGTGCAACAGGCCAGACGCCCGGAAGCTCCGGCATTCCCTGAATCCCGTATTTGGGCTTGCCAAATACACAGGTCATTATATCGTGCCTACAGAACCAAAACGTCTGCGTTGTGGCGTGAGCAAATGTGGAAGTCAAAAATCTGCCGCTGAAACAAGATGCAGGTATAGCACCGTGTGGGTTCCTCCGAATCATCTCACCACAGCGTGCTCTCGTATCCACCCGAATGGCGCAGCACTTCCCTCGAAATGCCGGCAATGTCCTTGCAATTCTCCACTGTGACTCCGACACTCTTGTCTCCACAATGGGTATGTTGTACTGCGTTACTACAGATGGCTCGTTATGTTCCTCGGGCACATGCCTTGTGCTCAAAGGAGATGGCGATCTTGAACGTGCAGGACTTGCGGTGCTCGACGAGACCTCCTCGGGCAACATCACGGGACCACGAGGGAACGTGTGAATATTCTTGTCAGCTCGCCATGAATCCTCTTCCCCGCCAGGTGCCTCGTCAAGTCTTCGTCTCACTGGACGGGTATGAACATCTCCTTCCAAATGTTGGCCTCTTCGAAGCAATGGCGTGTCCCGAAGGCAAGTTACAAATAATGCCAAGAATAATATTCAACGGGACGCGAATTCGAGTAACTCACCTCCCGCATATAGTCGCCGAACTAGAGGAAACGATAATGCCACCATGCTAGCCAACTGACCATTGCTCCCTCGTCTGATTTCCTTACAGCACCTGACGATGTCCACCAAGCCCGTATACATGCAAACTGTGTCTCTGCATCATCCAAGGTGGGAACGCGCTTCCACGCAAGACACATGGAACGGTGCTCCTCTCTGAAATCTGGCGCCACGAGCCTGGTTGTGTACTGCGAAAGGCTCTGCAGAAAATGGAACCCACAAGATCTCTCCTTGCCTTCTATGGGAACATTGGGGTCTTGCCCGTACACCCTTCGGATGGCAGCCCAATTTGCTTGTGCGTTGTCCGCCATGAAACCACGGAAATTGGGAGGGGGCAATCCCGCCTTGGCCATCTGTTCATTTATTCCCTGCCAAAGAAGCATCTCCAATTGTGTGTCCTCTCCTTTCATCTCACAAATAGCAATTGTCATTAGCATCCTGCAGTGGGTGTCGTAGACATGTGCACCCATTGTCACCCACTGGTGATTTGTAATTCGCTTGATATGGTCGAACATGACCCAACTGTTTGACAAGTCCCCACTCGTCATCCTGTCCACCAGTTCGACGCCGCTACCAGGTCCACACGTCGACATTTTGAATACGAAACAACGATCTGCCTCAGTCCCTTGTCCTGGAAACCGACTTCCATGAATGTAGTCATATCCACATCGTCACTTCACCTCCAGAATGGAGTGCATATCCGAGCCACGCCCAATTTTCTGTTTGCATGACACAATGTGGTTTCGGACATTCGGTGAACAGACGTGGGACATCGACTCCAGCAATGCTTCCATTTCCTTGTCATCGAGAGGAACTCTATCGGAGCCGTCTTCCAACATAATTCTGGCCAATGCCATCTTATGGGCGGCTTGGAGATGGATCTGTTTGGGTTTGGCACCCGGTATCAACTTTACCTCCTCCTGAACGAGCTGCTCTGCCTCGTGGGCAGCCTCCCGTGGGTTCCCCCTCACCAATTTGTGACAATGGGAACCAACGTGTATGCAAGCTCGGGTGAGGTCAGGGAAACGGTGCAACACATAGAACTGCTTGGCATTACAAACAGACATGCACTGTGGTGGTTCTTTGCAATGCGCACACTTAAATGTGGAGTTCGGAACCTTCTCTTGAGCTCGAAATGGTTGATGAGTTGTGCCTGTCCAATCGGTCTCGTTCCTGTGACCTCTGGATTTAAAATGGAAGCAAATTGGGGAGAAACACCGCAACGCGCCCGCACAAACAACGTAGCACACCCGCACACCATCGAGCATCTTCATGCTGGTGGTTTTGGTGACGCACCAAGGTTGACCATCATGTTTTCTATCCATATCTGTCAACATTCCGGACGCCCTCGAGTAGTCCGTCCATGGAGGGAACTCAAAGAAGATATTACCGTCGATGTCTGCGGGAAAGCATGTAACCGATTTAATTGCGAACTTGTTGTAGTCCAGCCCGGCCAGCTCCAAGCGGTGTCCCTCCATGTGAAGCCCTCGCAGAATTTCAAGAATAGATCGAACTGCGGTGCTCGTGCTAGGAATATGACTCCCTCGTCCACTGACGTCCATTGAGGACTTGCCTGATCTCCAGGACGACCTCGGAACTTCCATGACCTCGTCTGAGTCGGACAGGTTGTGAACAACCCGGTTCTCGCTCGTCTTCATGGATGGGTTCGGCTCTGGATTTACTTCGTTGCGGACTTCTCTCTTTGAGGTAGCCACTCTCTGATTCGCGGATTGTTTCGTGGAAGGCGCCAGGATAGAAGGTGCATTTGGCGGGCAAATGAAGTCCCCAACAGCCCTGTATATGACGGACGTTGTCCGATGGTGGAACTCGCCATTCCCTACCATCGCCGAAATCATCGTGGAGCACAACAATACTCTCGACAACAACGCCGTTTGAGTCCTTCCTTTCCTCCTCCAAAAAAACCGACCCCGGTTTCAGGTGGTATCGAACGCACAGATATTTCTCCATCACACGGCAGATGTCCCCTCTGCACGGAAATGAAGCTCTATGCTCGTGAGGAGGGCAGTACACTGTAGTGCTCGGGTTTTCCGCCATGGGAGATATGCACACAAGACTGCCAGGATGGCGTGCGGGCAAGCTCCCTGGTAGAAGGGGGATGCACCGATGGGAAGGACTGCGGTGCCGATTTGTCCGAGCGACGAAGCCTGATCCAAATCCAGGGAGCCAACTATCTCAAAAATCCATAGTCAGAGTGTTAATGAACTTTGTCTCCGGAATGCGGCCCCTGGTCTTTGCGCAATAACTGCCAACGGTATGCAGTCAGAAAGTGGGGGGCCGCCCGGATGAAGTCGACTCGGACGGAGAGGCCGGCACTTGTCCGACAGAGAACATCCCCCGGATGGAAATTCAGCGCCGAATTTCCATCCGGGCCCCCCCAAAGGAAGTCGTGTTGGGGGGTCAGGCCGAAAACTGGCCGACATAAAAACCTCCCCGGATGGAAAAACGGCGCCGAATTTCCATCCAGGGCCGTTCGGATGCAGTCGGCTCGGGGGGAGAGGCCGGCACCTGGCCGTCACATTACAACCCCCGGACGAGAATTCTGCACCGAATATCCAATAGGGGCCGCCCGGATGAAGTCGCCTCGGGCGGAGAGGCCGGCACTTGTCCGACAGAGAACATCCCCCGGATGGAAATTTGGCGCCGAATTTCCATCCGGGCCCCCCCAAAGGAAGTCGTGTTGGGGGTCAGGCCGAAAAATGGCCTAAATAAAAACCTCCCCGGATGGAAAAACAGCGCCGAATTTCAATCCGGGGCCGTTCGGATGCAGTTGGCTAGGGGGGAGAGGCCGGCACCTGGCCGTCACATTACAACCCCCGGACGGAAATTCGGCACCGAATATCCAACAGGGGGCGCCGGGATAAAGTCGACTCGGGCGGAGGGGATGGAAAACCGGCGCCGAATTTCCATTCGGCATGTAATCGCGATCGCGGCCAGATGGAAAACCGGCGCCTAATTTCCATTCGGCATGTAATCGCAATCGCGGCCAGATGGAATTTCGGCAACGAATTTCCATGTAGGAACTAAGCGGGATGGAAAAGAAGCAAGGAATTTCTCTCTAGCAGTCGAGAATTCCCTGAAAAACGTGTCTAAAAGTGGACTTCAGCCACAAAACTAAAGGTTTAGTGTCTTTTTAGACCAAAAAACCAAGCGGCCACACTCAGAATTACCTGCAGGATGGTAATTCGGCGCCGAATTTCCATCCGACCGCACTCCGAGTTACCTGCTTGATGGAAATCCGGCGCCGGATTTCCATCCGGCCGCGCTCCGAATTACCTGCATGACGGAAATTCGGCGCCGGATTTCCATCCATCCGCGCTTCGAGTTACCTGCAGGATGGAAATTCGGTGCCGGATTTCCATCCATCCGCTCTCCGAATTACCTGCATGACGGAAATTCGGCGCTCCGACTTTCCTGGCGGATGGAAATTCGGCGCCGGATTTCCATCCATCCGCTCTCCGAATTGCCTGCATGATGGAAATTCGGCGCTCCGAGTTACCTGCATGATGGAAATTCGGCGCCGGATTTCCATCCATCCACGCTTCGACTTACCTGGCGGATGGAAATTCGGCGGCGGATTTCCATCCATCCGCTCTCCGAATTACCTGCATGACGGAAATTCGGCGCTCCGACTTACCTGGCAGATGGAAATTCGGCGCCGGATTTCCATCCTGCCGCGCTCCGAATTACCTCTACAATGGAAATTCTGGGCCTCGTTGCGTCATATTTCATCCGACAGGGAGGGCTTCGTTGCGTCATACTTCATTCAACATTTAATTGCGTAGTTGGGCATTAAATGTCCTCCGCCGTCGGTTTTGATTCGGGCTAGCGACACAGGGATTCCGCGCTTGCTTCCTCGATACGTCTTGGAAACCTGATGCTAAACTTGGATGAAGTTCTATTCGAGGCATGTACACAAAAATATTGAGATCTTTTTTCTTTTGCTGGGACTTATGCCGCATGAAGGGCGTGGCTCTCCTAAGAGAGACCCCACATCCAGACCGCGGCGGAAGTTGAAGGCTTTGTACTACGGGCGACGGCCAACCTCTCGCATGGCCAAACTTAAGCTCCAGCAGGAGATTCCAGTGTCTTGCTCACAACCCGCGCCAACTGAAGCCGAGTACTCCCAGGCAAGCCACTTCCGCTTTCGCTTTGTTGTTTACTTCATTTTTTGGATTGATTTCGCATCTTCAGCCTGGCATCGCTGGAAGCGTATGGTTGCATCGCAAAAGCAGGAGCTGTTGAGAAGAATGATCAAGGCCATAGTGGTTAAAAATTAAGGAAATCCATGCTAAGCAGAGAAGATTGTCTGAGCAGATGAAGTGCCTTCAAAACATTTCACCCTGTTTTCCCGTCTTATGGAATTCGTGTTCATTTGTTCATCGTGTTTCATGTTACCGGTTGAGTGAACCTTAGATAGTTTGCAATGTGTGTGCAAAGCCGGCAGCTCTTGAGAAGGCTGCTTGTGCATGTCATTCTTAGGCATTGGTTGGATTTGTTTTCATTGTTGTTCCACGATTGTTGTGATGGTGGTTGCGCTGCTCGTTGCGATGGTGGTTTTCATTCCGATGTTGGTTCTCACGATTTTCGGGAATGACAGAGTGACGACGAGCCCGACACGCTGGTGGTATCATCGACAGCTCCAAGTCATCGCATGTTTGGATCGCCCAACTTGGGGCGGGAGGGCAAACTAAAACCTTTTGTTGGTGGACGGGAGGACCTGCAGCGAGAGTACGACAGAATAGGCATTGGGGAGGTTGGTGCAGGCGGCATGGCAGGTGAAGGGCGTGAGGACGTGAGGACAGCAGATCCGGCAATGGAGGTTGTTGATGCACATGCAGTAGGGCCCGCCCACGCAAAGAAGAAGAAGAAAGCCAAGCACATGCAATCCCCGGCGAGAGAGCCGTCACGGGCTGCGGAGGGGGGAGTGAGCAGTGCGCACGAGGGTATCAGTTCTCCTCAATCAAAGGTGGTCGTCCTGGAGGGCTCCCCTGCTGCTAGCTCTAGTAAGAAACAAAAAGCCCGCGAGAGGGCAAAAGAGAGGGCAAAAGAACAGGCGAGACAGAAGGAAAGAGAAAAGGCCACTGAAGAGGCCAGGGGTGCCGAAATGACAGATGCCCATGTAAGCGAGGGACGCACAGAGACGGTGGATCCCTCCAAGACACCACAAAGAGGTAGTAACACACCGGTTACACCATCGCGGGCAAGAGCAGCCCCGCAATTACCCATACGGTGGAGAGTGGAGGAGAGGAAAGAACACCACAAAGAGCACGGATTGTGCAAGTTCGAGGTGAAGCCGGGGAGAGGGCAGTAGAGACGGGGAGAGTGCTCGAGGTGGTTTCGCCGGTGGTTGACCATGTTGAGGAGGACGACACCGAGCTTTTTGACCAGGATGACATCCTCCCGGACATCCCCAGTGTCGCGCACCTCACTTCGGTAAGCTCCCCCTTCAAGTCATAGTTCCTCGCTTTGATGCGCGCGCCTGACTCCCAACCTGGCCGCCGGGCCAACTCGGAGCTTCGGCTGCTCACCGGGACATAACGGTCCCCCTTCGCTCTCCCGAAAGACCCTCCACCTATTTGGGCCTGGTGGAATTCCCTTTGGTAGATGGCAGTCCGGAACAGCTCCCCACTCTTTGGTCGCTTTCCGGCTCGCTTGCTTACTCACTAGTTTTTGGACACCAACGGGCTTGCACCGTTCTCGGGGTTACTACTCCCTATATATACTTCTGTAGCTGTCCGCGGGGGTTTCACAACCAGCCATGCCATTTTATGGCGAACCACCACGAAGACCCTCGACTCCCGCCCCACGACTCCCACCACGAGGTCTCCACCCTATGGTGAGTCCTATGCCACCCCCACTAAGTCCCGCTAAGCTACCACCACCCCTTGTGGAGCCACCCCCACCGCAACCCGGTGTGCGGGGCTCCACCTAGTGAGCGCCTCCGCCTCCTTGAGTGCCTTGGGCACTCAAGGGTGCTTCAGCCTCCCCATACCTATCGCTGCCGCTGCCCCCACCACAGGGGCAGCCCCTCATGTGTCCCGACCCCCTGCCCTCAAGGCAAAGGGCCGCGACACACACCCCTACCAACAGGGAGTCGATGTCCTCATCGACTTGTCCATTTTGTAGAAACGAACATCCAAGTTGTGGCGTCCCACATCAAGGAGTTTGTTTCCGCACCATGGCGTCCCATGGCAAAGAACCAAACCCCACACTTGACTCTACTCTCCACTAGCTAGTTCGGCCGACTTCCTCCAAGTCCCGGCCAAGGGTGGAGCCTCTCAAGCTCCTCCCAGTGCACTCTTCTTGGCCTACTTTAAGGCCAAGGAACGATCCTCCCCGAGGATCGAATCGCCTTACTGCAACAACATTGCTTGCGACCGCTCATGATGCCGCTTTTGGCATCATCTTGAGCAAGGGTTCCCTGGAACCCTCTTTGACTAGGAAGATAACCTTGAACCAACCGTGCGCCCCAATCACTACAATTGGGTCCGCCTTGGAATGCTGGCCTGAGGTACGGGAACGCGCCGAAGCCGCACTACGACTTTGTCCCGAGGCTACACGATTATAGTACGTGAACGGAAGCACGTAGCTTCCGCGTTAGCCCGCACTACAAGGCAACCCCCTCGGTAGCGCAGTTATAGTATGCGCACGCGCCAGGTGCGCACTAGCACGTGAACTCCCAAAGAAGGCGCAAGTTTCGTTGCCCCTTGGATGGGGTCACCCGATTTCGGCACTACGCAAACACACGATTAACCCAATTTACCTCTCCCACTTTTATAAGCTAGCATGCATTCTACACACTAGCCAACCATACCATGCATCACCATTCCAAACAAAATAGGACGCACAACATTTGGAATCCATTTCATTTATAGCACATTTTGTACAATACAAGTTTTTGCAATCGGATTCTTAAGCTAGCTAAGCCGGGCTAAGCATGCATTTCCTCCCCCACGCTCCAAGGTTGATGTCCCCATCAACGCTTCTTCCGCTTTTGAGGTCGCCCTTCGAAAGCTGCAACCGCCTCGGATGCGTTTCCCATTTCTGAGCACGCACCCAAGATGCCTCCACATGATGATAGCCCTTCCATTTGACGAGATACTCCGTTTCTCGGTTCCTGAACCTCCTCGACTTAAGTATTGTCTCCACCTCGTACTCAGGTTCATTTTCATGATCCAACAGCATAGGTGGCGGACGCAACACTTGATGCCGATTCGGACGCACTTCATCTTTGAAGTAAGGCTTCAAAAGGGAGACATGGAATACTGGGTGCACTTTGCTGTTTGCCGGCAGCTCCAATTCATACACATCCTCATTCATAACCTTCCGAATGCGAAAGGGTCCCGCATACGGAGGTACGAACTTCGGACTTACTTCCGGAGGTAGTTGGAAATTCTTGATGTTCAACCAGACCTCTGTGCCTGCCTCAAACTTCACTTCCCTCCGCTTCCGATTCGCCTGCCTTTCATACCGTTTCCTAGCTTTGGCATTATTGTACTTTGCGAGCTTCAACAAACGCTCGCGTTCTTCCAGTACCGCCGCTACTTCCGGTTCCTCAACGTCCTGGGCGGCCCAACTTGTCGGCACCAGAGGTGCTTTTCCATAGACCAATACGAAAGGGGAAACTCCCGTTGCGGAGTGTTCTGTGTTATTATAACATAACTCTGCCGCGTCTAAGTGTTCCATCCAGTCTGATTGGTCTGCCGACACGTAATTCCGCAAGAATTGCTTCACTACGGAATTCACTCTTTCCGTTTGGCCGTCCGTCGTAGGTCGGAAGGCGGTGCTCATCTTCAGCCTCGTCCCCATCTTCTTCCAAAGTGCTCTCCAGAATTTACTCGTAAACTTTGGATCGCGGTCCGAGACAATATCCTTCGGGACTCCATGATGCTTTAAGACGTGGGCGAAGTAAAGTCGCCTTATCTCCTGCGCCGTTGCCGTCTCCTTGGTGGGGATGAAATGGCCCATTTTACTGAACCTATCCACCACCACCATGATTGCATCGAATCCTTTTGACAGCGGCATAGCAGTCATGAAATCCATCGAGACGCTTTCCAAAGTCCCCTCTGGAATCGGCAAGGGTTGTAACAGCCCCGCTTGCTTTTTGTACTCGCTCCGGTTTTGTTGGCATGTGGTGCATGTCTTGACATACTCCTCTGCCTCCTCCCTCAGTTTGGGCCAGAAATACCCTTTCTTCAAGAGTGCCGCAGTGCGCTTGGCTCCGCCGTGGCCCGCAAGCGGGCTATCATGACATTCTCTCAAAAGGCTATCTCTGATCCCTCCCTTTGGCACGTAGAGACGTTTTTGCTTATACCGGAGCAGTCCATTTTGCAAGTGGAACTGCGATTTAACCCCCATCCTCAAGTCCTACATCACGGACTTCGCCAGCTCATCCTTCCGGCAAGCCTTCCGGATCTTCCTTTGGAGTGCCGACTCGCCCTTGTACACCAACAAGAGCTGCTGCTTTCTACTTAAAGCATCGGCCACCACATTGTCCCGTCCCAGTTTGTACTGGATATCCACGTCGAACACCGCCAAAGTATCTTGCCACCTAAGTTGTTTTGGGGACAACTTGGGCTGCGTGGCAAAATACTTCACTGTGACATTGTCCGTGAACACCTTCACTGGGTTGGAACCAACATAGTGGCGCCAAAGCTCAAGGCCATGCACCACCGCCTTCATCTCTTTTTCGTGCGTCGGCCACCGTCGCTCCACTTCATTCAGTTTCTTACTTTCGTAAGCCACTAGACGTCCATCTTGCATAAGTACACCCCCAATCGCGAAGTCCGACGCATCTGTATGAATCTCAAATGGACGATCGAACTCCGGGATTTTCAAGACTGGAGCTTCCGCCATCCGCTGCTTCAATTCAGCAAAAGCTTGGCCACAAAAGGTGTTCCATGCCCAGACTTTAGATTTACACAGAAGGTCCGACAGCGGCCCCACGATCTTGGCGAAATTTCTCACATACTTCCGGTAATAGGAGGCAAGTCCTAGGAAGGATCGCACTCCCGGGACCGAAGTCGGAGGCTCCCAGTCCAAGATCGCCCTCACCTTTCTGTCATCCATTTTGATCCCATCCTGTGTAATCACATGCCCCATGAACTCCACTTTTGTGACCCCGAATTCGCACTTTGAAGCTTTGGCATACAGCTTCCCTTCTCGCAATTTTTGGAACACCCTTTTGAGGTGCTCCAGGTGCTCCTCCTTTGTTTTCGAATACACCAAGATGTCGTCGATGTACACGATCACAAAGTCATCCAACCACTCCTGGAAAAGGTTGTTCATCAGCGTGCTAAATGTCGCTGGTGCATTGGTGAGCCCAAAAGGCATCACCAAGAACTCATATGAACCATACCTTGTCCTGCACGCGGTCTTCTCCTCATCTCCTTCCGCCACCCAAATTTGATGATAGCCGGAGCGCAAGTCGATCCGGCTGAAATACTTCGTTCCTGCCAACCGATCGAAGAGGTCGTCGATCCTTAGCAAAGGGTACCGGTTTTTGATAGTCACCTTATTCAGAGCCCTGTAATCGACACACATCCGCAGCGTCCCATCCTTCTTGTCTGCGAATAGCACCGGGGCTCCGTAAGGTGACTTACTCGGCCGGATGTACCCCTTTGACATTAGATCCTTGAGCTGAGTCTTCAGCTCGACCAACTCCCTGTGGCTTAACCGGTAGGGTGCCTTGGCAGGCGGTTCCGTTCCCGGTATCACCTCAATCTTGTGGTCAACTCCTCTTCGCGGTGGCAAGCCGCTTGGTAAATCCTCCGGCATCACATCCTGGTATTTCTCCAAAATCCCCTTGATCCAATCTGGGCTCGGCTCCCCATTGCCTTCTCCCTTCACTTCTCTAATGTAAAGCAAAAACTGGGGTTCGTGTGTCTCCTCCACGGCCCACTCCCTTGCTGACAGAAGGTTTATTCGCCCTCCCACGGATTTGGGCGTTTCTGACACTCGTAAAACCTCGCCACCATTCCCACATGGCAGCGTGACTACTCTCTTGCGGCCATCTATGACCGCTCCGGATTTGCTCAAAAAGGTCATCCCCAAAATGAGATCCACTCCATCGATCTCGCAGATGGTGAAGTTCTCACGTCCCTCCCAACTCCCCAGTTGAAGAGGAACATCAATCGCCAACCTTGTCGCCAACTGTGGTTCTCCTTTGGCAGAACGCACCTCAATAGAGGCCCCCACGTCACTTGTCGGGAGTCCCAGCTTTTGTGCCATTGCCGGTGTCATGAAGGAGTGCGACGCTCCTGTGTCCACCAACAACGACACATTAGTTCCGGATATTATCCCATCCACGAACAATAACTGACTCCCTTTTTGTAAGGCGCCGGTTTCCTGATACAACTCACAAGAAAATTTGCCTACTTTGCAAGTCCTGGCGACCACCGCTTCCACCAAGCGACTGATGGTATCTTCCGACAGCTCCGTGGTTGCCCGAGTCATATTCAATTGTCGAGGTTTTGTGCACTTCTTGGCCATGTGCCCGGGCTCCCTGCAATTGAAACACACTCCATCAAAGGTTGCCTTCTGTCCGCCATAAGCCGCTCCACCCGCTTTTCCTTTTGAAGCACCGGGTGCCGCCTTGACGTGTGAAGGACCTCCCTTCGATTTCCACGTGCCATTTTCGCCGCGTGGCCTATCCCACTTCTTTTCCGGTCGGGAGGAGTCACCTTCCCGCCGAATCTTCTTGTGGTTCAGCTCCGTACGGCCTTGTCTTTCACCCCTAGGGACATCTGAGAAACATTCAGCCCTCTCAATAGCCTCGTTCAAAGTCTTGGGTGGCTTCTCCTCCAACTTCCGCCTGGCCCATGGGGCCAGTCCCGCCACAAAGTTGAAGACCATTTCTAGTTCTGCCATGTCCACGACTTCGAGCAATAGCATATTGAAAGCCTGGACATATCCCCGAATGTCATCTGTTTGCTTCAAATTCCTCATCTTGTCCCGGGCGAGCCAGGACGCGTTGAGGGGCACAAACTGTCTCTTCATCAATTCCTTGAACCCACTCCAGCTCAAGGTTTCCGGGCTTGGACCTCGGTCGTGAAGGCGTTTCTACCACCATTGTTGAGCATAGCCCCTCAAATAGGTGGGAGCCACTTCCACCCGATCCTCGTCACTCAACTTGGCCGCCCGGAAGTACTGCTCTAGCTCCAAGAGCCAGGTGTTGAGTGCCTTCCGATTTCAGACGCCCTCGAAGGTGCCGGGTTCCTTAGGCTTCACCTTAAACTTCGCCTTAGTGGAAGTGGCATTAGCCGCCTTCAACACGTCTTTCAATGTCCCGCCAAACTGCGCCAGCAACCCTTCCCAAAAGGCTGCCGGCATGGGGGGCATCTGTAGGTTTGTCGGAGCTCTCAAGGATTCCTCGGGCTCCGACTCCTCAGATTCCTCCCGCTCTTGCGCGGCCTCATTTTCAGAAGCATGCATCGCTTCCTCAAACGGCCGCCTCGATGACACGTCGCCCCCATCGGGCTCACCAGGGTCATCATCTTTTGGGCCGTTCCGCTTTCGCTTTGGCTTGCCCGACCCCATGATGAGGCCAATCCCAAGGACAATCGCGTACTGAACTCTAAGCTCTGATACCAAGTGTCGCGCACCTCACTTCGGTAAGCTCCCCTTCAAGTCATAGTTCCTCGCTTTGATGTGCGCGCCTGACTCCCAACCTGGCCGCCAGGCCAACTCGGAGCTTCGGCTGCTCACCGGGACATAACGGTCCCCCTTCGCTCTCCCGAAAGACCCTCCACCTATTTGGGCCTAGTGGAATTCCCTTTGGTAGATGACAGTCCGGAACAGCTCCCCACTCTTTGGTCACTTTCCGGCTCGCTTGCTTACTCACTAGTTTTTGGACACCAACGGGCTTGCACCGTTCTCGGGGTTACTACTCCCTATATATACTTCTGTAGCTGTCCGCGGGGGTTTCACAACCAGCCATGCCATTTTATGGCGAACCACCACGAAGACCCTCGACTCCCGGTGGTGAGTCGCGGTGAGTCTTGGCCCTCTCACCACGACCCCATTGGGCCGTGATGAGTCCCAAGACTCCCCACGACTCCCACCACGAGGTCTCCACCCTATGGTGAGTCCTATGCCACCCCCACTAAGTCCCGCTAAGCTACCACCACCCCTTGTGGAGCCACCCCCACCGCAACCCGGTGTGCGGGGCTCCACCTAGTGAGCGCCTCCACCTCCTTGAGTGCCTTGGGCACTCAAGGGTGCTTCAGCCTCCCCATACCTATCGCTGCCGCTGCCCCCACCACAGGGGCAGCCCCTCATGTGTCCCGACCCCCTGCCCTCAAGGCAAAGGGCCGCGACACCCAGGCCCCAAACCCGCAGCATACAGGCTGGATTTGGCGGTCCTGGTGGGCTGCCGGAGAACCCCTCTGCAGCAGACGTCATGTCGGAGGCGGATATGAAGTTGGCCGCTGCCAAGATGTTGGAGGCAACCCATAGCAAGATTGGCAGGGTGGGGGGGGGCATGGTGTACCCGGCCAAGCTTCGAATTCCTCTTTGCCGCTTGGTGTCATTGCAGGTGGTGAGACCTGCCCTCCCAGGCAATATCGACAAGCTGAAATTCTCTTTCCGGGATGGATATCGAATGGGGTCTGCCGCGTTTTACGTTTCCATTGAGAACGACCACGGAGCTTCCCGTGCCCACACTTCCGATGAGGTGGACAAATGGGGTCCCCATTGGCAAAGGCGAAATGAGGAGTTCGAGAGATCGATTGCTACCTATCCTCTTTTCCAGCACTTGTCCGGAAAGATGTTTTAAGTGTGGGACGGCAATCATCGCCTCCTGGCATGGATGGAGCACATAGCCGAAGCCCACCCCAACGACCTCGATTGGCATTTCGCCGTGGAGTGTGTTGTGATGAAGGTTGCGGGGCCCAACGATCGCAGTCTTCTCAAAGCTGCAATGGCGGACATCAACTCGTAAGTTACAACGCCTCTTGCTTTTGGACCCAAAATTTGTAAGTCATTTCATTGCGAATCCTCATATTTGTTGAAAATTCCCATTTCAGTATTGTTTGATGGAAATGTGGCATTGCAGGGTGACTGAGAATGCCTTCATTGCCACCAACTTGTCCCATATGCTCTTCCGAGTGAAAGATGTCGGGAAGCAGGGGGTGCAAGAGTTTGCCAATTCGCTCAGTGCCGACCTCCTACGCAAGTCGGAGGCAAAGGCAGACAGAACCTAGTATAGGCTGAGCGTGGACGCCATGGTGGATTACATATTTCGGGTAAAGCTCCTAAATGTTTTGTTGAGCTAATATGTCTCTCCTCCCCCAATAGAAGAAAAAGTGTTGAGCAGGTGACAGACGAAAATTTAGCAGGATTTGGCACATGCGCGGAGGTTCTACATGGAGTCAGAGGAGAAGAATCTAACCCTCCCGGCACTCAAATCGTATCTCAAAGCTGCGGAGGCCAGGGCCCGCATAAAGTACAAGTCGCGGATGGTAAAGTACGTGGCCATAGCTGATCCCGCCCTTGGTGCCGACTTTCTGGTGGAGGTGGGAAAGCACTACTCCCGCGCTTTGAAGCCCACGATGACATTGGAGAAGCTCCATCGTCTAGCCACATCCTGTGTGGATGCAACAGAAAAGGTGATACATTCTTAACCAAATTGTGGTGGCAACAACTCGTTTTTGTGGTGTTTGGCGCTTACAAATATGCTGGGTGGTTGTAGGAGGAAGTAATTGTAGTGGGTAGGGATGTGACAGAGGTCCGGGCTGTTGTTGATGATATTCACAGTGGGGGGCAGGGTTGAAGAGGGAGAGGTCCAGCAAGTTGGTGGGGATGACATGGACGATGGGGGGGTCATTGCTCATGATGGGGGAAAAGGGGAAGCTGTAGGGGGAGAGGGTGGTAGTTTGTCTGGTCCAGGCTGCAGGGGGACCAAAACTTTGCCCTCCGGGGTGACTGTTGTCTCCCAACCCACTGAGGTGAGACCCCGTGACACCCCTTCAAAAGCTCCTTTCATAGAAAAGTCGAAACTAATTGTTCTAGACCTGAACGGGATCCTGTGCCACTCTATTCCTAACTTTCAGCCCAACCCAAGGCGTCATTGGCCATGGGTGTTGACCACCAACAAGTATGTTTTCCCAAGGCCCTAGGTCTGCGAGTTTTTAAACCTTCTCTTCCGGTATTTCTACGTTGGGATATGGTCCTGTGCTTCCAAGGGAATGTTGCAGACATCTTCAAAGTGGTCATGCAGGGGGTCAAGGGTTCTCCCCTCTTTGTGTGGTCACAAGAGGAGTGTGACCCCTTGACAAAGCCACACCCCACAAAAGGGCCTGCCGTACAGAACTTACAAAAGAGACTGTCAAGGGTGTGGTCGGAATTTTCTGGATTTAACGAATCCAATACCCTCCTAGTGGATGATTCACCACACAAGGGGAGAGGGGGAACTCCCCTTTGAACATGGTCCATCCACTGTCGTTTGATGTCACTGGCAATGTCAGTGAGGGGCCCGATTCAGACTACCTTTTAGAAACAGTCTGGCCCTACTGCCAAGATTTGTTTTGCTCCAAGGATGTGCGTGTCTTCACAAGCACGCGGAAGCTGACCCCGACTGGCAGCTTGAATGTGGGAGAGGATGGGGTCGTTGGGGGAAGTACTTCTGCGCCCATGCAGGTGAAACTAACCTTATTGTTTGCAACATGACATCGAAGCCAAAGTCCATGTTTGTTTTGTTCCCCCCGGATGCCCTCTCACGCAAGGCTGGCACTATATGTTTTGCAGGGACCACATGTACAGGGAGTGGCAGTGGGGTCGAATGTGAAGAAGGTGGGTCCTGCGCCTACAACCATAGTGCTACGGCGGCAGCATTCCGGATTCCCCCCCCCGGCATGAGGAGGCAGCGCCCAAGGTATGGTTGTTCCCAGCCCCTCTCCGCAAACTTACTTGGTTGGTTTCCTTTATGGATACACTTCCTGAAGCGTTGCAATGTGTATTCATTGCAGGTGAGCAAGAGGAGTGGGCTGTCCCCGGCACCATCATCGCAGCAGGACGTGGTCCCCCAGGCATGCATTCATGGCTCCTTGCTTTGCCTGGCTAGTTTTTAGTAGGGTTATTTTTGCCAGGAAGTTGTAGTGCTAGGGTCTGAGCAGGGTGTTTGTTAGCTTGCTCCGTGGAGGTGTGTTTATACCATTGCAACCACCAGAGTTCATGTTATTCTTATCCATCTCACTAAACCTCTTTTTGCTGCTGCAGTTGAAGACACGTGGGCAGCTTTCCTCAGTTGCCACCCTCAGCGACAAGCTTCGCTTCAAGGTACGTTGGTACACCGTGAATTGTCTGCTGATTCAGTATTGTGGCAACCAAGATCGTTTCCATGCCCAGCTGCGCTTGACTTTCACCCTGTCATTGCTATGTTTGTTGCTGAGTGGACCCTGATGTTGGTGTCTGCAGATATCAGATCCTGTGTTTCTCCTGAACCCCCATGACAAGCGGTCAAAGACAGCCGCCGCCAAGGCGGAAGTGGTGGGAATAGCCGGGGTTGACAAGTTCCACTGCAAGGACATTCGATCCGGGTGGTACAAGGTGAAAGTCCACGAGATCATGCTTCCAAGTGTTACATTGCCTTGCCCAAATGTGGACGATGCCCCCCCCCAGACCACACTAGCGCACGTGAAAGGCACGGTGACTCTGTGGCCAGAGAAGAGTATGAGGAAAGGTGAAAGTATCAAGTGACATTTCATGCTTGTAGTCCCTGTTGGGTGTGTAATGATACTCATAGAAGTGTGTATGATACTCACGTTACCAATTTTGAACATTTGGGCCATGACAGTTTAAGTGATGTCCGGCAACCATGTATGTTGGCATTTAGTCTTGCTCATATGCAGGTGTGCAGTGACGGTCTCTAATTTGAATGTAATATCACATTTCCTGACTTGTCGTCGTGTCCGTCCACCTTCTATGTGTATGTGTGATGGTCTTTGGTCTCCCTGTTGCCTCGTCTATTTGGTTCATTAGCGTGATGTTGTGCATGCATCGTGGTCTGTGTTCTCAGTCTCGCCCAGTATCATTGCTTCTCAATTCCCCCTGCATATGGGTGAACCACTAAAACCAGTAGAATGCATCAGAACCATATTTTCAGCTTAGAATGCAGGTCAGTTGGAAACTCACACAAACCACTACAAGTGCTCATTTTTCGTGCTTTCCTACTGTAGTGCAACCAACTAGCACAGTGGCAGCGGAGTTGGCCAAAGCAGTCTCGAGATGGCACAAGCACTCTGCGTCTTTCCACTAGCAGTCGTACCCATCACTGCCATTGCGTGGGGACGATGCCACGCGTCGACCCACACACTCTCCATGTGGTCCCCGTGGATTCGTCTGCTGGAAGTTGTGCAGTTGACTTCGCCAGTGGCTGTTGCGACGTCACATGCAACACTCCAAGTGATGTGGCCGACTGCGATGTGGCGTCTTGGGCCCGTGGCCACGCGGCTGCATTGCCGCTCGTCGCGGCGCCGCCACATCAGCATCCACGTCCGCATCCACGTCCGCGTCCATGTGTCACCACGCCCCGGGTGAGTCAGTCCACTCATCCGGAGGGAAAAGTCAAAGTCAGCCCAAAAGGTCAGACACACGGGCGGCCCGCCTGGTTACGCCACGTGGTTCTTCAGCATTAATCGCATTAATCGCTGAGCAGTTGTTCGCGCGTCTGCGTCCTTTACCACTCCAATCATTGGATGTCCAACCCAACTACCATGTATGTTGTAACTAGTCTGTTGTAACTTCCAGTCGATCCCAGTTTTTTGACTTTTACGACTCAAAATGAGTCGTTACCCCAGTGGTAAATGACACCAATGCTTCTAGTGTTTGTACGAAGTGGAGAGCAGCAAATACTAAGGCAGAAGCGGAGGTTTCATTTCTGGCCATCCGAGCTTGGTGGTCGTCTTCTGGTGCCGCTCAAGATGAAGATGTTCCCGCGTTGGAGAGCTGGCTGTCATGGTGGACATACCGTTACTATCAACTTAGGGCATATGTCTACAATGTAAGCATTCAATTGTTGCATGCAATATCTTCGTACGCCCAGTTTTTTCGGGTTATGCTCACGTGAGCAAAAGTGAAACTGTCATAGTCTGTACCGACTATTACGGTTCCATCGAGAACTTTGTTTATTCTACTTCCAAAAAAATCCGTGAGCGGATGTAGATCTGCTCACATGAGCCAAACCTTGCTTTCATAGTCGCTCCGGTGACATGAAGCAGAGCACATATGAGGAGACCTTATTCCACTGTAGTCTGCACCGACTATAGCGTTGCAACGGCACTGTTTTACCTTATGGTCTGCACCGACTATGACATTAGATTTTAACATTGATCCTTTATGTTAACACATTTTCTCTGATCACATGAGCTTCACTGCAGCAGAACACTTGTTGTATAATTTGCACCGAAGATACCGTAACATAGGGCACTTATGTCCACAACTTATAGTCTGCACCGACTATAACAAAACAAGTAGCAAATTATTCCTCGAAACGCCGGCCTCGGTTGGAATGCCACTATTGTGGATTATAGTCTGCACCGACTATAACATAGCGTCCCATCTGTGCAGCTCACTTCAGTAGAACATTCCCTCTATAGTCAGCACCGACTATAGCGTAAGACATGGCACTGTTGTGGGTAGCTTATAGTCTGCACCGACTTTAAGATTGGGTTATGTGTCATGAAGCATTCGATGGCTATATTCGGTGTTGATAACTTCAGGCTCGATATCGTTTCGATGAACCTCACCTTAAGACCTTGCATTTTTTGTTGTCCATGCAAATGTAGTTCTCATGATGGAGATTTTACCTGCAGGGATTGGATTTGGAAGAGGACGCAACAATGCCAAATGTCAACATGTCCGAGTCCGTGCATGCGAGCTGGCAGGCCGGGAGTGGTGTCTTAAAAGTGGACCTATACACAGCCAACAAAGACGACATGACAAGGGCTATTTTGCAATCATCGGCCTTCCATATTTATCTAAAGGGTGGTGCAAAGGGTTCTGGTCCCGACCGCCAACAATTATTACATCGGGCGGCAGCGCGGTCTTCTGATCCTCTGAAGATGGCAAAGGCGGTAAGAAGTTTTGTGGAGGGAACTCCTCTCCATGGTAGAAATCCTGGGCTCGAGGGCAACCTTCTCACTCGGACAACGAAGCGGAAGATTGTTTTAGGCAACTTAGAAGACGAGGAACACCTTCATTCATGGAGGCCTGACATGAACCTCCGCACCACACCCAGGCGCCGTGAAGGTGCCGGAGGACTAAGAGTGCCCACAACTACTGTTCAGATGTCTCTAGAGACGTTGGAGGATGACCTTCCACTACAGAATAGAAAGCCGGTTTTAGAGACCCATCCCGTTAGGGAACATTCTCTACTCTCCACTCACAGCATACACAAAGGATCCTTGGCAAGCACTTCACGTGCTTCACTTGTACTTCTTCAAAGTTTCTCTTCCCCAAGTGGGATTTGGAATCAAGATGGAGAAGCTTAAGGATATCCAATATGGAGGGACCCGAGTGTCCATAAGTGGCCTTCTTGCCAACAAACTCGGGGCGCGGCACCTTTTTTGGAGGTGAGGCATATCTCACCAAATTGGGTTCCACCCTTCCACTGCTGGATTTCAAAACAACACAATCCTCTGACTCCCCGCTAGACAGCTCAATGCTTTCCGTTTTTGGTTGTTGGGCCTGAGGAATAGAAGCAACAATTGCAGGTTCATGTGTCGTGGAATTCCTATCCAAAGTAGCAGGGACACCAAACACTCTATATCGCACTTCACCTGTAAAAGGCAAAACCCAGGATTTGTGGTCGTTATCTCGAATTGGATCCAAAATGCGGTATGTTGTGCCGGAACCAGCACTGATCTCCTCCTCTTCAACAACCAAAGAGAATGGGTCGATACCAAATCTGCCCCGAATTACTTTGTCCTTTAGAAATACATGTTGTCCCTCTGCCATGACCTTGATGTCGTCCGTGCCAGGTGGGCAATTCAGCAGCACGAAGGGATCCACGATCGCCTGCTTCACTACGCCGCCATAGTGCTATCGAACACGCGCGGGTGTGGTACAATGGAAAAATGCACAGAGCATGTGGACACGGAGACCCCAGTCCTACGAGCAGCAGCAAGCATGCATGGAATCTATGCAGCGGACTATCAACAGTCCAAAATTTATGAAAATCTATCATCCGTTAGTGTTTAATACTATTTTCCATCCGTCTCCATCCATTCACGATTGTGGTGGCAACGGTTGGCGCGGATTTCAAGTACACGAGGCACACCCTATCGGCCACTTTCCCGCCACCATAGAAATGTTTCACATCGCATTACCATTGCGGAAGGAGAATAAACTTTATGAATAGAAACAGAATGTGAGGCATTACACGTAGAATAAAACTTCTTCATTATCATATACCCTCACATCCTCGCGACGCGTTCTAATGAAACTGTGGTCGGCACCGACTTCTTCCAATTCGAAATAGAAATCGTACGATGGCACCGGATTGGAATACCAAAAGAAATGCAGTACTTGAAGTCGTTAACGACTTCAACGAAACCCTAGGATATGAATTGCAAATGTTGGACAACAAGGCAGGTTCTCGGGTATGAGGTCGTCCTACTCGGAGCCCACATTTGCCTCCTCTTTTGAAAGTCGGCAACGACTACACTGAGGTAAGAAATAAACCCACACTGTTGGTGGCTTATGGGGCCGCATTGGGTGATTATCGGCACCGACTTCATTGAAGCAAAGTCTCCATATGTGCATCCGCCAACGGAAGTCGGCACCGATTATCCTCTGCAATCATGAGAGCCATTGGATAATTGGGATGTACTCCTTGCGGAGGAATCGTATTTTCTTATAATATGCCATGATTGTCGTCGTATCCATGGACCCATTTACCTTTAGTCGGCGCCAACCTCCATTGAAAACCCCTCCATCAGTTCAATTTGCCTATTGTATGAGCAATTCTGTTGTTTCCTTGACCTCATATGCTTGTAATCGCCGTGACGGCTCTCTCGCCGGGGATTGCATGTGCTTAGCTTTCTTCTTCTTCTTTGCGTGGGCGGGCCCTACTGCATGTGCATCAACAACCTCCATTGCCGGATCTGCTGTCCTCACGTCCTCACGCCCTTCACCTGCCATGCCGCCTGCACCAACCTCCCCAATGCCTATTCTGTCGTACCCTCGCTGCAGGTCCTCCTGTCCACCAACAAAAGGTTGAAGTTTGCCCTCTCGCCCCAAGTTGGGCGATTCAAACATGCGATGAGTTGGAGCGGTCGATGATACCACCAGCGTGTCGGGCTCGTCGTCACTCTGTCATTCCCAAAATCGTCAGAACCAACATCGGTGCCAAAACCAGCATCGCAACGAGCAGCGCAACCACCATAGCAACAATCGTGGAACAACAATGAAAACAAAACAAAGTTTAGGAAGTATGGAGTGCCATGGAACAACAACGAAAACAAATCCAACCAATGCCTAAGAATGACATGCACAAGCAGCCTTCTCCAGAGCTGTCGGCTTTGCACACGCATTGCAAACTATCTAAGGTTCACTCAACCGGTAATATGAAACACGATGAACAAATGATCAGGAATTCCATAAGACGGGAAAACAGGGTGAAATGTTTTGAAGGCACTTCATCTTCTCAGCTCAGCATGGATTTCCTTAATTTTTAACCACTCAGACCTTGATCATTCTTCACAACAGCTACTGCTTTTGCGATGCAGCCATACGCTTCCAGCGATGCCAGGATGAAGATGCAAAAACAAAACGAAACAACAAAGCGAAAGCGAACAAAGCGAAAGCAGAAGTGGCTTGCCTGAGAGTACTCGGCTTCAGTTGGCGCGGGTTGTGAGCAAGACACTGAAATCCCCTGCTGGAGCTTAAGTTTGGTCATGCGAGAGATTGGCCGTCATCCGTAGTACAAAGCTTTCAACTTCCGCCGCAGTCTGGATGTGAGGTCTCTCTCAGGAGAGCCACGCCCTTCAGGCGGCATAAGTCCCAGCCAAAATGGAAAAAGATCTCAGTTTTTTGGGGTACATGCCTCGAATAGAAGTTAATCCAAGATTAGCATCAAATTTAGGGTACGTATCGAGGAAGCCATGTGTCGCCAGCCCGAATAAAAACGGACGGCGGTGGACATTTAATGCCCAACTACGCAATTAAATGTCGGATGAAGCCCTCCCTGTCGGATGAAATATGACGCAACTCGGCCCGGAATTTCCAACGTAGAGGTAATTCGGAGCGCAGCAGAATAGAATTCCGGCGCCGGATTTCCATCCTGCAGGTAATTCGGAGCGCGGATGGATGGAAATCCGGCGCCGGATTTCCATCCTGCAGGTAATTCGGAGCGCGGATGGATGGAAATCCGGCGCCGGATTTCCATCCGCCAGGTATGGCGGTGCGCAAAATTTTCATCATGCAAGTAATTCGGAGCGCAGCAGGATGGAAATTCAACGCCGAATTTCCATCCTGCCAGGAAAGGCGGCGCGCGAAATTTCCGCCACGCAGGTAATTCGGAGACGGATGGATGGAAATCCGGCACCGGATTTCCATCCTGCCAGGTGGGGCGGCGCGCGAAATTTCCGTCACGCAGGTAATTCGGAGCCGGATGGATGGAAATCCGGCGCCGGATTTCCATCCTGCCAGGTACGGCGGCGCGCGAAATTTCCGCCACGCAGGTAATTCGGAGACGGATGGATGGAAATCCGGCGCCGGATTTCTTTCCTGCCAAGTAGGGCGGCGCGCGAAATTTCCGTCACGCAGGTAATTCGGAGCCGGATGGATGGAAATCCGGCGCCGGATTTCCATCCTGTCAGGTACGGCGGCGCGCGAAATTTCCGCCACGCAGGTAATTCGGAGCGGATGGATGGAAATCCGGCGCCGGATTTTCATCCGCTAGGTTGGTCGGAGAGCGGATGGATGGAAATTCGGCGCCGGATTTCCATCCTGCCAGGTAGGGCGGCGCGCGAAATTTCCGCCACGTAGGTAATTCGGAGCGGATGGATGGAAATTCGGCGCCGAATTTCCATTCGCCAGGTAAGTCGAAGCGCCGAATTACCTTCCTGCAGGTAATTCTGAGCGTGGCCGCTTGGTTTTTCGGAGAAAAACAAACTAAACTGTTAGTTTTGTGGCTGAAGTCCACTTTTAGACACGTTTTTCATGGAATCCTTGACTACTAGAGGAAAATCCGAACGGCCTCGGACGGAAATTCGGCGCCGTTTTTCCATCCTGGGAGGTTTTTATATCGTCCAGTTTTGGGCCTCACCACCCGACCGGACTTCCTTTGAGGGGGCCCGGATGGAAATTCGGCGGCGAATTTCCATCCGGGGGATGGTCTCTGTCGGACAGGTGCCGGCCTCTACGCCCGAAGCGACTTCGTCCGGGTGTCCCCTGTTGGATATTCGGTGCCGAATTTCCGTCCGGGGGTTGAAATGTGACGGCCAGGTGCCGGCCTCTCCCCCCTCCCCGACTGCATCCGAACCGCCCCGCACGGAAATTCGGCGCCGTTTTTCCATCTGGGGAGGTTTTTATATCGTCCAGTTTTGGGACTCACCACCCGACCGGACTTCCTTTGAGGGGTCCCGGATGGAAATTCGGCGCCGAATTTCCATCCGGGGGATGGTCTCTGTCGGACAGGTGCCGGCCTCTCCGCCCGAGGCGACTTCGTCCGGGCGTCCCCTGTTGGATATTCGGTGCCGAATTTCCGTCCGGGGGTTGAAATGTGACGGCCAGGTGCCGGCCTCTCCCCCCTCCCTGACTGCATCCGAATGGCCCCGGATGGAAATTCGGCGCCGTTTTCCCATCTGGGGAGGTTTTTATGTCGGCCAGTTTTCGGCCTGCCCCCCCGACAGGACTTCGTTTGGGGGGCCCGGATGGAAATTCAGCGCCGAATCTCCATCCAGGGGATGCTCTCTGTCGAACACGCGCCGGCCTCTACGCCCGAGGCGACTTCATCCGGGCTTCCCCTGTTGGATATTCGGTGCCGAATTTCCGTCCGGGGGTTGTAATGTGAGGGCCAAGTGGCGGCCTTTCCCTCGAGCCGACTGCATCCGAACGGCCTCGGATGGAAATTCGGCGCCGTTTTTCCATCCGGGGAGGTTTTAATGTCGGCCAGTTTTCGGCCTGCCCCCCGACAGGACTTCGTTTGGGGGGGCCCGGATGGAAATTCGGCGCCGAATCTTCATCCAGGGGATGCTCTCTGGCGAACACGCGCCGGCCTCTACGCCCGAGGCAACTTCATCCGGGCTTCCCCTGTTGGATATTCGATGCCGAATTTCTGTCCGGGGGTTGTAATGTGAGGGCCAAGTGGCGGCCTTTCCCTCGAGCCGACTGCATCCGAACGGCCTCGGATGGAAATTCGGCGCCGTTTTTCCATCCGGGGAGGTTTTAATGTCGGCCAGTTTTCGGCCTGCCCCCCCGACACGACTTCCTTTGGGGGGGGCCCAATGGAAATTCGGCACCGAATCTCCATCCAGGGGATGCTCTCTGGCGAACACGCGCCGGCCTCTACGCCCGAGGCGACTTCATCCGGGCTTCCCCTGTTGGATATTCGGTGCCGAATTTCCGTCCGGGGGGTTGTAATGCGAGGGCCAGGTGGCGGCCTTTCCCCCGAGCCGACTGCATCCGAACGGCCTCGGATGGAAATTCGGCGCCGTTTTTCCATCCGGGGAGGTTTATATGTCGGCCAGTTTTCGGCCTAACCCCCCGACACGACTTCCTTTGGGGGGATCCGAATGGAAATTTGGCGTTGAATTTCCATCCGGGGGTTGTTCTCTGTCGGACAGGTTCCGGCCTCTCTGCCCGAGGAGACTTCATACGTGCGGCCCTTGCTGGATATTCGGTGCCGAATTTTCATCCGGGGGTAGTAATGTGACGGCACGGTGCCGGCTTCTCCCCTTCAGCCGACATCATCCGGACGGCCCCCCACTTTCTGACTGCATACCGTTGGCAGTTATTGCGCAAAGACCAGGGGCCGCATTCCTGAGACAAGGTTCATTAACACTCTGACAGTGGATTTTTGAGATAGTTGGCTCCCTGGATTTAGATCAGGCTTTGTCGCTCGGACAAATCGGCACCGCATTCCTTCCCATCGCTGCATCCCCCTTCTACCAGGGAGCTTGCCCGCACGCCATCCTGGGAGTCTTGTGTGCACATCTCCCATGGCGGAAAACCCGAGCGCTACAGTGTACTGCCCTCCTCATGAGCATAGAGCTTCATTTCCGTGCAGAGGGGACATCTGCCGAGTGATGGAGAAATATCTGTGCGTTCGATACCACCTGAAACCGGGGTCGGTTTTTTTGGAGGAGGAAAGGAAGGACTCAAACGGCGTTGATGTCGAGAGTATTGTTGTGCTCCACGATGATTTCGGCGATGGCAGGGAATGGCGAGTTCCACCATCGGACAACGTCATATACAGGGCTGTTGGGGACTTCATTTGCCCGCCAAATGCACCTTCTATCCTGGCGCCTTCCACGAAACAATCTGCGAATCAGAGAGTGGTTACCTCAAAGAGAGAAGTCCGCAACGAAGTAAATCCAGAGCTGAACCCATCCATGAAGACGATCGAGAACCGGGTTGTTCACAACCTGTCCGACTCCGACGAGGTCATGGAAGTTCCGAGATCGTCCTGGAGATCAAGCAAGTCCTCAATGGACGTCAGTGGACGAGGGAGTCATATTCCCAGCACGAGCACCGCAGTTCGATCCATTCTTGAAATTCTGCAAGGGCTTCACATGGAGAGACACCGCTCGGAGCTAGCCGGGCTGGACTACAGCAAGTTCGCAATTAAATCGGTTACTTGCCTTCCCGCAGACGTCAACGGTAATATCTTCTTTGAGTTCCCTCCTCGGACGGACTACTCGAGGGCGTCCGGAATGTTGACAGATATGGATAGAAAACATGACGGTCATCCTTGATGCGTCACCAAAACCACCAGCATGAAGATGCTCGATGGTGTGCGGGTGCGCTACGTTGTTTGTGCGGGCGCGTTGCGGTGTTTCTCCCCAACTTGCTTCCACTTTAAATCCAGAGGTCACAGGAACAAGACCGATTGGACAGGCACAGCTCATCAACCATTTCGAGCTCAGGAGAAGGTTCCGAACTCCACATTTAAGTGTGCGCATTGCAAAGAACCACCACACTGCATGTCTGTTTGTAATGCCAAGCAGTTCTATGTGTTGCACCGTTTCCCTGACCTCACCTGAGCTTGCATACACGTTGGTTCCCATTGTCACAAATTGGCGAGGGGGAACTCGCGGGAGGCTGCCCCCGAGGCAGAGTAGCTCGTTCAGGAGGAGGTTAAGTTGAGACCGGGTGCCAAACCCAAACAGATACATCTCCAAGCCGCCCATAAGATGGCATTGGCCAGAATTATGTTGGAAGACAGCTCCGATAGAGTTCCTCTCGATGACAAGGAAATGGAGGCATTGCTGGAGTCGGTGTCCCACGTCTGTTCACCAAATGTCCGAAACCACATTGTCTCATGCAAACAGAAAATTGGGCGTGGCTCGGATATGCACTCCATTCTGGAGGTGAAGCGATGATGTGGATATGACTACATTCATGGAAGTAGGTTTCCAGGACAAGGGACTGAGGCAGATCGTTGTTTCGTATTCAAAATGTCCACGTGTGGACCTAGCAGCGGCGTCGAACTGGTTGACAGGATGACGAGTGGGGACTTGTCAAACAGTTGGGTCATGTTCGACCATATCAAACGAATTACAAATCACCAGTGGGTGACAATGGGTGCACATGTCTACGACACCCACTGCAGGATGCTAATGACAATTGCTATTTGTGAGATGAAATGAGAGGACACACAATTGGAGATGTTTCTTTGGCAGGGAATAAATGAACAGATGGCCAAGGCGGGATTGCCCCCTCCCAATTTCCGTGGTTTCATGGCGGACAACGCACAAGCAAATTGGGCTGCCATCCGAAGGGTGTACGGGCAAGACCCCAATGTTCCCATGGAAGGCAAGGAGAGATCTTGTGGGTTCCATTTTCTGCAGAGCCTTTCGCAGTACACAACCAGGCTCGTGGCGCCAGATTTCAGAGAGGAGCACCGTTCCATGTGTCTTGCGTGGAAGCGCGCTCCCACCTTGGATGATGCAGAGACACAGTTTGCATATATACGGGCTTGGTGGACATCGTCAGGTGCTGTAAGGAAATCAGACGAGGGAGCAATGGTCAGTTGGCTAGCATGGTGGCATTATCGTTTCCTCCAGTTCGGCGACTATATGCGGGAGGTGAGTTGCACGAATTCGCGTCCCGTTGAATATTATTCTGGGCATTGTAACTTGCTTGTAACCTCAACATGTGCTTGTGCAGGAAATGTGTTTCGACTCCGACACCGACATGCCCACGACAAACATGGCCGAATCAGTGCATTCTTCCTGGCGTGCCTCCTCTGCGGCGCATATGGTGGACATCCTCACTGCCACAACGGAGGACATTGTGAGGTCAATTATGCAGCAATGCAGGTACAACGAGTTCTTGAAAGGGAAACAGTGGGGCTTGGGGCTGGACAGGCATGAAATGCTGATGCGGACTGCCTCCAGATTGAAGAATCCTCGGAAGTGGGCGGCGGCCTTGCAAGAGGGCCTTCGGGACACGCCATTGCTTCGAAGAGGCCAACATTTGGAAGGAGATGTTCATACCCGTCCAGTGAGACGAAGACTTGACGAGGCACCTGGCGGGGAAGAGGATTCATGGCGAGCTGACAAGAATATTCGCACGTTCCCTCGTGGTCCCGTGATGTTGCCCGAGAAGGTCTCGTCGAGCACCGCAAGTCCTGCACGTTCAAGATCGCCATCTCCTTTGAGCACAGGGCACGTGCCCGAGGAACATAACGAGCCATCTGTAGTAACGCAGTACAACATACCCATTGTGGAGACAAGAGTGTCGGAGTCACAGTGGAGAATTGCAAGGACATTGCCGGCATTTCGAGGGAAGTGCTGCGCCATTCGGGTGGATACGAGAGCACGCTGTGGTGAGATGATTCGGAGGAACCCACACGGTGCTATACCTGCACCTTGTTTCAGCGGCAGATTTTTGACTCCCACATTTGCTCACGCCACAACGCAGACGTTTTGGTTCTGTAGGCACGACATAATGACCTGTGTATTTGGCAAGCCCAAATACGGGATTCAGGGAATGCCGGAGCCTCCGGGCGTCTGGCCTGTTGCACCGGGTTGCAGCCTCTCTCAGAATGAGGCGGATGCTCTATCTGCAACAGGATTTTGAATGGTGCAACGCACAGACGTCCCGGCCCACGCATTTCCAGTTCCTCAGACCCAGCCATTGCAGACTGCTCGGTCCAGTAGAGACGGATTGGACAATTCTGCACATCCCACAATGCGATTCGGAAGAGTGAAGAGACGACACCCTCCCAACAAGTTGAATGAGACTCGGATTGCCAATGCTCTTGGGATGGCTTGCACTATTCAGAGCTCCGTGGACGTACCTCCACCCGGCCTTGGGCGTGTTTATCGGATGGCAACGGCCGGCTCGGCTGTACGCGACGATGTATACACAATTACGATTGGAGTGGAGCCGACTTGCAATTGTACGGACTTCTCGTTGATGGAAGCAAAGAAGGGTTCAAAGTATTATCCGTGCAAGCATCTGTATTACATTTACCTGAAGAGGTTGAGGATGAACGTGACTATTGATGACTTTATTCATGCACCGGCGTTGAGCGTGAACGAGCTGCACAAACTCCTCCTTAGGGATTCCAGAAATCATTGATGGGGCAAAGGGAATCCTTCATATGGATATTTTCAATTGCATTTTCATGTATCAGATTTTTTTTTGTAGTGTAATGAAATGCACCCCAAAACTCCTGGAATGAGGCAATATTCCATTCAAACTGAGATCCAATAGAAGCAGTTGTGGGGCCATTTCTGGAAAAATGGCGCCGAATTTCTCTATTTTGGGCCGAAAACTGGCTAAGTCCCAACATGCACTGGTATCCCTGTGTCTGGAAAAATGGCGCCGAATTTCCAGTTACATGGCCCAGAATCGCCCAACATCTGTGCAATCCCCGGCACCATGTACCGAAATTCGGCGCCACATTTCCAAATTTTGGGCTTACACACATTTTTCGCCAGAGAGACCTATTACTGCAGAATACGTCCGATTCTTTCCGGTTACGGACCCTATTACCGCGAAATTCGACGCCATTTTTGCACATGTCGCTGGGAATTGGCATGAGCGGAAGACGAATATCATGAGCACAACTCTCAAAACTACAATTTCCCCTTCAAGGTGCCGAATAATATATTTTTTTTTTCTGACACATTCCATTAAATTAATGTTTTATAATTTTTTTATTTTCGAAACTTGTACTTCTGCTCATGAAAACCGATTGTCTTGCTACTCCGCTCATGCCGCTCATGCCGCTCATGCCGCTCATGCTCATGAAATAGCTAACCTCCATCACTCCATCCTTGCTCCAGTTCATGTTCTCCGCCTATTCTCCTCTGCTGATGATCAAGAAGTGCTCTCCTCCCTGTTAAAGGGCTGCTTGGGACTTAGACACTTTTACGGGTTCTATGGGGTACCCTTAACTTTTGCGCAGACTGAGACCAACAGGAGTCTAAGGGGTGGCAGGAGCAGGCTTTAAGGGGGTTACACAGCCCGACATAGCTCCACACAGCCCGACACAGCTTCACACAGCCAGTCACAGCCCGACACAGCTTTACACAGCCAGTCACAGCTCGGCACAGCTTGACACAGCCTGTCACAGTACATGGGGAACAGTTATCATTGACAAGGAACGACTGTGAGGGACCGACATCTGCAGAGGGAACGTGTTACTTCAGGGGTGACGGTTAGTTAGTTAGGTGGTTAGAACAGCTTGCGGGAAGATGAGGAGAGCGGTAACGGGAAGGGGATCACTTCTGGAGGAGGGCGACTTGTTCAGGAGAGGAGGAGACGTAACAGAGAGCAGGGAAACAGTGTAGAGGAGAAGATGACTTGAATGAGGCTTAGTTCATGCAAGCTATAGAATTATAGAGTAGGATAGAATAGAGACACCATGGCATAGGCATGATACATGATTAATCTTAATCCAATACTGAATCGATACAAACATACTTTGTAGAATGACACGAGAGAAGTTGTGGAATGAATGCATGATTAACTGGAACTTAGTAGATACTGAAGCAATCTGATGCTTCAGTATACACGGTAAGGTAAATTGATAACATGAAGGCAGGAAGGAATACAAATAGGAAGCACAACCATGATTCACTAGCTGTAGGTCATGACTGATTGTTCTGAGCGGGCTGAGTGCTTAGAGATATCCAACTCTTCTATCTTGGAGTTTCCACCTCGGATAGCGAAGGGATGGGTGAGTAAAAGCCGCTCGACATTTGGCGACCATACTGGGGAACTGGGTCATGAACAACCAGATGTGACAGGCATCTGGTGGGATCATGGTGGTTGGAGAATTAAAGAATTTGATGTGAATCAAATTCCCTGTGAAACTGTGAAGGAAAGATTGTCCAAACGATTCTTTCAGAGGTTCTTGGAATTGCCAGACGGTTGTAAGAAAAACATTCTTAAGAGAGTGCATGATGCTGACCCTGAGTGGGGTCTGGAGAAAGGAGTGATAAAGATTTATCAGGTGGCCTGTAGCGGAAGAGCACGTTGGTTACCAACACTGGTTTATGTGATAACATTGCTATCCATTAAGCGAGTAGAGTTTGAAGGCTGGGAGGAAAGGAAGGTGAATGTTTATACTCATATGCATGAGGAGCTTGTACTGGTAAAGAATTGGATTCCAAAGGATATTCTGTGGATCAAACTCACACCAAGAACAGCTTTCCAGACTTGTTTGCCATATGGTTATATGGTAACGGAGACTTCTAGTATAGCCAAGGGTGCATTGAAGCTTGAAAGAAACCCGGGCATATACGAGAGATACTATAGAAGAGAGTTTTGGTTATTGCCACATTAAAGAAATGAAAGACATGGGACATGAGTGATGAAAGAGAAGCTAGACTCCAGAGATATTCAGCAAAAAGAGAAAGTTATCTGAAAGCTAATTATCCGTATCTTTGGGAGAGAGGAATAGACATAGGGGAATCATCTGGACCTCTCACACCATTAAGATAAGAGAGTACATCACCCATACCGGAAGAACTAGAGTTGGATGCCACTCCTTCTTTTTCTTTGCAAGAAAGATTAAGGGAATTGGTACAGGAAGAAGATCAATCACGAGGTGAAAGATCTGAGGTACATCCCTGGATAAAAGATTTGATAAAAATCTTTGATAAGAGTTGGCATGGAACACCAAAAGCAGGAACTCCAATTTCTGAAATGGAAGACGAAGGAGGAGGAGAGGATGTGGCAGAACCAACGGAGAGTTCAGACTCTCCAACACCATTGCAATTGAGTTACATGAGTGAAGAAGAAGAAACCCAAGGGCAGAACTTGGAAGATGAAAACAGAGAGAAGAAATTGGAAGAGGAAGAGTATGAAGAAGTAGACCCAACAGTTGAGGTTGAGACTACAACCAGGACATCCCAACCCGTTGGACCTGGATCAGGTGGAGCACTTGGATCACAGGCCAACGAAGGTGTCGGCTCAGGGGGATCAGGCGGGCAGCCTGGATCTAGCTCTGGGTGGACAGGGAGTGTGGGAAGTAGTGCAACTGGAGCTGGGAATACTGTGAATATAGTGGGGCCAGTAGCAGGGAGTGCTCAGGGGCCAACACTTGGTGGAAGTACCACCACAACTACAACAGGTCCTCAAGGACCAGCACCAGCAAGGGGCCAGCACCTGTCAGTGGGCAGGAGGTAGGGCCACAGATGGCGTTACAACCAACATGGGCAAAACCACATTTTCCAATATATTCAGGAAAAGGGGATCCTGATGTACACATTGGCCAATTTGAGCACATGTGTATTGTGAACAATGAGAATGGCGATGATGCCAAGATGAGACTGTTTCCTTGCTCACTTATAAAGAAAGCAAGTGAATGGTATGCTAGATTCCCTGATAATCATTTCCTAACCTGGAATGGCTTGAATACACCATTCCAAAATAGGTTGAGGACAAGTAAAACTGAGGATGAAGTGTATGGAAGTTTACAACAGTTAAATCAAAAGAAGCATGAAACTGTTGAGGAGTATATGGAAAAGATGGAATTGATGATGAAAAAACTGGCTGCTGTACCAACACCAGGGTTACAGAAGACTTGGTTTGTGAGTGGACTAAGACCAGAGTTGCAAAAGAAAGTGGATATGTTACCCCATAATACAGTGGAGGAGGCATTTGAAACGGCAAACAGAATTGAGCAATTGGGAATGCTCAGGAGAGAGAAAATGGATGATGATGACTCTGAGGATGAGTCAGATGAGGAAGAAGAACAAGAGCTGAAAAGGAAGAGTAAGAGGAAGGAAAAGTTGAAGAGGGATAACTATGAGAAAAGATTAGAAGAAATCTTGAAGAAGTATGCCACAGAGGCTGCAACACATTGGAGGAAGGGTGTTTGGTGTGTAAAGTGCCAGAATGAAGGCCATACCACCACTGAATGCCACATGAAGGAGAAACATTGTACCATCTGTAAGATGGATAACCATTCTACTGAGAATTGTTACTACAACAGAAGGACAGCTGCAAGAGAACCTAGGCAAGTAAGGGTGCATCAAGTGCAGCCCCAGCCAAGAAGAAACAGTGATCAGGACCACTATGGTAGGCCTGGTGGTTATAACAATGGCATGGAAGGGAGAATCCAAGAGGGAATTACCAATGAAATTCCAAAGGCAACTATCAGGGTAATCCAAGGGGGAATTACCAGCCAGGGAATCAGGATTACATAAACAATCCCAGAACAGACCAAGGGCGAGGACCTAATGGGGAAGAACTGTGTTACTTTGTAATCAGGCAGGACATCGCAAGGCAGCCTATCCATTCTGGATCAGACACCAGAATGAGATGAGAGCTCCTGTGAATGAAGGGCCAGTGGTGGCAGCTCACATGGTTAGGCCATGTGTTGTACCAGAAGTAAGTACAATGATAGTAACCAGAAGCAAAGCCAAAATAATACCTCCAGTAGATGAGGAAGGTGATGATAATGATGATGGCAGTGATGTGCCAAAAGATGATGAGGCTTGGAGAGATGAGAAGGAACTGCACAAGGAAGTGGCAGATACCATAAGGGAAATGCAAAAGAGTACTGATATTCCTATGGCAAATTCCTCTGATTCTGAAAGAGAAGAGGAAGTGAGTGAGGATGAAGGGAAGAAAAAAGCTGCAGAAATGCAGAGTAATGAAGGGACTTTGGCTGAAGTAATATGCCAGTCCAAAGCGGAGATTACCATTGGACAGCTATTGGCTATGGCACCTTATTGTAGACACAGGCTGTATCAAGCAATCAATCGAATTGCCCATGTGACAGGGAACATAGACCTGAACAACAAGGTGACTAGTTAAAATGTGAAGCCGGAAGGGCGAGAAACAGTCATGGACTTTGATGATTCTATGCCAGTAATCCAATTGAGAATTGGAAGCACAGAACTAACTGATGTACTGATAGATGGAGGCTCTAGAGTGAATATCATGACAGACCAATTAAGGCAGAAGCTTGGTCTAAGTAACATGAAACCAACCCCATTTACAGTAACAATGGCAGATCAAAGAAGTGTACAGCCATTGGAATTGATAAGAGGAGTTAAGATACAGATTCAAAAGATGATCTTTAAGATCCCAGTAACTGTGTTGAAAATGGATGAAGTCATGGAAGCTTACTCCTTATTGTTGGATTGACCGTGGCTGAAACAGGCCAGGGTATTCCATGACTGGAATTCCCAGTTACTAACTGTGCATGATGGGATGCACAAGATACAAATCACCACTAAGAAATCTAGTAGATTACCTGCTACGAGAAGACCTCGAGGGGTCAGGGAGTATGACTGGAGGGGAGGACTTGATGAGGAGCAGGAAGCTACTTTGTTTGCTGCACATCCAGAGTGGGAGCAGGTTGCAGAGATGCAACTAGAAGACCTAAGTTGTTTAAAAGGTATCCATTGTGGTGTAGTGACAACAACACCAATTGAGGGTGAAACAAGCAGTTACCCACCACATTTCTATGAAGAAAAAGAGGGAGAAAATGGAATCCTAGAGGAACCAGCCACTGTGAGTTTACAGGATGAGGTGGTGACTGGTTGGATAGTCACAGCTGATAAGCAGGTGAGAGAAGTGAATGTGGGAACTGAAGAGGAACCAAGGATGGTGAAGGTAGGTGAGAGTTTGTGTGAACTATAAGAAGTTGAATGCTTGTACGAAGAAAGATCATTTCCCTTTGCCATTCACAGAAGCGGTATTGGACACTGTGGCAGGCCATGAGATGTACTCATTCATGGATGGCTTTAGTGGTTATAATCAAGTGCAAGTGACAGAAGAAGACCAGGGAAAGACAACTTTCATCACAGACTGGGGTGCTTATGCATACAAAGTCATGCCTTTTGGACTTTGTAATGCACCAGCAACCTTTCAGAGAGTGATAAGTGAATCTTTTCATGAGTATCTGGATGATTTCATGTAGGTGTTCTTGGATGATTTCAGTGTGTACAGCTCTAAGAATGAGCACTTGCATAAATTGGAGTTATGTTTGGCCAGATGCAGGATGAGAGGTCTGGGCCTGAATCCAGAGAAGTGTACTTTCTGTGTGAACTCAGGGGTGCTTTTGGGATACATTGTGTGTAAGAGGGGACTTCTTGTGGATCCCAGAAAGACAGAGGCCATTAAAGCTTCTCCACCACTAGTAAATGTTAAGAGTCTAAGAAGATTCCTTGGACAAACCAGTTATTGCAGAAGATTTGTCAGACGGTATGCACAGATAGCAGCACCATTGAGCAAGCTTCTGAATAAAGATGCAGTGTTTGCATGGACAGCTAAATGTCAACAGGCTTTTGAGGAACTTACATTGTCAGTAACAACTACACCTGTGCTGATTAACCCTCACTGACATGTAGTATTTCATGTTCACTGTGATGCCTCAGGAGAAGCGTTGGGAGCAGTGTTAGCCCAAAATGTTACAAGAAATATAGATTCACCTGTGTACTATGCTAGCAAGTTGATGAACAGTGCTGAAAGGAACTATAGCACAACTGAAAGAGAAGCACTAACAATGATTTATGCAGTCAAGAAATTCAAGCATTACCTATTGGGAAGGAAGTTTATGTTTTATGTGGATCACTAGGCTCTGATATATCTGGTGAACAAACCTTTGATAAGTGGAAGGATAGCAAGGTGGTTAATAATCTTGCACGAGTTTGACTTCGAAGTTGTTTACAAGCCTGGTCATTTGCATCTTGTGGCAGATCACTTGTCACGCCTATCAACAGGAGAGCCCGCCACAGGAGTAGATGACCAATTACCTGATGCGAGTTTATTTGCAGTGGAGGTGCAGGGAAGTGCAGATGACTAGTTAGATTGGCAGTGGCCAATCAGATACTACCTTACTCATGGTCAGTGCCCACCTAGTTATGGAAAGGAGCAGAGGAAGAGAATCGCTATCAAGGCTTTACCTTATACTATGGTAGGGGGCAGAATGTATAGGCTAGGACCTGATGGAGTACTTAAACGATGCTTGTACCACCATGAAGTAAGTAAAGTTTTGGAGGAAGTTCATAAAGGAGTGGCTGGAGGTCATTTTGGAGAAGAAACTACCAGTAGAAAGTTACTACTTGCAGGTTACTGGTGGCCTACTTTGTTCAAGGATGTACACAAGTATTGTCAGAGTTGTGATGAGTGTAAGAGGCTAGGACCATTGCAGAAATCTGGGAAGATGGCTTTGCATCCTACGATGCCTACTGAACCATTTCAGAAATGGGGACTAGACTTTGTTGGACCATTAACCCACCAGCCAAGAATACACAGAACAAGTATATAATCACAGCCACTGATTATACTACCAAGTGGGTGGAAGCTAAAGCTTTGAGGGATAACACAGCTAAGTCCACAGCAAGGTTCATATATGAGAACATACTTACACGATTTGGCTGTCCCCTGGAATTTATCAGTGACCAGGGAAGTCACTTCATTAATGAGACCATTGAACTATTGACTAAAGAGTTCATGATTGTGCATAAGAAGAGTACAACTTATTACCCACAGGGTAATGGGCAGGCAGAGGCTATCAACAAAATACTATGTACTATCTTGGCTAAGATAGTCAATGCAAACAGAACAGATTGGGATACAAAGCTGCTGACAGCTTTTGTGGTCATACATGACTTCATATAAAATCACCACTAAGTATACACCATTCCAATTAGTTTATGGTATGGAAGATTTACTTCCAGTGGAATTCTTGTTACCTACCATGAAAACTGAATGGGGAAGGACCCTTGGATTACCCTGATAGTTGCCTCTGGAATTTCCTTGGTAATTCCTTCTTGAATTACCTCTCCCTTCCATGCCATTGTTATAACCACCAGGCCTACCATAGTGGTCCTGATCACTGTTTCTTCTTGGCTGGGGCTGCACTTGATGCACCCTTACTTGCCTAGGTTCTCTTGCAGCTGTCCTTCTGTTGTAGTAACAATTCTCAGTAGAATGGTTATCCATCTTACAGATGGTACAATGTTTCTCCTTCATGTGGCATTCAGTGGTGGTATGGCCTTCATTCCGAGAGTCTGAACTCTCCGTTGGCTCTGCCACATCTTCTCTTCCTTCTTCACCTTCCGCTTCAGAAACTGGAGTTCTTGCTTTTGGTGTTCCATGCCAACTCTTATCAAAGATTTCTGTCAAAATCTTTTATCCAGGGATGTACCTCAGATCTTTCACCTCGTGATTGATCTTCTTCCCGTACTAATTCCCTTAATCTTTCTTGCAAAGAAAAAGAAAGAGTGGCATCCAACTCTAGTTCTTCCGGTATGGGTGATGTACTCTATGATCTTAATGGTGTGAGAGGTCCAGATGATTCCCCTATGTCTATTCCTCTCTCCCAAAGATATGGATAATTAGCTTTCAGATAACTTTCTCTTTTTGCTGAATATCTCTGGAGTCTAGCTTCTCTTTCATCACTCATGTTCCATGTCTTTCATTTCTTTTAATGTGGCAATAACCAAAACTCTCTTCTGTAATATCTCTCGTATATGTCTGGGTTTCTTTCAAGCTTCAATGCACCCTTGGCTATACTAGGAGTCTCCGTTACCATATAACCATATGACAAACAAGTCTGGAAAGCTGTTCTTGGTGTGAGTTTGATCCACAAAATATCCTTTGGAATCCAATTCTTTACCAGTACAAGCTCTTCATGCATATGAGTATAAACATTCACCTTTCTTTCCTCCCAGCCTTCAAACTCTACTCGCTTAATGGATAGCAATGTTATCACATAAACCAGTGTTGGTAACCAACGTGCTCTTCCTCTACACGCCACCTGATAAATCTTTATCACTCATTTCTCCAGACCCCATTCAGGGTCAGCATCATGCACTCTCTTAAGAATGTTTTCTTTACAACCGTCTGGCAATTCCAAGAACCTCTGAAAGAATCGTTTGGACAATCTTTCCTTCTCAGTTTCACAGGGAATTTGATTCACATCAAATTCTTTAATTCTCCAACCACCATGATCCCACCAGATGCCTGTCACATCTGGTTGTTCATGACCCAGTTCCCCAGTATGGTCGCCAAATGTCGAGCGGCTTTTACTCACCCATCCCTTCGCTATCCGAGGTGGGAACTCCAAGATAGAAGAGTTGGAAATCTCTAAGCACTCAGCCCGCTCAGAACAGTCAGTCATGACCTACAGCTAGTGTATCATGGGGGTGTTTCCTATTTGTACTCCTTCCCGCATTCATGTTAGCGAGTTACCTTACTGTCTGCAATTAAGTATCAGATTGCTTCAGCAATCTATCAGGTTCCATCCACTCATCCATTCATCCACACCTTCACTCAGGTCTCTCTACACAGTGTGAGTATGAAGTATGTATCAGATTAATATCTATCAAGTATCAGGCTGAAGCCATGGTGTCTCTAATCTACTCTACATTGCAATTCTACAGCTTACATTCATCAAGTATCAACAGATCGTCTCTCCTCCTACTCCGTGCTCTCCATCTTTTCACTCAGAGATGCGCTCTCCCCTTCATTTCCAAGCCGTGATGCCAGAAGTCCTCCCAAGAAGTGATCCCCATGGCGTCCCCGCTCTTCGCTTTTATCTACCTACAAGCTGTTCTAACCGCTTTCCTAACTAACCGTCATCCATGTAGTACACGTTCCTTCTTCAGATGTCGTTCCCTTCCAATGATAACTGTCCCCCAGCTGTGCCGAGCTGTGACTGGCTGTATCAGGCTGTGTAGGGCTGTGCGAAGCTGTGGCGGCTGTGTCGGGCTGTGACTGGTTGTGTTGGGCTGTGTCGGGCTGTGTTGGCTGTGCGAAGCTGTGACGGCTGTGATGACTGTGACGGGCTGTGTTGGCTGTGCGAAGCTATGACGGCTGTGATGACTGTGACGGCTGTGTCTGACTGTATCGGCTGTGTCGGCTGTATCGGACTGTGACGGGCTGTGTCGGGCTGTGTATCTCCCCCACTAAAGCCTGTTGCTGTCACCCCTACGGCTCCTGTTGGTCTCAGTTTGTGTAAAAATTAAGGGTACCCCACAGATCCCGTAAAAACGTCTAAGTCCCAAGCAGCCCTCTAACACCTTGCCAGCTGCAGGCGTCGCCCGTACTTCAACAGCATCCAGGGACACCTTGGCTGACTCCAATGAATCCTCCGAGAGACTGGCTGAAGATCTTGCCATGGTGGATTGCTTGCCTGCCTCTGACTCCAATAAGGCATGGAGCAATGCAAAGCCATTGTGAAGCGTATCCTTTGTTTGAAACTGAGCCTGTTGTGTACACCAGGGTTCTGAACTGCTCTTTTCCCGGACCCATATGTCACAAAGTGGTGGCAAATTAGAGCATAAGTGCTCCACGTTTATGAGGGCCAGAACTTGTGTGGATGGGCCGTCACTTAGACCAGGGTATGCTTCGATGTAGGATGCCCACGAGATTGAAACCTCCCCTGCTAGTGAGGTAGATGAATTTGAAAGTATTCTTCAATCTTTCTCCTGAGCGTGGGGATTGGACTGTCACCTATTGGCTCTTTGATAACAAATTTATGAATGTCCACAGTGGTGATCCAAAGAGATTCCATCCCTTCTCTGTTTGGAGACGTGATCAAAATTCTAGGTTCGTTGCAGAATATCAGCGGGGTTATGCATGCTGCCTGGGACTATTTTGATGAAGCCAACTGAGTGCATCCTTGAAGAGAGAGGGTGGGAAAGGTTTGCAATCTTAAGCATATGCTAGAAATTATGGGATTGAGTGCAATTCCTATGCTTGCATCTGGATTTTGAAAGTCAATTGATCTCATGGGGGTCTTGGAGTTGGAAGGGAGACCTATGATTTCTGGTATATGATGTAACGTTGTGGGTGTTGAGCTGTCTTCAGAGTCAATAAGAACTGTTGTGGAGATGACGATTGGCCCTGGTTGAGGGGATGCCTGAACCCTAGGAGCCTCCACGATCGCAGTATGCTGCTGCAGCTCCGGAATTGGTGACCACAAGATGGCAGCCGACAGGTCCTCCCCTCCATGGATGTATTGGAGGGGGGACCTAGTGTTCACAATTGATCTGGAGATGTCATTTTCCAGCTCCATAGGGTCAGCTGGCCTGCGGTGCTTTTTAGCAACGGGTGCAGTAACTGATGATGGAAGATCATTCAGGGCCCAGCTTTGTCTTTCTTGGCAGATACCAGCTTCAGTTTGCATAGGAGTAGCAGCTTTAACCAGAATAGGCGTAGACTGAGTTGAGGTAAGATTCTCCTTGGAAGGGGCATTCCCCAGAGGTGCATGGAACCCTGTAGTGCTTAGGATTTTTGTTGGTGCGATCTAGTCCAAGGGAGAAGTTGCAATTAGCGGGGTAGAGGTTGCAATTAGCGGAGCAGAGACCGGTTGGATTGGGGAGTTGCGTTTTCTCTTTCCAATTGGACAATCCGCTTTCATGTGACCTTGTTTTCCACAGTTATAACAAGCTGATCCAGGCGAGTCTTTCATTAGTTTGACAGAGAAGTAGTTCCCCTTGTTGTCAATGGGCAATCTGATGCAATTCGGGATCTTGCTCTCATTGGGCATCATGATAACGATTTTGGGAAGACCATTCTCCTTCATCTTGGAAGCTATTGTTACTCCTTTCCACGCATCCTTTTTTCTCAATGTATCCATACACATTTCAGGGTCGAACACGCCAGAAAGCCAAGGGTAGTAGAGCCAAAGCATTCCCAATGTTTGGGAGGAAGATCAGGGATCCCACAAACGGTGACAATCTTTGGAGCCCATATTGTCCCATTCATGTTACCCATCTGGGGAAACCAAGGAAATATGTTAATATTAGGGCCCAGCCTGTGGGGGGTGAACGCCAGGGCATGATCAGCTGCGGCCTTGGTTTAAAAAATGATCGACTAGAACCCACGACCTCTTGGATGGCAAAAGTGTTGTTGCAGATCGCCCGATCCTCCAAGGTGAGAGATCACCCACTCTCGAACAAAGGTTCGGTCTTGTTTCGTTCCGGGAAAATGCAGGAGGATACCTCGCTCATGGCATCCCGAGACTTTGTCATTGAGAGAATCAAAATCAATAGCTATAGAGAGTGCTGCTTCCTCCATCTCAGCTTGCGATTCTTCAATGTCCCCTTCTTCAGACAATGCATCCTCCAACATATTCGGCACACTTGAAGCTGTGTGAGCTGGGGGGACTGAGGGAGGTGGGAGGCCCGATTGGCCAGTTGAGGAAGCCGTAGCAATGGCCAAGGCCCGGATGTTGTCCTGCCGACCAGTAGCATGAGCCCGGTGGGCCAGAAAAAATGCATCACCCGATTGTGAGCTCCCTTGAACTGGAAATTAGGGCCCATCTTACGATAATCTCAGACTCTCTCAACTAAGCGAAAGAGGGGTGGCTCTCGGAAAGTCTAGAACACAAGCTGGGGGGAAGGCTTGGGAGAAGAGACACCTGGGGTGGATTAAAGGTGGTGAGAGGATGAGAATGGAAATTGGCGGCTAACTGTCTCATCAGTCTTTAATGAGGGATAGCTACAATCCGGCCAAAATATCACCACTATGAAGATGGAGGCGCATTGAAGCGCATGAATCCCTCGATTAGAGTAACAAGATGAAGGTAGATGGATACTTGTTGGGGCTTAGAAAGGCCTGATGAATATAGAGGGATGGTTATAAAATCAGGAAACAACGTTCGTCGTGGCACCGCTTGCTTTGAAGAGCCTGCGAAGTGGGATGTCATGAGGAGATGATGAAGGCGACGACGATTAGGCAGGTTAGGAGGCAACTCCATCTCGCAGATCGCGCTAAGAGGTAGAGTTACCATTGCCACTGCTCCCTCCCCTCACCGCAACATGTGGAGTTACATCGCCCCGTCTTTCCAAACTTTGTTTTTCCTATCTGGTAAATGTTACCTTCTGTAAATGTTAATGTGTTACGATTAACCCCTTCATAGCTGTTAATGTGTTAACCTTGTCTAAATGTTATTTTTTCGACTGTAAACATTTATCCAGGGCAGACTGTACTGCCATGGCAGCAAGGCGGGCCCAAACCCCAAGGCCAAGATAGCGAGGCACCATGCTTGCACGGCAGGGTTTTTTTTTTTCTACTCCTCTGGTATCTTGGAAATTGGCCCCGCCAAACGGGCCGTAGAGTGCACTTGGCGGGGCATTTTGGCTTGCACCGCTGGAGATGCTCTTAGATACTCTCTTCTCTCTCTCGTGAGCAGCAAGGACTGGGGGATGCTGAATACTTTCAAAACTTAGCCATCCGGCAAGCGGCCAGGACTACCCTCGATATGGCTGACTACCGTTTCCAATCTCCCTCTCCATCGCAAAATGTAAGTCCTCGAAGGCTGCGCCCTCCGCCATTTTGCTCGGAGGCATCAGCACATTCATCTCATTCACATATCGACCATACTCATGTTAATGGCCCCCATACCTCGTTCGCAGTAAATGAATTGAGTGATAGCCAAAATACCTTGACTGCGTCAAATGCAAGAAGGTTTCCTCCTGCTAATGTCAATAATGAGGAGGCTAGCTAAACCTCACCAGCATTGCTAGCGCAGTCACAACCCGCCATACCTATGGGTCCTCCTCCCAGCTTCGAGGGAAAACCCTTACCTCACTTTGCCACCCCCGCACGGTTTGTATCTTCTAGCGCACCGGTTTTTACTCGAACTTCGGCAGTGAGAGGAAACACTAACTTTTCTGAGATTCCGCTGGCTCCTGGGACTCCACCTCCAGCACGGGTTTCACCAATTGACATCGCTGAAGATGACCATACGACCTACTCGGGTCTGGCAGATGACCAGTGTGACGCATTCGTTTTGTTCTCTTCTCAAACGGTACTATCACTTTCCACCTCCAGAGGAATCAGAATGGCGATGCAGTATTATTGTTTATCAAGGAAAGGGGGAAGGTTTTAGCTGCGAGCATCGCTGTCTTCAAATCTTTCTGACTCGCTCATGTGCATAGGTGCTTTTGTTGGTTAGTCATCACTTATCATGCGATTACGTGTGTAATGCAGCGGAGACCTTTCTTGATCCCTCCTTAGCGAGAGAGGAGGAGTTGATCCGGTGTTGATTCGTGAGTCAACGGAAGAGGTGAAATACTCGATTAGGTCTGGGAAGGTGCATCTATGCTGAGTGTGAAGCAGTTAAGTGGAAGTCACTCTGTGAGGCTCCAATCAACCTCGTTGCATTTGATTTTGAGGTGAATACGGAGTGCATAATTGGCTGACATGAAGAGCACTACGTGTCCCTCTCCTCTCAGGGCCATTCCCTTTGTGAGATTTAGGGTTGAGTCTCTCTTTTGCAACTTATCCGGATTAAAGATTTTGACCACCAGTATGTCTGAGACCAATGGGCTTCCGGAAAAGAGGGGTTTCGGGGTGAGGCCAGGGCTGGATCCCTGTAGGCAGCACCTGCACTACGGCTATGGAATCTGCTAGACAGTCATAGGACAGTTTGAGTATCTGTTGCAAGCAATTTCCATATGGCAAATGTGATCTGTATCTTGCAACATTTTAACCCTAATGTCTTGTGAAGCGTCAGTGTTTATGTAATGATGATGGGTTTGCATGAGGAGAACATTAGAGACAGTCCTATCCGGTAATATATATATAGAGCAGTGGATGGCAGACATGGCACTTGCAAAACTTATGGCTTCGGTCTCAGTAGGAGCACGGGAAGTGAGACATTTTGATGATAACTTGTCAGCATTGTGAAAGAGCTGCCTAATTTTAGGAGCTAGGTGGTGGATTCACCAGTGGATTGGCAACTGTTGCAATTAATTACAAACTGTGAAGGCTTGCACAGTCGGTACACAACTTTACTTGCCAATGTAGCCATCATGGCGGGTTGGAAGTTTCTAGTAAAAGAAGCAGATATTCAAATTCAGTGGAAGAGACCACTCGTCCCTGGCTGCTACGCAAGGCGCCATGCTGGGTCACTACAGGGCCAGAGTGGTAGCATTTTTGGTGGCGAGTCTTCCCGTGTTGACACAAACACCTAGTATGTCTGCAACTGTGGGGGAACTGATGAAGTCACTGGGAAGTTATAACAGCTGGTCGCTGTCATATAAGATATAATTTCTTTGTTTCCTAATCTTGGATTGACTCTCCAAGTGATTAGACAACATTCTTCTGGTTCCTTTCCTATCATTGTTTCTTCTTCCACGTGTCTTCTCTTGACTCGTCCTGTTGCATATGTTTTCATCTTTCAAAGCTTTTTAAGGGAGGTCAGGTTTACCCTCTCACATTGATATAGAGGAGAGATATGAAGACTCCTGCCAAAGGTGTAACTTGTGGTGTCACTTCACCCCAAAGGGCTACTGCCTTCTGTTCGGAAGGTGGACAACATTCTAATGGCTGTAACCGGGGCAATGCGGTTGCCCAAATCTCCCCCAAGGACTCGAAAGTCCTCAGGTACTTACACATTAAGTGACCGGTTGACCCGGGACCCCCCCTTTTAGAGCTGGGTTGACTGTAATGGGTGACATCCAACATACACCTATGTGGCTTTGACCCCATGACGTTTTTATGGCACATCTCATGTTCAAAGTGTGCTTTCTTGTGTGACTTTCTGGTCTCTCATCCTTATTGTTTGTAGGTGCTGAAGGAGAAGAAGATCACAAATACCGCAAGCTTGGGATTTGGAGCTCTTGTATGTCCAGGCAGGGAGACAGTGCCAGGTCCTCCCATGGTTAGGCGTGATGCTTTGCGTTGTCAAAGCTGTGGGGCATATGCAAATCTGACTTGCAGCATTGTACCCAGTTCCAGCCACTGGCAATGTATTTTTTGCCACAAATTGAACAGTAGCAATGGAGAATACGGAGCAGGCAGTGGGGTTGATTCGCACAATTGGCCGGAGATTGTGACTAGTGTGGTTGATTATGTGGATGCAGGTAAGCTCATTGATAATCTTGATTTGTGGTCCTGGTCACTCTTACAGCATTCTTAGGACACTGTAGAACTGCCTTTGCAGAAATTGTTTCCTGGGACCAAGGGAACTGGGGCTCATTGGTATTCTGGACGGCCTTAAGAGAATGGATCGACAAAGGCAATACTGGTAAATGGGCTGGAAAGTGTACATGGAAATGCCCGCATTTTGTGCCAACGTTAAGATTGCTTGGGTGAGACCCGACCCTAAGGGAGGTCAATCCATTATTAGTGTACATAATGTGATAACAAAGGAGCAGGCATGGTTCAAACAGCATTACCTCAAGGTTGCAACATCACATCAGCAACATTACAATTAGTCACAGAAGTGGAGCACATGGAAACTCTTGTGCTGATAATTTGCAGTTCATGGGCTGTTCATAAATGTTATGTGAGTGCTGATTACAGACTGTCTTGTGTTGTATATTATACATAAAATTTGCATGCAATGCTTACACCAAATAGATTTTGGGACTTCCAAGAGAAGTTTGGGAGAATGAATACTTGTTTCACTTCGAGTTCTAACTTGCCCCGGCAAGTCAAGTGCTATCATGTAGTGATTTGGCAGGCCGTGGAGATGTCTATGTGCATGATCTCTTGTATGGGAATGTGCAGACTAATGTTTGTTGCAAACTTGGCAGGTATGCGACACCCAGGGTTTGTGTCAGTGTCTGATTCAACTATGACTGCCCCAGTTGTGGTGCTAATTGATGACACCCTGGACGAAATTCATCTTCGAGACCTGCAAAGCTCATTGCACTCCTTCTTGGACTCCCTTTCACCAGCAGCACGCATTGGCATTGTCACCTATGGACAGACCATTTCAGTTTATGATCTTTCTGAACCAGGGGTTGCGGCAGCAGATGTCTTACCTGGTGAAGCTCCTTTATCCCAAGAGCTTCTCAAGATGTTGATTTATGGAACAGGGGTCTACCTAGCCCCTATACATGTCTGTCTTCCTATTGCACAGAGTATAGTGTCTGCCCTGCGCCCGTACAGAGGAAGTTTACCTGAGGTTGCAAGGGATCGATGCCTGGGAATGGGTATCGAAGTTGCCCTGGGCCTAATTGAAGGTCCATCAACAGAGCTTCAGCGGAGTACTGTCAAGCGATCTGGAGGTAGTAGTCGTGTACTGGTGTGTGCGGGGGGGCCCATGTGTCTGGGGCCTGGCTCTTTACCCCAGACAGATATTCACCCGAATCATGCGTACTTGGAGAACAGGGCCACTAAGCATATGGAGCATTCGGCCAAAGAAGCCACGAGCTGGACGTAGCTGTGGATGTCATCTGTGCTGGCACCTGTCCTGTTCGAATCTCCACCTTGCAGCCCTTAACGAAGGCCTCAGGGGGGTATTGTATTTACATGACGACTTTGGGGAGGTATTTGGTCTCAACATGCAGCGTGCGGTGCAAAGGGCTACAGGATTTTGTGGAGTGCTGGAGGTTCGCTGCTCCAAGGGCATTGCTGTTACCCATGTCATAGGTGAGATTATGTCTTGGTTTGTGTTAATCTATACTTTAATGACATCGATGGCTTTCTCGGGATGGACCTCCCGAATGTTTCATACCTTCAAGCAGTTTGTATCTTTGACTGCGGATTGATTGTTTTGGGACGTTGGATGAACAGGCCCAGGAGAAGAGGTGCATGGGGACAGAGAGTCTGAGCAGTTGTTTAAGACTGACACTTCAACAGCTGTTCAGATGCTGAGTGTGGAGGACTGCCAGGCCTTCACACTGGTGATGAAGTTGCAGGAGAGTCTCACCGATGACTATGCGTACTTTCAGTTTGCGGCGCATTTCACAAGTCTCCATCAAGTGCGAGTGACTCGTGTTATGACGGTCCGGCTGCCTACAACCAGCAGCGTGTCAACTTACCTGCAAAGTGTGGATGATGAGGTATGAATCTCAAGCCTTGAATTTCACATATTTGTATCATTTCTTGAAGCTGTCTCTCAGCGGGGATTGTGATGCTCAAATAATGTAGTAGCCGATTTCCACTGTTGGTGTTGTAGAATGTGTTGTTCTTCAACACCATGGGTGAGCTTCAGTAGAACAGTCATCTAGAGGATAAAATAGCAAGCTGTCCACAATTATGTTTGGTTTGACAATATAATGGCTTGGTGAAATCATCAGTGGGTTATGTATTCTGTCTCCTGGGGTGTTGCAGTTGAGCCCAAATGATGTGTATGAGTGCAGAACTGCTCTCTTCAAGCTCATTTGACACTTTTGTTGTCTAAGGCAGGTGGAAGCGGGGCTTTTAGCTAAAAAGACTGTATTGGAGGCCAAGTCTGTGCGAGATGCAGTTGATGCACGTGTCTCCATAGATGAGCGACTGAAAGACATTGCCGTGAAGTTGGGGAAAGCAGTGGCTCATTCAAGGCTACGAAGCTTTCCTACTGAAATGTCAAGGTTACCTGAGCTCTTGTTCCACTTGAGGCGGGGTCCACTACTGGGCAGCATTGTAGGCCACGAAGATGAGAGGGCCATGTACCGGAGTCTCTACTTGCAGGTGTTGAACTATCATCTTCTCTTTTCTCTCCACAGCTAAACATGGACAACAGTCACAGTCTGAATGAGCCTATCCAAAATATGAAACATCTTGAACTCCGCCTGAGATGTTTCAGTGGAAACACCTGTCTGAGGTTCAAGTTTGTAAACTTCTAGGTGTGTCTTCTTCAGAAGACCTGCAGAGTTCTTCTCACTGGGAGTGATGTTAGAGGTGCCCAACAGGTGTATGCATTACCTTTTCTTTGGGTCAACCAGTATGAATGAAATGCTACTGATCTTCGCAGACTTTCACAAGGGAACTGAACCACTTATAAGATGCTTTACATTGAATATGCCCCTCTGCAACTTCTATTCTGTATGCTACACTTCACACTAACTCAGGCCTTGATTTTTTTTCAATGTTTTGTTCCGTGCTAAAATACTGTATGTAGAAGTACTGAGGTGAACCTTGCAGGCTGGGTTTGATTTGTCACTGCGGATGCTGGCACCTCGGTTGCTTATGCACCAAGAGGCAGGCACCTTTGAGGAGCTGCCTGCCCATGATTTAGCTATGCAGTCTGATGCTGTTATCGTCTTGGATCATGGCACTGACATTTTCATATGGACGGTAAACTCTCTGCTGATTCCAGCGTTATCTTCCTGGAGGAATTGGATTACTTTCAATTCTGTGTTATATCTCTCAAGATGAAATGATTTATCTATGCAGTCTGATGCTGTTATCATCTTGGCACTGATTTTTTCATTTGGACGGTAAACTCGCTGCTGAGTCCAGTGTTACCTTTCGGGAGGAATTGAATTACTTGCAATTCTGTGTTACATCTCTCAAGTTGAAATGGAAGGCATTTCTGATGGGACATACTATAGTTGTAGGCACTTTCCAGGAAATCTCGTTACATGTTCACCTATCCTCTGGAGTCTTGCATCTTGGATATCAATCTAGTGGACTGGCTAGCAGGCCCTAGGCTCCTGGGAGCCAATCCTTGTCCGCCAGGCCTGCAATTTCAGGACCACTGCAATCAGTAAATACTTCTCTGGTTGATTTGCTTTTTAAACAAAGCATAGGAGTGAGGCATACCAGGCTACAATTGCAGTGCATACAATTTGGACAGGGATTGGATGTCGCTGCTGATGAAGCTCAAAGTGCAGCAGCCCAGGCGGCATGCCGAACCCTTGCCCACGAACTTACTGAACATCGGTTCCCAGCGCCTCGCATGCTTGCATTAAGGGTTTGTACCTTGCCAGTACCAGTTCTTGTGTTTTGGAGGGTATCAAGTGTGAACAAGGAATAATGTTTTCCTTGTAGAGTGCCTACACTCAGGAATGAAAGATGGATATCCTTCCCTAACTGTTAAGGTAACAGAACGAGCATGGTTCCATTTAATCATTCTCATATTCATCTTTGGGTGCTTTAGTTCTAATCTTGACCTGAGATTCTTCAGATTTCTGCCATTTTTTGGCTATTGCGTTGACCTTCTGTGATCGGATGAGGACAGTGACATAAGCAGATTTGGAGTGGTGTGCAGGAGGCAAGCTCACAGGCACGGTACTTACAGGCTAGGCTGATACCGGCACACAAGGACTCCCCTTATGAGCAGGTCCGTAACCATACTTCATTCATTTACCAAAGCCTAATCCTACTTGATACTCAATAGCCCTACTGCTGCAATGTCAGCTGTATCTTTCTTTGTGAGGCCGAAAAGGGGTTGATGCGTTGGCTTATTTCTCACCTCTTCTATGGTTGGTTGCATGGAAAATTGAGGTCCCCTCAACTGGTGTATATCTGAATCTTTCATTAAAAAAGGAACAAGTTTATTCAGTTAACTGAGTGTCCATGAGCAGCTGAATCGAGATTTGTTGTTGAGCATGAAGATATGTTCATGATGCTTCAGTTAGTAAATTGGTCAAGATGGTTTGAGGTGTTCAAACTTGATTGGATGGGAGCAGGAAGTCAGGTTTCCACAGCTACGAACTTTGAAATTGGAGCAAAGAGCGCGGTTGAAGGGCAACTTTTTGCAGACTGATGACTTCAGCTTTTGCGAATGGATGCGAAGCCTTAAGCTGGTTCCCCCAGAACCTTGTTAATAGCAGATGATGGTGCGAGTATTTTAATCCCTTTTCATAGGGTTCATGTGTTTTGGAACCCTTTTCTGGCTACAGATGCTTTGACTGTCCCTCAAGGTCACCCCTGTTTCTGTGGGAAGGTTTGGCACATGAATCATAGTCAAAGCTTGTAGGTTTGTCACGGGTTATCTGTCAGAAAATAATTGGTGCTCAGGGCACCAAAAGGTTTAATCAACCTAATAAGGACTGTAAAATCTTTTATTGGCTGATTGCAGGTAGTATATTAGAGTTGATAACTCTTTTTTGAGGAAAAAGAATTGGAGAACAATGTCTCTCTCTAGGTTAAGGCAACTAATGGATTCTAACTAATTTATGGATCAGAATCTTTAGGCCAGCCCATATCAATATATGAAGGAAGCCAGTTTGTTGGTTTTGTTTTGTTCAAGGTTAGGTAAAATAGTAATTTCTAGCTAATTAGAATTTTATATATTTGTATTTGTATTTTGTTGGCATTGGGACTTCATTTGGTTTTATGTGTCAAGTGAGGTGGCGAACCTCACTTGGGACGTGTAGAGCCTCACCTACACGTGAGGCTCAGGAAGTCTCGTTTTTTTCTAGTGATAAAGGATCCCAATAACCCTCAAGAAGCTCCACTTGCATCCCCAATACGAGCCTCCTGAGGCCTCTCTCATCGCCATAGCTCTAATTCTTGAGTGGTGAGATCTGTATGGTGGATCCCTTTAGCAAAGGTTGCATTGACTTGACTTATATTGAGTGACAGAATAAGGTTACACTTGGAAGAGTTGAGTTTGCTCCTTAGTATGTGGTGTTGCATGCTTGAAGGTTTTCCATTGCATTCCGTTTCTGTCATTCCCTTTACTTCGGACTATTGGAGGTCCTTGGAAGCTAGTATTGGGCCGGCCTTTGGAGCCTTTTGAGGGATATTGGGAGTTGGGGGCACAAGATTTGGAGCGGGTTGGCTCCATTGATCTAGTAGTGGCAGGTTGGCTCTGCTAAGGGCATTCATCAGTCGGGCATGACAATGGATTGCGAGACTTGAGGTCGGGTCTGTTTTGGGAGATGGTGCGGGTTTTGCGCCACTTACAGCTTCATCAAGCTGTATCTTCTGCATACATATTGGAAAATGTGTCACTTATCTCGGGCCAGGGTGATGGCCCGTGTGCATAAAGTCCTGTCGTGGCTTGGGTCAGCAGTGTAGCTGGATGCAGCTGCAGTGGGGTCACGGGCTCATCGTCCACGGTTATGGTGGACTAACTTGATGTCACCCACACTGCTCAAGCGTGTATTTGATGGGGTGCAACGGCCAGCACATCTCACAGTGGACAGCATTTTGGACACATGGAGGCAGTCTCAGCGTGTGAGACACGATGACCGTTTGCCTTTGGCAGTGGTCAACCAGGTGGATCAACCACGAGCAGCACTACCTACACTGCTCAACTTCCCGGGATCGCATGCTTTCCGGGATAATGGATCTGGCCTCTTGTGGGATGCTAACGCCATCATTAATTTTTAATTGCAGAGATCATTTTGCATCCAGGGAGATCCTGCAAATGTCAAAACTGCTAATCTGGTGACCTCCAAAGTCTCAAGGAACACAACTAAACTTCTACACAGGAAGAAATACAAATCATTTCCCTCACAACCTCTGTCTGCAAAGTAGGCAGGATGCATTCAATTGCAGCCATCCGTCGATGCAGTCACTGTGGAAACAATGAGTGCAGAGGCTGAGTGTTTTAACTGTTTTCCCAGGTCTTGGATGCTCCATGCATATGGAACATGCTTCCGACCCAACAACTGCTGTAGAAACAATAGTTTGAGGATAAGAGCTTTCGATGAAATCCAAAGAAACCCCAGTCTAGCTGCGCTCAACATCCTCCTCTACAACGCCGAACGCTTCCCAAACATCATCTTCGTCCTCATCTTCATCCCATTCCTTGTCCCCTTCCTCCTCTCTGTCATCTGTGGAGGAGTCCCCAATTGCCAAGGCGGTGGGCCGAGCCGCATTCATTCCAAAAGCCTCACACTGCTGAGCGAATCATAGTCATAACTGGATCAGTAGAGTTGGATGAGCAAGCAAGGGCCGAGGAGGCTACTCGTCAGTCAACAGTCCTGGCAAATGCAGCTGAGGCAGAGCGGCTTCGTCAACACAATGAGCAACAAGTGATTCAGAAGGGCGCAAAGGCCAAAGCTCGTCGGGCGGGGGCAAAGAAGAAGGACAAACTTACCAAGGTTATGAAGGTCGCTGCTGGAGGCAGTCTGGGGAGCAGGACGCCAAACGCAGATGCATCCATGGGGGATGCAAGTTTGATGGGGCTTGATGGGCTTGAGTCGAGGAGCAGTTCAGTCGGCTCCACCTCCAGTCTGCGAGCAAGAAATGCCTCTTTGATGAGAAGCCCTTCGCGGCCAGGAAGATTGGAACAAATATCTTGTACTCGACTTTAGTTACTTGCATCCATGCAGATTACAGTAGAATGTTCGATGGGAAGCAGAGTGGTGAGTGGCCCCAAGAGAAAAAACATCTTGACAAGTGGATAAGATCTGTTTCGCATGGAGATTTCTCGGAAATCAATGGACTGGATGCATAATTCGGTGCAGTGGAGCTCCTCATGGCTGATATCCCTCACGGCACTACAGTGAAGGAAACTGGAGGCGATGGCATCTCGAAATGGAATGAGGAGACTTTGAAGGACATCTTGTATGCTCTGTCTCTGGCTGGGAAGCTCCTACACGACAAGGGATGTGTTGTGTTGTGTTGTTTACAAAGGGCGACAACCAAACCGAACAGGAAGTTCGGACTGCCATGATAATCATGAAGAAGAAGTGGACGTGCGTAAACTACCTCCCCCTCATGTCGAATGTCACAGAACATGTGAGGGAATATTGAAATACCTGTGTACAGTCATTGTTTCTGTGCTTTATTGCAAGACCATAGATGTGATGTTTGTTTCAGTTCTCTGACATCCAGTTTTGTTCACAGACCAGAGTTTTCTTTGTATTCTGCCTCGCGAAGGAGAATTCAGAATTTAGGCTTCGCAACAAATCGATGGAAGTGGACATGGATGAGGACCTAGTTGGTTTTGTTTGTAGCCCTCTATTCATTGTAGCAACCTGCTCTTCAAATCACAGCTCTTGCAGCGGATAATTAGGCCCTTGTGAAATAAAACCTTTTCATGGACATTACCTCAGGGTTCAACTGATTTTTGATTTTCTTCGAGTGTGACTATTAGGGAGGTTCAACACCGAACTGCCAAAAAATGGATGTTGTATAAGAATGTGGTTGGGGCTTCAACGAAGCATTGTTCGGCGTCGAACACCACAACTGCTTTCCAGTTGCAGCTCTTGCTTGTCTTTGGCTTTGCATCTGTAAAGTTTGAGTTCGGAGCCGAACTTTATCCTGTCATGATGATTTGTGCAAACAAGTACGGTACCGGGCCCAAAGCGATGTTTGTCACCGAACATGACCGGTAATAAAGTTTCTTGACACCTTGTATAAAATGAAAAATAATCTAAATACCCAAAAATTATTAAACTGTCTTTGGCTATGCTTGTGTAAGGTCCGCTTTGGCGGTAAACCTAAACCCTCGCAGGCGCTTTAGGTTTTTTCCGGCGCTTCAGGCGTCAATGATATGCAGTCAACTGTAAGTCAATGCTGGATTTAGGATTTCCTGAAATGATATGACGGTCGAGATAATTTGTGGGATAAACAGAGTTGTATCCGCTCCTCCGCTTCCCAATTTCCCTTCTCTCATTTCTCTCTTTTTTATTCATGTTATCCGGTCCAACCTGCTCCCTCGACTCCCTCTGTTTTCCAGGAGATGGACGTTGGAAAGGACATGCCGCGGGGACAGAGCAGCAACCGTCATGAGGGAGCCGAGCGGCAAGGAGAACAGGGCTAATCTCGGTTGTATTTCCGACTTCGCCAATGAGATTGACGAGTGCATGCGCGGCAGGAAGAATACGACTCGCCTGTGCGTCCTCATACGCCTTCCTCTTTTCAGCAGGCAAATAACCTTCCTGCATGTCCAGCCGCCAGGGACAATTCGCATGAACGTGGCCCTTGTACACACTCAATTGCTCTTTGTTGTAGGCAGTTGTCCCCAGCAAATCACTTACCCAGGGACGAGGTGGAGTTGACAACATAAACTTTCTCTCTCCACAGAGGTACTTGTGGATGTACCTGTTTGGAAGACGGGATGTGGGATTAGAGACACAGGGAAGGGAATCAACGTTTTAACCAAACCTGGGTTGGGCGTTCCAGAAATTTACCTGAAACACATACGTTTCGAAGGCCGAAGACCTCCTGGTTGGTTTGTGAGTTGCACACTCCAGCGCATGCCATCCTGGTATTCCACGGGGGAATGCTTTCCCATGAGCAGTGAGCAGAGTGGCCATGAGCATGAGGAGAAGAGAGTCTGAGGGGGAATTTGAACAAACGAGTGGAATTACACACTACACCCCCCAAACCCGCGGGGATTTTAGGCCAATGGTAATAGGGTTATAAATATGCGAAAATCCAAATATTTGGAGAGCAACACATCGGAATAGCAATGCCATGAATTTTTTCCCCCGTAAATGCCCCGCACAGGCAATGCTTGAAATCAGCGTCGATTAGTACATCCCGGGGCAACGGGAAGTCGGCGGCAATTTACCGGCGGGGGGTTTCGGAAAAAATGGTTGTCTGGAAGGGCAATGGAAAGTTGGCGGCGTTTTCCCGCCTGCCGGATTATGAAAATCCGGCCGAGTGAACGGGTTCCGCTTGTCCCTTTACGTTCATAGCGATCCCGATCGGAGGGGAAGTCGGCGGCGATTTCCGGACTGACGGATTTCCCCCACCGGAAACAATGGTCGTCTGGAAGGGTAAAGTAAAGTCGGCGTTGATTTCCCGCTTGCTGGATTATGGAGATCCGGTCGAGTGAACGGGTTCAGCGGGAGCAGCTTGTCCCCTTACGTTCAACAGTCTTTGCGGTGTTCAGTAGTGTTTGTCCCTTTGTCCCTTTGTGTTAGTCGCTTACATCCTCCATTGTTATTCCAGCTTCTCTATCTCGTCGAATGGACCGCGTAGATCAAGGTTACAACCCTGTGCTCAACAACAGCCATGCGCTTTCTTACTGGACCTATTACGCCGATGACATCTGCGAATGTATAGCACGGTAGGAAGCTCTGGAAGCTCTGTAAGCTCTGCAAGACATGGAGGGTCAGCGGTGCGAAAATGAAGACGGGACAGCTGAGGAACAAAGAAGAACCAATGGCTCTCACAGCATCCCACAGAGTACACTAGACGTCGCCCATCATGATGAAAATCTCACCAGCCATATTGCGGAGGGAGAGGTCGACGAGAGATCAACGCAACTCTGCTTTTTCCTAGACGCCGATGAGCTGGGCAACTGTATTGCACGGCACGAAGCTCTGCGAGCTCTGCAAGCTTTGGAAGCTCGGGAAGACAAGGTGGGTATAGAGGATACAGAGGATACAGAGGAGGAAGGGAACTCCTCCGACATTGCCACACCAACCGAGGATGATGAGGTGCAGACGATGAAGGAATCGACGATGACCACGACTGGCAGTGGAGTGGTGCATCCATCGATGTCATTTCCACTTCCTTTCCAGAGTTTGTTGTTCCTGCGGATACAGAAGCTTTCCAACCTTGTGGAATTTGCTTGGACTCTCCACACCCTGGCGACTCGGTTCGAACTCTTAGTGTGTGTTTGCATTCTTTTCATAGTCACTGCATAGATACATGGATGCAATTGAATGCATCTTGCCCTCTTTGTCAATGTAGGTTCTGAGCATGGATACACATTGCATTTTGTCAAGTGTCAGGCTATAGTTTGGAAACGCAACTTCTCCTCGGACAAACATTATATCTTTTCGGGATGTCCCTCGTCTAGGCATTGGAAGAGTGTATAGCATGGCCACTGCTGGGTCCTCCAAGAAGGGGGAGGTTTACAATGTCACCATCTCTATATATCCCGACTGTACATGCCCTGATTTTTTGAAGATGCGAAATTCAAAGGGTGCTTACACTCACTGCAAGCACCTTTATCACATATATATCCGACGGCTCTGGTGCTCGACAGACTCGGAGACCGTCCATTTCCCCATACTCAGTATCAACGAGGTGACCGCAGTGCTGGCGAACGACCTCTGTGCCTGGGTGTAGTCTTAGGATTTGCAAAACGTGATTTCAACTTTGAAAATGTGGTTGCGACCTCCCCTACAGTGACATTGTTTTTTGGACTCTTGGCACACACGATCCGTGCTCATTTTGAAATTCGCCGGTGACTTGTCGGGGGGTAGGCACACATCTACCTCCGCAGTTGTAAGGCAAGTCACTGCAAGATCAGAGGGAAACTTCTCTTCGATTTGTAAGGTTGATGGTTCCGTTTCAGGCACTGGCATTCGTGGATGTTGTAGTCGGCGGCGACCAGATTTCACCCACATGAAACCTCACTGCACACATATGAAATCAGCAAGTCGAATATCGTGAGGTGTGTATGTAATATTCCGTTGCTTCAATTTAGCAAATTTGCAAGGCCGCAACTGGAAGTCGTCGCCGACTTGTTGTCTCCATGTCGAACACCCATTACCGAATTAAGATTTTGTGTATAATGAAGTTCCTGAATGCTGCTCACCTATCGTACAACCGTGAGAGATTGAGGACTTTTGTATTCGTTCACATGTACGGTGGTCTTGGGAAATCGGAGCCGATTTCTCAAAACCAGTTACCAGGAGGCCATCATCAATGGCACCAGGTTCTCATAAATCGTCGCCGATTTATCACTTCGCCTTTGGCATGTTTAGGGTGGTGTGACTTGCAATGGATAGTGTGTTTTGGAGCCATGCATTCTTGCTTTTTTTGTTTATCCAGACATTTGAACTTGGGAATTGGAAGACAACTGGTTGCTTTTAAAGTCAAAGCCAACCCCACCTTCACTCGCGCACTAGCTGTGGGCTTCTTCCGTTTGTACACCCTGTTCCACCTTTTCGTCGGGTAGTAAGCCCTATCCTCGTATGGACCTGCCGAAACGGCACCTCTGTCATCACTGTCGGGGATGTGGCGTGGAACGTCATCTCTTGGGACAAGTCGGAATCCGGCAGAATCCAGACTGTTTACTTTATCCTGCGTCAAGTCTGTCCCAACTAAAACAAGCCAAACGTGAAGAGGATTTGGTCTGTCCTTCACATCCTTGCTCACTCTGCCACGAACACACTGCTGGATGTCGTGAGGGAAAAACCAAAAGTCATGTTTCTCTTTCGCCAGGACTGGGGGATGCCACATTCCCGCTGTCGTCCGCATACATATCGCTACACAACTACATCGCTATCCACAACCACACAACATATGTGCACACCAAATACTAGTCTATCACTAGTCCACCACTAGTGCACCACTAGGCTGCCACTAGACAAACACTAGTCACCACTAGTGTAGCCACTAGTTCACCACTAGGCTGCCACTAGCCACCACTAGTGCAGCCACTAGTCCATCACTAGGCTGCCACTAGTCCATCATAATGATAAAGAAAGAATATACAAGCACACAAGCTCTCTCAAACTCACACACTTGCACATGAAAACATCACTCATATATTACGTCGAGCCAAGTACACCCCACGCTATGGGGAATCCACACTACAGCGCCATAGCTAGACACGGTGAGGCTCAACTCGAGAAAGATGAGCCCACCGCGATCTGCCGTGAAGATAACAACGTCAGGTGCCCAAACATATATTGGCCCCTGGATTGACACTTGGATTAATCCCAAATATCAATATATCAAAACTAACTATTTCCTAGCTAGTTTCACACTACTGATAAAATAACTTGACAGCTGTCGTGCGCATACATATCGCTACATAACTACATTGCTATCCACAACCACACAACACATGTGCACACCAAACACTAGTGTATCACTAGTCCACCACTAGTGCACCACTAGGCTGCCACTAGACAACCACTAGTCACCACTAGTACAGCCATTAGTCCACCACCAGGCTGCCACTAGCCACCACTAGCCACCACTAGCCACCACTAGTGCAGCCAATAGTCCAACCACTAGGCTGCCACTAGTCCACCACTAGGCTGCCACTAGCCACTACTAGTGCAACCACTAGTCCACCACTAGGCTGCCACTAGCCACCACTAGTGCTGCCACTAGTCCATCACAATCGCCCCCCTAGCTGGTTAGGTCCCTCTAAATCCAGGTAGCCACAAGATGTGATAGTGGCCATAGCCTCACTAAGTCCTCCATCACTGTCCCTACTACACTCAAACTCGATAGATCAAGACGCCGGGTACAAGAGTTGCCCCATCGTTAGTCGCCGTCTTGCAACCTGTGAACTTGAGCCTGAGATCTCGAGTATTGACTCCTATGAGCTTGGCCTCCCATGTCTTGTTAGCTGCCATTAGTCATATCCACTGCCACTATCCCAAGCAGTGTGGACATAATCAATCTCCATCAGGAACCCTCTCAAGAGCTGGTGTCAAGCATCCCATGTGCCAACCTCTTGAGCATCAATCACACACCAGCATAGTGACGGCACCACAAGCATGCCCACATAGCATGCAACGCAGATACCACTACAAGGTTGGGATTTAGCCTCCCATCCACATGTGGAAGGTGACATGGCACACAATTGCACACATGGTCCTTTTATACCATGCCATCTCGAGCCTCCAGCATCAACACTCCTGAAGACAACACCTCCCTGACCTTTAGAATCACACGTCCTGTTGTGACATCCAAGGTCGTAGGCGCTGTCTGGAAACACATAGTCCCTAGGGAGGAAACGCCGAATACCTGGCCGATATCCCCCTCCACGTATAGTGACATACCTTAATGTGTCTCGGTGTTGGGCAATAGCAAGATTCTCAAAAGCCATAGGCATGACTCTCTTGAAAAACTCTGCCCGCTGGGCAATCATGCTTGTGTCCACACATCCGGATCATCAAGGTTGAGGACTACTGCAGCCTCCCTGCGAATAGATGCAGGCAAATCCGGCTCTTGGCCAAAGAGAAGGAAATATGGTGAGAAGGAGGCAAGTGATGCTTGCTTGCTAAACCTGTAGCCCATGGCTAACCAATGTACCTGAAGATCCCAATCTCCTAGGTGTCCCTTTTGCAAACCATACTTGCGCAAATCCCTCTTCACTGTCTAATCCACTCTCTCTGCCAAGCCATCGGCCTTAGGATGGTCCCGAGAAGTGGTACGGTGGTCTATCAAGGTTTTATCACACAAAGTCTGAAACTCCCCCAAGAACTCTCTCCCTTGGTCCGTGAGTACCTCAGCTGGAGCACCGAATCGGCTAAGCACACGATCCAGGAATGCATACGCAGCCCCCCCACTAGCCTTGTCAGGTAATGGAACCAACTCAATCCACTTGGAGAAGTGCTCCACCATCACCAACACATATCTGTGGTGGCGCATCGTTAGTGGCAACGGCCCTACGAAATCAAGACTCCACCTGTAGCCCAATCCCATGATGGATAAATGATGCAACTGTGGTGTAAGGGCGTTGAATGAAGCACGCACCATATCACACACCATGCACCTAGCCACAAACTGTTGCATCTCTGTGTGCATACCACGCCACCAATACTGCCCCTGCAGTAGACTATGAGTGCGTCGCACTCCAAAATGCCCCAACTCCTCATGGGCATGCCGCACTAACCGTGCACGTTGTGTTGGGTGAGGCATGATCCTCACCCGACCATCCTCCCACACTCGAAACAGATGTATCCCCTCCCACTTGAACCTCTTGGCTCGTTGTAGGATCCGATCCCTCTCATTGGCAGTCACACTAGTCACTCCGTGTCTCTAGTACGGAGGTAATCCAACACAACCGAATCCTCATGTATATCTCTGGTACCACCTGGCTCATCATTAGCCTCAGGGTCCTCAGACACTCCGTCTACTGTCATCCCTGTTGTAGGTCCAACCTGACCTCCCGATGCCAAGATACACAAAAAGATAGATGCATGTCATCCCGACACCATCTCCTCATCCGTCTTACCATGCCACCGAGCTCCAGTGTCATCCTGCTGGCTTGTGCATGGATTGCGACTCAATCCATCCGCATCCCTATTGACCAAACACGGTCGATGCAGAACCTGAAAGTCATACTCCTAGAGTATAAGTGCCCACCGTACAAGCTTCCCCGTAAGCTTGTCTGACTCCATCAACCACTTGAGTGGCTAGTGATCCGTGACAAGGGTGAAGAGATTGCCGTATAGATAGCACCTGAAGTGTGCCACGGCCCACACTGCAGCTAAGCACTCCCCCTCATATGAGCTATACTTAGACTCTGTAGCGTTGTTCGAGCGGCTAGCATAAGCCACTACGAACTCTCTTCTCTCATCATCCACATGTGTGAGCACCGCTCCAAGCCCCAGCATACTCCAATCTGTATGCAGCTGAAAGGGATGCCCCTGATAGGTCGTCTCAAGATGGCCTTGACGTCAACCTCGCCTTGAGCTCCTGAAAAGCTCGCTCTTGCTCATCTTCCCACTACCACTCTTGGTCTACCATGGTCAGCTTGGTTAGAGCCTCTGCAATAGCACTAAATCCTTTGACAAACCATCTATAGTAGTTTGTTGCACCCCCAATCCTCCATGATATATCATGTGGCCCAGATACTCAATCTGGTTGTGGAAGAACTTGCACTTCCCTGGATGTAATTTCAATCTGTGCGCTCTCAAGCGCTCAAACACCACCTGAAGGTGTCTCTCGTGCTCCTCCACCGTAGCACTAAAGATGATGATGTCATCTATGTAGCACCGAGCAAAGTCCACCCCTGCTAGAATCCTGTCCATGACTCTCTGTAACTCTGCAGGAGTGTTCTTAAGCCCGAATGGTAAGAACCGCCACTGATATAGGCAATCCTTCCCGTGCTCATTGATCCCCCAGAATGTCGTCTTCTGCTTGTCTGCCTCTTTGATTGACAATTGGTGATATCCGGACCGCAAATCCAAAGTGCTAAAGACCTTGGCATGCCCGATGGCATCAAAGATCTCCTCCGGTGTGAGCATGGTATACTTATCGGACTTGGTCTCGCGATTTACAGGCCGGTAATCACCACACATACGTCCCTCCGTCCAATTGCCATAGACGTTCTTCTTGGCTGGCATCACCGTGGCTGAAGCATACTCTCGACCAGAGAGCTCCACCAAACCAGCCTCCCAGAGATCTTGAGTCCTCATCTGAATCAAAGACCTCTCAATGTCACTATATCTATAGGGTCTCCGAAAGATTGGCGTGTCCGTGGCCAACTCAATACGAATTTCTTGACCCTTCAGTGCTCCCAAGTCCTTCAAACTGAAGGCAAAGCAATTCCTGTAAGCCCTTAGGAACCGCCGTATAAGTTGTCTCTCTCCTCCAGTGACAATGGGTCCAATGTCAGGCTCCCAATTGTCCTCCGTAACTGCAACCTTAAGTCCAGCAGACTTAGAGGTAGGAGACGCGTCCCATGGTTGCTATGCCGCAACCTCATGAGCAGTACTCCCTGCCTGCTCAGTCAATGACAAGGCCTCATCCTGCCCCATCATCTCATCCTTGAGGACGTCCTTGACCCGAGAAGAATCCCCAACCTCATCCATCACAGCCGCCTTGGCTGCCAACTCCCTCTGAACCTCAAGCACCTCCCACGTGTGCCATGGATATCTGCTCCCCGTGGTCCTCACCGGCTCGCCCCCACTCACTGCTTGTACCATCTCGGTAGGCAGAGAGACCGTCAAGGGAAGTGCACTCCGCACTCTACGTTGCTCAGCCATAGCCAAGCTGATATTCCATGTTAAGCAATTGAGATCCATTGCTTGCCCCAACACCTGACGACGTGATGCCTCAGAAAGAGAACGCACCGCCGTGGTCCCAGTGGAAAAACCCATAGCCCGCTCTCGCTCGTCGGCATTAGGCTCCACTAACTGCTGCAACTATTTTTGTGGAGTGTACAAAATCCTCGCATTAGACAGTTGATTTCCTGGATTATTATATGATTGAACATGCGTAAATGAGTTCAGTGTTTGACACCGAACACTGCTGTTCCCCTCAGATTTCCATCCACATTTGAGATTTCATAAATACCTTCAGATTTCCATTCCTCTCGGATTTTCATCCATTTCCACATTTCATCCATTCTTTGCACTCTTCTGTTATGGCGTTGTCCCTCGGTTTGTCATCCATTTCCACTTTTCATCCATTCCTCGCACGCTTTTGTTATGGCCATGGATTGGGAATCATTCTGTCACATTTTTTATTTTTTTATTTTGTATTATGCCAGTACTCCAGATTTTTGGCATTTGACGTCAAACACTGTCGGCGCCACTTCATTCCAGGAGCTGCTGTGTTTGCATAATCATCTCTGACGGGAAGTGGGTGTTAATGGTGAGTTCCTCCGGGAGCGGCCACGCCCCGATACTTTTACGCGGCCCTTTCCAGAGGCGTGATTGGCCAACTCATCATGTGTCATGTGCTCCAAAAGTCTAATTGGAACTTACTCATTGTCATATTCATCAATGCACTTTGTGGACTTTTGGGCATTTTTAGAAGGATTTTAAATCATTTCATATCTTTATCCCATATCGTTTGCAGCTAGAATTATTCTGTCTTTATATTGCAACCCAGTGCGACAGGCCAAACGACGGGAGGCTCCGACATTCCCTGAATCCCATACTGGGGCTTGCCAAATACATAATTCATTATGTCGTGCCTACAGAACCAAAACACTTGCGTTGTGGCTGCAACAAATCTGACAATCAGAAATCTGCCGCTGAAATAAGGTGTTGGTACAACACCGTGTGGGTTCCTCCTAATCATCTCACTGCAGCGTTGTCTGGTATCCACCCGGATGACGCAGCACTTCCCTCGAAATGCTGGGAATGTCCTGGCAATTCTCCACTGTGATTCGGACACACTCTTATCTCCACAATGGGTTATGTTGTATTGAGGATTCTTGGATCTGGAGGCCGGTCGCATCAGCATTTCCTGTCTGTCCGGCCCCAAGCCCCACTGTTTCATTTTCAAAAACTCATTGTACCTGGATTGTTGAATGACTGACCTCACAATGTCCTCCGTTGTCGCAGTGAGGATGTCCACCAGATACGCCGCTGAGGAGGCCCGCCATGAAGAATGCACTGATTCAGCCATGTTTGTTGTCAACATGTCGGTGTCGGTCCAGACACAAATCTTGCAAATGCACATTCCTAGATTAGAAGCAAGTTACAAAGCATTGAAAACCATAATATTGTTGGGGACGTGAAATCGTTCAACTCACCTGCCGCATATACTCGCCAAACTGTCCAAAATGATAATGCCACCAAGCAAGCCAACTGACCATTGCTCCCAGATCTTTATCCTGTACAACACCTGAAGTTGTCTACCAAGCCCGTATACATGCAAACTCTATCTTTGCATCATCCAAAGTGGGAGCATTCTTCCATGCAAGACACATGGAACGGTGGTCCTCTCTGAAAGCTGGCGCCACGAGTTTGGTTGTGTAGTGCGACAAACTTTGTAGAAAATGGAACCCACAAGATCTCTCCTTTCCTCCCATTGGAACATTTGGGTCTTCCCCGTACACCCTTCGGATTGCAGCCCAATTCGCTTGTGCATTGTCCGCTAGGAAGTCGCAGAAATTTGGCTTCGGCAATCCCGCCCTGGCCATTTGTTCGTTTATTCCCTGCCAAAGATGCATCTCCGATTGTGTGTCCTCCCCTTTCATCTCACAAATAGCAATGGTCATTAGCATTCTTCGATGGGGGTCATAGACATGTGCACCCATTGTCACCCATTGTCACCCATTCATGATTTGTAATACGTTTGATATGGTCGAACATGACCCAACTGTTTGACAAGTCTCCACTTGTCATCCGGCGGACCAAATCTACGCCGTTGCCAGGACCACACGTTGACATTTTGAATATGAAACAACGGTATGCCTCACTGCCTTGTCTTAGAAACCGACTTCCATGAATGAAGTCATATCCACATCGTCGTTTGACCTCCAGAATGGACTACATATCTGAGCCTTGCCCAATTTTCTGTTTGCAGGAGACAATTGATTTCTAACATTCGGGAAACAGACGTGGGACACCGACTCCAGCAATGCATTCATTTCATTTTCATCAAGAGGAACTCTGTCCAAGCCATCTTCCGGCATTATTCTACCCAATGCCATCCTATGGGCGGCGTGCAGTTAAATCTGTTCGGGTTTGGCACCAGGTCTCAACTTCACCTCCTCCTAAATGAGGTGCCGTGCTTCATGGGCAGCCTCCTGGGGGTTACAACAGTGCACACCAATGTGTATACAAGCTCGCGTGAGGTCTGGCAAAAGGCTACTAGTACTATTTTGCATTGCAAACAGACATGCAAACGGGCGGTTCTTTGCAATGCGCGCACTTAAAAGTGGAGTGCGGAACCTTTTCTTGAGCTCAAAAGGGTTGAAGAGTTGTGCCTGTCCAATCCGTCTCGTTCTTGAGTCCTTTGGATATATAGTGGAAGCAGGTGGCGGAGAAACACCGCAGCATGCCGACACACAGAACGTAATGCACCCAGACACCATCGGCAATCTTCATGCTGCTTGTTCTTGTGACGCACCAAGGGTGACCGTCATGTTTTCTATCCATATCCGTCAACATTCCCGAGGCTCGCCGACAGAGGAGGGAACTCAACACAAGAATAAATTTTGTCATTTCCCACTGCACTGTTTTACGACTCATGTCTGGTATGACTCTACAAATCACTACCCTACGACTGTAGTCATTAGTTCAGTAGGAACCGACAATTAGGTGTCATTGGAGTGGCAAAACCCGTTATATCTATGACTCCATAAACGACTCATGATTATATATCAAATATTTATTTACAATAAAATATATAGATATAATGACACGGCACATCAAGTCATTGGAATTACTGTACTTACGACTATAATTTGGCGTGGTATTTGAATTATATATATATACACCTTACATAATTATGTGGAAATTACAGTCATAGTAATCACTTCACATACAACTCCATAAATGTTGATTAATAAGGCACAATTATATTATATTGTGACGTGTAATATTGAGTCGTTCAAACTACTTGGCATACAACTGAGAGATTATGATTTAATGCTGATGTGGCCAACTTTGATACTTAGTGATTAGTAGTTGATTTGGGAGCACTGGTGTCTATGACTCAAGTGCCTACAATCACTTGTGACAGTAAAGGTAATTCCAGAATGGCGAAGGACCCAGAATTTGGGAAGGGGGGCTGCCAAGCAGGTCCAAATAAATGTGGACATTGATAATCAATCATCATATTCATCTTCAGAATCTTCCTCCTCTTCCTCCTCAGTACTGCTATGCGCAACAATGTCCCTAAGACTTATTCTTGCTTCAAGAGTCTCTTCCGTAATAGGGCCCACCCCCGAAAGGGGGCAATAGCCACAAGGTGAGGTGGCTCTTAGTTACGCCGGCTTCGGCCGGAGTCTTCTCTCTCTTCCGCATTAAGGTCAACCACATCTTGTAAAAATGCTTCTTGTACCAGATCTGGAAGAAGAGTACTAGGTTCCCTCAAACCTATAAAATCTACATTCTCATCTAGATTCACCTCATTGATTTCAACCACAAGGGTGAAAGCAAGCTAGGGTGGCACAATAAAACTGTAACAACATCATTTTTGTAGTACATACTTACTCTCTATTGATCCATACTCTTTACATTCTATGAAAAAGATCAAATGGGACTCATATAGTGGACTCTTACTACAATATACTTAACCCACTTTAAAGCATCATCAGTCAATTCATAAATATTTGGAAGTATTGGACTTTTGAAAAAGTCGTGGCCAAATGCAATAGTACATAAATGTTATCGTTATGGACTTTTTCCTTTCATGGTACATACCAAAATGAAAAAAAATTACTCACTATAAAGTGACGATTTTTTTTAAAGAAACTAAAATGACGAATCTAATAGATTAATATTCAATTATGTAAAATTCATGTACTTTTAAGTACCCTAAAGAGCAGTGAATTTTCAAATTGTTCTATAGGAGGAAAATGAATGAATTAAAGAATCTCCCTTCATTGAAAATGTATATTTGCCTATTACAAAGGACCGCCAAGAAAGATATGGACTTTTTCATGTAATGAGAGGTTTGGGGTTTATGGTTTAGGGTTGACTTTAAGGTTGACCTTGGGATTTCGACAACTTAATATAATCACAATTTTTTTATTAAAATGAATTTGCCTTATACGTCCATAGACTTTCTCATTCAATGCATTGCATTTTCATTTTCCAAACTTTACCAAAAAAATGTTCACTACTCGGACTGCAACAACTATCTTATACATGCTAGTGAACCCTGCAATCTCTCTTGTATGAAGCTACCAAAAATTCCAAATCCGCACAATGCATAGGTGGAAATCCGCATGAGATACACAAAGCTAGCAATAAACGACCTGTCTCATCTCTTCACTGCAAAGTCTTCACTAGTTTGTCACTCCACACAGTAATATAACCTATAGTGTCTCCCAACTCTGTGTGATGAGGCTTCATGGATTTGTTGTGATATGGTAGAGGGACATTGGGAATCCGGACATCATCAATGTGGATGGCCACATAGCCTTCTGGCATGACATGGTACCCTTCACTCACCTCGCTCCCTTGGAGACCAACAATGCGGCCAGATCCGGCTGTAGATCGCGACACTGTGTCTATGAGCTTCACATGGTCTCCCACCATGAACTGCCATCCACCCCCATACATGCCAGATTGCATGAAAAATCAAGGAACGGGATTCTCCCAACATACTATGTCTACACAGTCTGCAATGAAGAGATAAAAAAAACTGATCTATGCAGGTGGGGCAAGGGGGAATAGAAGACGCATAGACTTACCCCATTCTGCGAATCAGGGATCATGGGTGTCTGTGTCGGCTTCCTAAAAGGGTGAAGGTGTGCTGCCCTTTCACCTGGGGCGACTTGTTCCTGGCCAAGCACCCACAACCAACCAACAAGCTCAGACATCACAACAGTTAATGCACCCAAATTATACAGCACGAAGGGGGGTGGCAAATGTGCAAGGGAGTGGAGCAACAAACTGTCTAATTCTGGCCAATGTGTACCATGAAGACTAAGTATGGTACCTGCCAATTTAGACAAGCTTCCCCTAACAATATATCTGCATATTGTACTCTTTGCCCTGCGTGAAGGAATGTGACGTTCGTCGGTGATGGATATGCGATGCTAAATAAGAGAATTAAAAACCATATCATGTGGAGTGACCCACCTTTGGTGGACGTAGGTGGGTCCTATACTGCCTATAAAATATTTTCGGATAGGCAAAAAATTAGATTAATTTATCATTTTTTTGTACTTATGGTTGATGTTTCCGACCGTATCCCTGATATATAAGTAGTTTGCTCTACAACAACCTCACAAGTTCACTCATCTTCGGTGGACGTAGGTGGGTCCTTGGCATGCCATAACATATGGTCAGATTGGCATTAATTGAGAAAAAAAAAAAAAAAAAATCCATTTTTATCATTTGTTTTCCTTTCCGCAAACCGGCCCGTGTTCTACAACCGCGGATGATGCCTCCTTCGTTGGCCGTAGGTGCTTTAATTGGGCAGGTTTGTTGGACAGGGGAAAATGTTCATGCTGACCTTCGTTTACCTTCGTCACTAATGGAATATAGCTGTTAACTGACAAAATAGGAGCTCTCTGATTCATGAAGCCATGGAAAAAGTATAAAACAAGGGATAGGGGGATTGTGGAGACATCTTGCCTAAGGGGGAGAACTAGGCTTATCCATTAAGCCTAGTCTATGGAGGGTTCATGGCATGATTCATGAAGCCGTGGAAAAAGTTTAAAACAACAACCCCAAAATCACCCAAGGAAAGAGCAAGGACACAGCCTCTTGTGGCAGAGCCACTTGTTGTTCTTCTAGAACCTCTCCTCCGAACTGAAAAACCATTTCAAGTTGTTGGATGCTAATAAAAAGCTGCTGAGTTCGTTCTTGTGGACAGCCACTAGCTAACTCCAGCTAGACAACAATCTATATCAAAAATAAAATTTGAATCGCCAGCAAAACTGACGGAACATCCTCACATCTCTCTCCTTGTGTACAGGATCCTGGTAAAATGGTCACCTCATGGCTGCTGCCTTCTGAGCACTTATTTTCGAATGGTCCTCAAAGCTACCTAGTAAACAAATGTTTTGCAGATTCAAAACATTAAGTCCAATCTCATTCTAATGTACACATGACAACTCACACCAGTCTTTGGCTACATGTGAGCCAGTTGGATACAAACCCTGGCATATTTGTTCCTACATTTCTCTGCCTCAATGGGTAATATCTCATGTATAGTATGTGGTGACTCTGAGGAGGGCGGTCACTGGAATGGAATAAAATGAATGGCCAGATAAATCTACAGGGCAGCTATTACATTTGCTGCAATGCACTGCTAATTTTGCGAAGCTCTGCAAGAGCCACGAGTGCAGCCACGTGCCCCTTCCCACCCAGAACAGTCTTGGAAGGCTGCTCCCTTCTCAGGACAGGGGCCCTTTGGGTCAAAGCTGATTCCAAAACCTGCAAGTCCTTCATTAAATCACTTGAATAACTGCAAAATAAGTAGTCCTCTGATGTCCAAATGAAAATGCATAAACAGGGTGGCAAGCTGCCATATTGAGGATTTGACTTCTACTGGGAAACAAATGGAACTGCAACAGCCGGGAAAGTGGTGTCTCTAACACATTACAAACTTCAGGTCCTTCAGTTTCTTGTCTGCAGGCAGGACATACCTTTACCTGACCTGCGACCCCAGAAGATAATTATGGACCACAAAAAACTGCCAGGGGTCTGCCCATGGCTCCAATTACCTCCTCACAGATCTCTAATGCTAATGGACTACAAGGGTCAGTAGTGCCAACACCTGAAGGTTAGGGTACTAACATTACTACAAAGTTCATTGATGCTGAACATTTAGCACTCACAATTAGTAGAGTATTCTGGTGTGCACATGTTGCATTGAAGCTCAAACCAAGTTTCCTTCAAGCTGCAATTCAACTCTCAAATGATGCAATGGACCAATGTCAAGATGGCTGATACATGTTCTACTTATGTTCTCCCTCTCTCCCTCTCCTCTCTCTCTTTTGCGCACACACATTCATTCTCAGCAGCCCAAAAGAACATAGAGTAAAAAGCTCACAGAGCACCTGAATGTGCTCCAGCATGGATTGGCCAAACGCTTGCAAGACGGCTGATGAACCCTTCTCTTTAGTCTTCTTTACAAGCTCAGGAGGATTGCTGTCCAAAGGCTCCACCAGCACCTCCTTGATGATTGCCTCTCTCTGCAAATCTGCATCATTTGTAGGCATAGACACCTCACTTCCAACAGACTCCTTGAAACACTCTTGTATAGTTCTAGCTGGAGACTCTTGGGTGCATCCAGTTGCCAAATTGTTACCACCAGGAGACAAGTCACGAGTTGTGGCTGACACAGTTAGAACATCAGCACTGGATCGCCACCAGCGTTTGGGCCTTCGCAAAGGCACATTTGGTGCACTGTGAGTGGAGGTAATGTCGCTATCCCTCACACTCGCAATGCTCCCAGTACTGACAGTGCTGCCTGGAGACGGAGAGTTGAATGATCAGACTTCTCTTCTAGCCATGCCGCCACAGACAGCATGCTGATTTTCAACAAAAGCGCAAAGAGGGGGAGAAGTGGGAAAGGGGGCAAGGGGAGCCAGAATTGGACTGCTATCATGAAAGCCTTGCTCCAATTACACAAATCATTTGTGAAAATGATTGCTTGTAGCCTCCCAGATATTATCCCGAAGATTTTCTCTCACATGAATGTCATGTAACAACTTTAGAACCCAGACCAAGGAGGGTCACAGCTTTGGCAAGGGCCTTGAGTCTTCCAAACTGGGGAAAAGAGTAGTGACACACCTTCTGATGCTTTTGAGAGGGGTTCAGTACTATATGCTATCCTCTCCATGCCACTCATGGAGCACATAGGTTTTCACTATTGTCGCAAGATAGACAGCTAGAATTAATTGAACTTCAGCCTGAACCTGCCATCTATTCTCATATTTTTCTAGGACACATCTACCATGACAATCGTGAAGACAATCCACAATGGTGATCATGACTGATCGAAAATCCATTGCCCTGAAGAAGGGATGCACTGACATTAGAGGTGTTTAATGAACCACAAATATTCCCAACACACAGCCTTGTTGAGGTTTCACTGCAAGGACGATCTTAAGATTAAAGAGAGAGCCAAAAAATATGAACTTACCGGTTTTGTCAGTGCTCTTGCCCAAAGTCCACACCCAATTAGGCTTGCTTGTGTGGACAAGGGTTGGTGGTGTAGAGTTCAGCTTGTCTAACAGACTTGGGTCTTTGGTTATCTGCGAGCTGTCTTCCATATTATCTTTGCTGGCATCTGAACCTCTGGAGGGTGAACTTGTCAAAGACCGACCTTGTGACATGTCATCTCCTAAGGACCCTTTTTCCAATTGCAAGTGGCTTGGGGGATCTTCTAGTGAAGAGTAACCCCCATCAGAATCACTTAAGCTGACCCTCAATGAGAACTCTGAATGTGGGGGGAGTATGGACGACTTATTGCTCTCTCCAATAGCTGTATATTCGGATAATGCCTGTTGCTCATCTCCAAACTCTGCAAGATGAAGTCCCTGTGCACCAGGACTAGACTCATGCAAAAGGTTACGCTGTTCCTCAGTAGCAACATGTTCCTTCCATTTGTTCCCTGTACTACCACTGTAACTGCCAGTGATGGTAGAGTGGGGGTATTTAATGTTACCAGCAGCCTGTACAATATGGCCCGAAGAGTCACCATTAGCGTTTCCACCTCCCTTGTGCTTGGCTGAAGATTTGGCTGCTAACATCTTTACTCTTTGCTTAGGAATGGAGGAATTGGTGGCATTGTCACACATTCTGCTTTCTGTCAAACCAAGTACTCTAGATCCTACAGGGCCTGGAGGTGAAAGCGCCTCCACTGGCTGCTTCTGCAATTCTCCTATGCGTGAACGCTGTGAGGGAATGATTGTCTCAACCTTATTTGCACAGGCAGGCCTCTCCGAAGAGCACCACTTTTGATATGGGTTTGCATTAGCTGGAGACACTTCTTTTGTCTCATTAGATGATGAGTTCACAGAGTACAACCACTGAAGATTCTCACCATCATCATCACTTGACACAGTCCTGGACTCCCCATTTTGGGCCGTGTCTGTTTCATTCGAGATAATGGCCCTGTTTCTAATTTGAGCTCCTCCGTTTAAGCAAATGGCTTTCTGTGCAGCTTCAATAGTTCCTCTGGAGGGTCCACATGCCTCACCAGAACCCTGCTTCAGAGATGTGTCATTCCTGGCCAACTCTGCTAGGACAGAAGCTGCCTCTTGCTGTCTGTCAGACTTATCAGAAACCTCAGAGACCTCTGAGGTTTGACCTGCAAAAACTCTGTGTTTAGACTTGCCCGAGACAAAATAAATATCCTGATGTCTAGACCAGTCCAGAAAGCGAATGCAGATCACATGAGGTGCAATAAGTTGCCACCACATAGCCATATGGCTAAAAAAAACCTGGACAGATAGTATATTTATCAGGCCCTCTCTGTTGGACTGACAAGTTACAGTTCTGGTGGACCTAAGCATTGTAATGACCGGGAAGAACCATACTTCCACTGAATGAAACAGAAACTACAATTATTTGATCTCCACAGAGCTCTGCTGATGTACATGCCCAACAAATTGAGGTGCCTTACATCTTACATAAAATGTTGGCCAGCACCCAAATGCTGATCTTGGACCTTGCTGGGATTTTTCCTACTCAAAACAGGCAAGTTCCACTTATCTCCACGATACTTTTTGTATACCAAAACCAGCTCCACATACTAACAATGAAGACAACTTTACCAAGCAGAAGAACAGGAAGTAAGGAGCTGACCTGATGACAGCTTTCCACTTGGATCCATGCCCCGTGGGTCAACCCCTGACGCAACTCGTTGTAAGATGGAATGGGTCCATTTTTCTTCCCAGTAGCTTTCAGGTATCGACATTCGCAGAAGCTCAGGGGAGCAAGGAGTGGACAGCTGGTTACGCAAGCCCACATGGCCTTGACACGTTGGTGGCGAAATACTTCCACTTCTAGTGTGCTTCATAATGCGCTTGTTGTCATAAGAGCGTGCCCTTTTAGCAACAGGAGGCGGGGGAGTTCTAGCAGCTGCTTGGGCCATAGGTTGCAACAACTGTGCAGTTTCAATGAGGTTCCTCACATCAGGAATTTGTGGAAAATTCAACAATCTTTGTAGACATCCTGTGGCATCAGGTGCAGCAAGCAGTGCAGGCCGGACATAGAGTAGCATGGACACAGCCAGGGCTGAAATGAGAGCGCTGCGGGCCGAATATTCCACACTGCTACTGTAATCATCCCCTTCCCCAGGAGGTATTGGAGTATTAGATGCTGAGAAAATTGCATCCCAAACTAGCAGCAAATCGTCGAGTACGAACTCCCGGCCAAAGAGCAACCGCAGCCAGCGCAAGGCAAAAAACTGGGGCTCGACTCCCACTTCTACAAGGTGGCTGTAAAGGGGTATGTCTATGGCTGCCAATGCCCTGTAGAGGGCTGCCGAGGCTTCTAACACTGGAGGGACCCCCACAGGAGAGTTTGATCCCGTTGAGGTGAGAAAATAGTCCGCCATGGCAACAGCCCCATTCTGCCCACTCAGCAATGCATCAAACATGCAATAGGAATCGTGTTCCACAAATCTTGAGGATAAAAGGGCACCCAGCTCTCCTTCTGCACCATAAGTATCACTCCCCAACACTATGACCCGAGAGTCTGCATCAGCCCCGAAGGGATCAGAGAATGTGCCGTCCCTCCCAGCCCTGATTCCACCCATATACATTTTGAAGTAAGCAACCAAGCAGCTATGAGGAGGACTTCACCCAAGTCTCATACTACAACCTGCATGCAGGCTCCTGAGGTGCAGAAGTGTTAAACTTTCAGGTGAAGGAAATCACCTGAAAGTTTAAGATATTATGACTTGTGTTAAACAATGCAATAATCAGACAAACCACAGTTGCCAGGATAGATGGACATATAGAGAAACAAGCCCCCATGAAAAATCCCTATTGATAACAAGTTTATAAATCAGAATATACTTCACTAGCATTCACACTTTCCAACACGAGGAGAGAACTGCCAAGGCATGTAAAGTTTGCAAGCCAGATACAGAGCCAACAAAGTCCACGTACCATGCCTCATCAGAATCTGAAAACAAGGTCTCCTCAGACCCAGAAACTACCACATGTGCTGCCTTCTCCGTGCCTCCATTCCAGGAGGCCAAACTGTCAAAACGATCATGAAAAAGATCCTCGTGCCGGTGCTTGACTTGCTCCAGGTGATTCACATCAACGTGCAGAACATACACCAGAGGAGCCAGCAACTCATGCATTCCTGCAGAAGGTGTACCAGACTAACTCAAAGGTCACCTAATTTGCTACAGGTTGAAGGACCGCGTTCAATACTTCAGAAAAAGTTACCTCCTGCTAACATAGTAACATTGATGTCTTCTATGAAATTCACTGGTTCATAGAATGGTTCAAAATTGTTCTGAGGATCGAATGAGCATACCCTGGCGGTAGCTGGCATGTGGGTGGATGAGGGACCACACCAGCAATATGCGGCGTAGCATAGCTTGACATGCGGGACTCTGGAAAAAACTTCCATGCTCTGGATACAAACGGCTAAGGTCCTTGTCTATGGTCCTCTCCAGCTCAGCATTCCGGAAAAACCGACCCCATATACTCTCTGCAAAACAACTTGAGCATCTTCAGGGGTTCAAGTAGATATGGTAACTTCCCAACATTCGTTCATGAAAGACGAGGTCCCCCTAAACCTACAGAGCAATATTTTCGAGGTACAAAGCATTTGGCAGATAGGTAACCAACAATAATTCAAGTGACAACATATTTTCACGGGGAGCAATCTACACAGATCAACCATGTCAAGGAATCAGGACGGGATGCAGGTTCTCACCAGGATCCAGTGAGAGAGGATTGTCTATGAGGTGGGTTGGCCTTTGGCCTTCTTCCATAAGATGTGGATCTACCAAAAGGTGCCGCCGCAACTCTGCGTATCTGCCAGCATTCAGACTCTGCCATCAACATCTGACCGTCTTACCTGTCTAATCCATTTCTCGATACACGTCAGTAGGAAAATTACCAAGGAACCTTCCGGTCTACTCAGAAGCTCAATGGTTTCCAGAAGTGTTTATGCTTTGCAAATTCCTAATTTGCCCCCTATAGAAGGAGGGAAGTGAGAGACCTTCGTCGGCCATCAGCTGCAGCTCGACGCAGCTCATCAACAGGGGCAGGACTACTGGGTAGCACACCCAACTTCACTCGCCATTGGACACCTCTCAATTTCCAACACTTGCTGGATGCATCACGTGTACCATTTTCTTCATCAATGTTATGGGATTCCTCTGCATCCACTAACAGTTACCTTGTAAATTCAAAAAGCCCTTGAATGTTCCAATAGACTATCATCCACAAACAATTGAGTTGCAGTATCTGTAGTAGTGAACCTTCTAAGATCTGAAGACACCTGACTGACTATAGTGTGCCCCTTCCCAAAGCTAGAATTAATATCACAATTTCCAACAGCATCTGAAGTTGAAATGACTACTCGAAAGACAGCACCCATTTCATCTGCAGTGTCCAATCAAATGATGGATTCTGTCCCACAAAGTAATTCTTAAAGTATCTGTGCAACTTAAAAATATTCCTCCTATGAAATGACCAGAATTCCATGATGGACCACTTCATAATGCCCAAGCAGTACACCTACTACCAAACAGCTATTCCACATGTCCATGCATCTCTGAGACAGGCTATTCCCCAGGCTCCATAATGGTGTTGCTATATGTGACCGGATTATTTCAGCTAGGGCTAGAGCGACCAATTCTGGAAGTTCCTCCAATGATTTGCCGAGAAGACTTTTGAGCCTGATGTAACATGATGTCGCTTACCAGGCATTTTTAGCAAAGTTGCATTGATACTCGTCCTCCTTTGCTGCAAAATACTGTCAAAATAACATCCAAGTCACCGGTTTCCTCCTGCGCAGAAAACCGCATCCCAGTATCACAAAACCATCCGTGAAGCTGTAAATGCCCTGCTTTGATACTCACCCCTCATTTTATCCAGAAAAAAAGAGGGAGAAGAGCATATAGCTCTATCTGAACAAAGCAAAGAACCAACCAAACATTTGAGTTGTATGCTGTCTAATGTTCCGTTCTTAACCAGAATCCCTCAAAAGATTTCCAAGATCCCCACAGGGATAGCATAATTAAGGATGCTGGCTGTGTAAGCAAGAAAATAGCAGAGTGAAACATTGAGGTAGCTTGTGCAGATCAAACGCTCCCGGAGAGGTGCCACTAGCGCACCTAAACGGCACACGGCTCCTCCCCGCCAACTAGCACACCTGGGGTACTTTCAAGAGCTGAGTCCATCTCCCTCGATCTACAATGATGTACAGGTATCCAAAGGCAAGTGTGAGCCATGCAATTAAGGCCGAAAACACACGGTACCCTGTCGCAGCCGGATATCGTGCTACACGAATCCCCATATAGAAATCCCAACAAAACTGGCGGGAGCCATCGCACAATTCCTGAGCTCCACGAAAGTCTCGAAACTCGGCCCCCAAGAGCACAACTTAAAAGCCCATGAAATCAAACAAGGACAATCCACAAGAAAACCCTCTCTTCCCGTCTCTATTTTGGACTTTTTAGTCTACAACATCTTCACCATTTCCAACGGCCTCGTCACAGCGCAGAAAACGACCTAAACATGGCCCGTGTCTACGATGTGGAGAAATTCCCGCGACTAAGATACAGGAGCGATGCATGAGGAAAACAAGGGTTTACATACGATGAGTTCGCTCATACGGACAAGAGGTATCTAGTTAGGGAGGAGAGACGACGAGCCGGTATTGTGGCAAGGGCCAGCTCGTGTTGCTTCACGCAAACTCGAGCGTTGCTGACTGCCCATTCCAGTCTCCCTCCTTTCTGACCGGCAACTACCCGTAGCACCCCTACCACCCTGACAAAATGTCCTGACCATTCGTCTTTTTCTTGCCTGACTCTCTCTCTGCTACCCACTTGCACAGTTGCACTCCTGCCGTTCTTCAACTCTGCGATTTCGTGTATTAGACCTTTAGCTTGCCAATTTGCTAACCCCTCTCTTCGTTTTTCCCTACGGCTCACACTCAGAATGCGTGCACTCGACTTTTGAGGATCAGAGGTAACCTACCTTGGACGTTTGTGACATTCAACCAGCGTAGTCAATCAGGTAGAATTTTGAGGGGCATCTAATTCAATCTTACTGTCGACCAAAATCGCCTTGACTACAGTCTCTGTCCTGACTTTTCTGTTCCCTTCTTAGTACAAACGGATGCTAGTGATCTTGCTGACTCAGCTATCCTCAGTTAGAAACGAGAGGGAAAGGAACATGTTGTGGCCTATGCATCTAGGAGCATGAGAGAATTTATAGCTTCCCCTATAAATCTCGATTTGAAGTTCAAACACAATTTTGACTTGTGAAGCATATCCGACAGACAGTAATTTTAGACAGATCACTTGCCCCTCAAAGCACTTAAATCCCACGCGAGCTTCTTGGAAGGTTGGCACGGTGGGCCTTGTTACTACAGGGATTCATCCCTGCCTGAATAGATTTTACCTATTGAGGTATCATCATCTACCAAGCATGAGCTCATGAAAAAAATACATCCCATAAATAAAGGCCATGAACTAGGTAGTGTATTTAACCCCTAAAGGACGAGCTAACTTTTGGGAGTTTTCCCAAAAAGTGGGCCATACCCTCCATTGCTGAGCTGTAACTTCCTACCCCCTTACATCCAGCTGGATGAACCGTTCCATTTCATCCCTACATACTACATGAAGGTCCTCAGTAAATTGTAGCACTTTTGACCGTTCCATTTAGTAGATTATAACAAAAGAAAATTGGCCAAGTTGAAACCATGAACAAAAAAAAAAGAGGAAAAATTGCTTTGACCATGCAAGTTTGATGATTTTACATTTTTTCTTCAAGAAATGGCCTCCAGAATCCGGATAAGGATAAGGGCCAACCAACAGGTCATCTCCCAGAATCTCAGACCAAAATTCCAAAAATATGGGGGGGCCTGCTTTGTATGTGAAATCTGGGGGGTAAAAAATCTTGTTTTGGCTTCTTTCCCAAGTACACCCAGTAGGTGACATTTGTTTTCCAATTCCTCTGGTAAGTAAGTGCACAATAACATTTCATGGTCATTATGATAAATTTTCAGCCTTAGATGTTATCTTGAACATTGCCCATTTGACTGCCACGTAGGCAGGTCAATGGTGCTCTAAGACTGGATTTCATGAAACCCTGGCACTTTGCAAAATTCTAGGGAGCAGAGCTTTTATGATTTTTTGGCGCTGTAAATTCTCACATGTGCTCCTCTCTGACATATACAATTCATCTTCAAGGTTCACTTCCATCCAATGTCATCCATGGGAATTGGAGCGTGACAAGTAATCTGACACGACCCGAATCAGGTCGCGTCGTCTTTTAGGGGTTAACTCTCTCTTCGCTTGGATTTCAAAGGACCACGACGCTTTGTTGCGGAAAGAACAGACCCAAAATTGACTGTAATCGCTGTAAGTGCGTCTATGTACATGTAATCTGCAGGTTTGGAACAACGTGTGTGCGGGAGGGCGGCGGCAACATTGTGTCGGCATGACTAATTGATTACAGTAACACCACCTCCAACTTCATGGTGCACTACCACGTGCTTATCCATTCACCGCCCTTGCCCTTGCTCTTACTGCCAGGACCCACACACACACACACATGGAATTCATTTTCGGGTCAGTTTGCGACCCACAAAAGCGCGTAACTAGAATGTGCAAAGGCCCTGAGCTCGAAAATGCCCATTCCCTTGTGAATGGCCAGAAGCCCACTGAGGTCGCAAACTTGATTTTCCTGGCTTGCCTCAAACTGCGAGTGAACGTGTCGAATCTTTGTGACTAAGGGTTTTGAAATTGACAAGTGATTTGTATTGCTCGATGAAGTGGATGTGACTGTAGAATCGTCACGCTAAACACATCCCGTAACTCGGCATTGGTCCTGAAACCTGCATAAGACTGACGACCTTTATTTGTTGACGTCCATAAAAAGGCCATAAAAAGGCCATCGGTCTGAAATGCCTCTCATTTTAAGATAATAGTGTCTTCAATGCGCACGCATGAGCTGACCCACCGCGCACAGACGCTCGGCTCCCCCCACCCTGCCCGTCCCTGCACGCGGTCGCCTAGCCCCGCCTCGGCCGCGGCCCCTTGGCCCCGCCGCGGCACCCACGCCCGGGGTCCGCCGCTGCGGCCAGTCCGTCGTGCCAGTCACCTTTAGGGCACCATGCCACGCCTTATCCCTGCCGCCTGCCATCTGCCAGCAGTTGCGAACGTGCGTCTTGTTGCGCCGTGCACGTTCTCCATCATGTCCAGGGTACTGCGGCGCGTTCTTTGTATGTTCTGGAGCGTGTGTTCTGTACTGTACAGGGCATGGACGTAGAAACAGAAGGCAATGAGATACTGAAAACTGAAAGCCCGCTTATACGGCCTCTTCGGCAATGTTTGCAAACACCCTAGCCAAGACCCTTCAACAACAAGGACCTCCATTGGAAGAGTGAGACGTAAAACGGGTTTATGGGGATGCGAATGAATGTTAAAAAGACTTGTATACCTTGGGATAGAGTGGACGACTTTGTCCTTGGAGAGGAGAGTCTGGAGGACTGCTGGTTTTGGGTGAATGTGCATTGTAAAGTGGAACCCAGAATGCAAAAAGCTCCCAGAGCCAACACATTCTTGACCAGTATCATGTGTGCACCATCCTCACAGTCCTTTTGGTGTCTCATTGCATTTCTGTTGTGATTTCCGTTTGTCACCCACTGTGGTGTCGTGCTTCCATAAGTCCATGGTTATCTATTTTGAATTTCATTGACAGGTATCAATGTTGTTACGGACCCGATGACAAGCGCACCAACAATGCAATTGTGGAGGATCCAAAACAAAAGCGTGGAGGACCGAATGTGGGTGCTGGAACACAACACCCACATAAAGGCCCAAGGAGGACGAAGTCAGACTATGGAGAGTCTTACAAGCATGGTTGCCAGTGTTGTTTCAAGGTCCGACAATGCTACCTAGCATCGGACATTTGTGTCCTCGCATACAACAACAACATGGAGCATGTGGATGCGCAAGGGAAAGCCTCGCATGGGAAGTCCGCTGGGTTCAGGAACACCCGTCACGCATATGCACCCCATATTAGAGAAGAATTGAAAGCCTGGGTCATCGAGTGTTTGTGCCGAGGGCTGACGGTCGCCCAAATCATGATGGAACATAAGGAGTACGTAATGAACAACACTGGTTTGGGAGATGCACCATGGACACGCGATGATTTTCTTTTGGAACAAGATGTCCGCAACATGGCCGAGAAACGGGCGTGGCAAACGTTCAAAAAACACGCCAATGATGTGGAAAGTGTCCGCATGTGGAAAGACCAGAACCCCGCGTCAGTCTTCTTCTATCAAGAGGAGAAATGGCGCCAACATTTAAGCATTACGATGGAGATTTGACATTCATTATTGGCATACAGACTGAGTGGCAGAAGAAGCGAATGCTTCAATTAGGTCATGTCCGTATCGTTGCATGCGATGCAATCTTTGAGACAAATCATCACAAGGTACTCTTCATCCCTTTTACTATTTCTTCGCATGCACAATTTGTGGGTCTATGCACATTGGCAGCATCTGACATTCAGCATCTGAACAGTTCCCATTGTACACGTTGATGGTCTTCGACGAGTGGCTTAACGGTATACCAATTGCCTACATCATATCCGCGCGTAATCGGATAACAGACCTGGTGTCGTGGATGATAGCCTTGCGTGACGCACTCCTCGCATATATGCCAAACTGACGACCCAATACCTTCATTGTGGACGATGCCGATGCCAAAATAAACGCTATTACGTAAGTTTCACATACCTCACCTGTAGACTTGCGTCGAAGTCCACTGCATTGGTCCACTGTCAGTCTCTTTGGCAAGTCCCCTGGCAGGTAACTCAGCAAGTCCGTTGGCCGACTCCTTTGTGCAAGTCCGCTGGCGGGCAAGTCCGTCGGCCGACTCCTCTGTGTTCTCCCTGTTGGACAAAGGTCATCTTGCCTTCGAGCCGCCCTTTTTCCTCGCATGGCGTAACCCTGGCGCTGACTCCATGTACACTGACCTTATGGTAAAGGAGTGGCATTTGGAGCATTTGCACGACTGCCCTTGGTATGTGGACCTTCCGCCCGGCTCGCTTGACACATCGGAGTTTCAGTTGAAGCCAATGACGCAACGGCGTGAGCGTTGCGCGTGAGCATACGCTCACACATTGGTGACGTGGCGTGAGCGTACGCTCACGGCTGCTGAGGTGGCGTGAGCCCACAGTCCTGCTGACGTGGCGTGAGCCTGATGTCAGCAGGCTGACACGGAGTTAGGTGCTGATGTGGCACCACGTCAACATCCGCCACGTCAGCAGAAACATAAGGAGCCTATTCCCGAGGGTCCTATGACCGTGGGATTAACTTGGGCAATAATTTGGTGAATAACATGAAGACTACCATGAAACACCCGAAACGGGAAATAAGCCCATAACTGTGGCGTCCATTCCACAATAAGTGAAATTAATACTGTAATTTTGACAATTACAATTACAAGGACGACAAACTAACCTCACAAATTCAGTGGCATACATGATGACATAGGAACACCCCGACCCTCCCCAAATAACATTGACAATTCGAATAACATTGGAAAGAAGCACATGTAGACATCCACAGGACCAATGATGCATGAGCTCCATAAAATTGCCAAAGAGAGCACACATATTATACAGTTGGAAGCATAATGGAGGGAGAAGGCCTGCCATATCATTCCACAACCTCACGAATGCTACTATTGATATGAAATGTTTTATAGTGACAATGTTCCAACTACACATTAAACATCATGGTTGCACCATTTGCATACTCACAGTCGAAACCAACCTGAATTCAGATTTGCGATACCGGATTGAACATTCACTACATTCCAGAAACAGTAAGTCATCTACATATGTGCTTGTATCCCGTTGTAAGAGAGTATTGATCTCGTTGAAACTCATTGTTGCCTGGTGGATGAAATTGTCACGTTTATCACAAACCATCTTCTTCACGAAGATGAAATACAAATGTTTGCAGGGTACGAATTTACCTCTCTTGCCCAAACTGGTTGATAGCATCCCAACAAAATCAGGACAGGTGCAATTGGGGAAATTGGAATCAGTGATGTCGTACGCCCTATCGTGAACAGCAAATGTCGAGATGATCATTGTGTACACCCGACCATACCCAGGATCGGGCACTTCCGTCGTGCTGGAAACATGAGCTTGTAGCGGACTCCACCTTGCCGAAGTGTTCTGCAGTTGGAGGGAAACGCCGAACAAGCTTTCCATTTCGTTTTGTTGGCCACAAATGAGCATCTAGCGGAGGGACCCTTGTACTCCCAGAACTGGAACCAGATGCACGCACACGGGGTTGTCTTGCAAGGGAAAACCCTACCTCTTCCAGCATTGCAATCTCTTGATTTGTGAGATTTGCTCCCAACTTCACGGACCAAACAACTGGTGGACTTGGCTTCATCACCACGGAAGGTCGCACAGTTCCATGCACACATCTCCCACAATCGTCTGCACAGAACCAGAACTTGTGGTTCTTGGCTTCTGGCTGCCCATACAAGCGCATCAAACCAGTGAAAGTTGGAGCTGGAGTGCGGGCACCACCTCTGGATATGGAAGAAGTGCATTTCTCATAATTGGTTGCCTTGATCGCCGTACATTTGACACGAGACCCTGTAGTTGTGCGCTCTATGTGCCAAATGTGGTCGGGGCACATGGACTCCACAATATCAGGGAGCAAATTTATCTCTTGCACCATTGCAATAGGGTTGTTATATGTTGGAGCCTGCCGTCTTGTCGCAGGTTCCTCAAGAAGGGATGGTCCGGAGATATATCTCTCATGCAGAGGGACACGAGGCGTCGAGAAGTTATCACGGTCTGCCCTGTGCGAATCGGAATGCAAACCAGGAGGGGTGTTCAATTTCCTCTTGCAGGAGCCGAATCTCTCCTCCCCTTTCCAGATGTGGAACTCTAGACACAAGAGGCGTTCCCTTGGAACACATGTCCAACGCCCGTGCTATCTTGCTTGGATCCCCTGATCTGCTTGCAGCACGCAACATCAACTCTTGTTTGTCCGGACCCTTCCCACCAACGCCTCCTCTCAAGAAGTCACAATATCTGGTTTGTTGTTGGAGTGCACGTATGAGATCATCTGTTGTTGCCACATACAAATCCCGACCCCGTTTCCCGGACTGTTGCAACCATGTGTTGTGCACTGTCTCTGCCAAATTGCAAGATGGTATGTCTGTCATTTCCTCAATGGACATGTTCTGCAAAGTGGAAAACACACTTCAGAATATCAAAGAGGTTACAACACCACCCAAGCAAATGCAGATCTGCACCACGGAACGATATGGAAAATGCATGCAATACTAGAGACGTACCGTTGTCATGGATGCTTCCCACTGTCTATACCGAAAGTGCCAAAACGCCAACCAATCTTCCAACGCTCTCATACTCTCAAGTGATGTTGTTCCTAAAGAGAACCACCAGGCACGAATTGTCTAGAATAATGTATTCGCCTCCGCCATGATTTCGCATCTTTGTACTCTTTGCACAACTTACGATGTTGTGTCTGTATCTCAGGTTTGATATCCGCTTTCGTATGTTTCTCCAGAGATTGGGTCCAATGGAACAGACATGTACGCTCCCTTCCTTCCATTGGCACCTTTGGGTCCCCCGATCCGAAGATAATCCGTACAGCATTGAAATTCGTCTGTGCACTATCTACCATGAAACCAGCAAAATTCGGAGCAAGGACGCCATGGCACCCCATAACACGAATCAGGGATTTCCACATTAGCTGCTGGGATTTCAAATCTTCCAATTGCATGTCACAAACTACAATTGTCATAACTCGCTAGTATACAGGATTGTACACATGACAAGCCATACTCGTCCAATCTTTCATCCATTTGACGTGATCAAACATAAGAAAACATTTCTCCAGGTCGCCACTCTTCTGTATCCGCCTGACGAGGCTCACCCCACTGCCCTCCCTAGTTGTGGACATTTAAGATATACTTTTGTCGCTCCTTGCCCTGGAAACACATTGTCCTGAATGTAGTCATACTTGCTCATTCCTTTCAATTCCAGAATGTTGTCAATGTAGCATCTATTTCCAGAGCACATTCTCAATGCATTCACCTGATGGCGAATGTTGGGTGAACTCAATGTGGAGAAATGATCCATGACAATGTCCAATGCTGGTCCATCAAGTTTACTTCCCACAGAATCCACTGCACATAAAATATGGTTGTCCAAGAAGCTCTTGCTTGTGGCAAGAGCAATTGTAGATGTGGTTGCGGATGGGTTGCTCTCATACTCCTGTTTAATCATCCTCAACACTATCTCAAGACTTTCCCTGTAAACTCCCTTTGAGACTGGATGGTTATGAAAACCGAAATGCACACAAGCTCGAGTCATAGTTTTCAAACGGTGCACCACGTAGTACATTCTTGCACCACACAGACAAGCTTGCAAAATTTGCAAACGAAAGTGTCCGTCTGTGAAGGAGCCGCCCCCGGCTTAAATGGATATTTAGCGATACCATCTCACTCGCTCTGGTTGTGAACCCCTGATTGAATAAAGTGCATGCAATTGAAATTTTTGCACCTGAGGTGCCCATTGTAAATTGTTCTCTTGAAGATTAATTTGTCGTGATTTTGAATATTCGACGTTTTCGTCCTACACCATGGGTGTCCATCGTGTCTCTTGTCCATACCATGCATCACGCTTGAAATACCTCCAATATGAGGAGGAGGATGGAGCTCGAAAATGATATCCCTATCAAATGTCTCTGGAAAATATTTTACAGGCACAATATTGAAAGTGTCCCAACGAATTCCCCGCAACTCACTTTTAAAACTGGGCATCCCCCCCATTGCCCGTAGTTTTGGAATGACACTGCAGATCTCCTCAACATCGTCTTGCACAACTACATGAGGATGCACGTCAGTAGTGATTTCAGTGATGTCTTTATCTGATGAATCCGAAAGCTCAACGATGGGAGTGGAGGTTGTTTCCTCTTTTTTCACTACAAAGTCCCTTTTGTCTTGAACCACAGAAGCAGCTGTCCCTGGAGTAACATATGATCCAAGGGACTTTCATTGAGGCTCCCCAAGGACCCTATATCTCCCAGGCCGGACTCTCCACTGTCTGACAAGAACTGTCTCATCACGGTTTTGGAAGGAATATTTCAACAACTTCCCGTCATAACCGTAAACCTCTCTCTCCAAGAAAATCGTCCCATTTTGTAGCTCAAACCGGGTTGCCAAGACATGTTTGAGAACAATTGTGAACCCATCAGCAAGGGCTTCTTTGGAGAACGGCACTGGTTTCTTGTCAGAGAAGAACTCCGCTTCAAAGGAAGCCATCTTACCTCCTCTCGTAGGATGATCCCTTCCTTTCGCGGCTCTTCAGTGAAATCTGTGAGTCTGGTCTCCAAAACACTGGAGAAGCATGCGCAGAGGAAATCGCGGAGGAAGTACACACGGTGATTGTGCACATTCTGTTATTCCTTGCCTCTGGCAAGCTCTTCCTACAGACCGCCGTCCCATTTTTTTTTTTTTTTGTGGGGCCTGTAAACGGAGTTGCCTTACGAGCAATTTTGACATGTGTTACAACTTTTTTGAGATCGTCCTCAATTAACAACAAAAACCCGTTTCTCATAAGCGTGCCAAAGGATCTGAGGGTGGGATTGCAACTGAAGTAAATGCATCTAAATAACAGTATGATTGATCATGCGTACTTGGAAAGTCCACACTTTGAAAACGAAAGTGGGGGAGGCGTACAATGACGAGTGTGGATGATATCCAGACATTTGTCAACAATTACTCGTTTACTTACATTGGTCTGAGTTTGTGCGCCAGATGGCCCCATAGTTTCAACATAGGCATATTACAGATAATTCTCTAGGAGCAGTCAGACCAACTAATTTTTGATTTCTAATGTACTTACGTTGTTATATTCAATTAATGAAACCCTTCAGAAAAACAACACATGGTTCATTTTGGGCGACACACATCAAGCTTCGAAAACTACATTGCAGACAAACAACTGTCCAGTAATGGCTGGCAGGTGCACTAATGAGGGAATGGCATTTGCGTAACGGTCATGCGAGAGGGAATCCGATGCTTCCAGAGACAATCCCTAGCGCACGAAACTCCGCAAAAAATCGAGAGTCACTTTGTCTTTCTTGTTTCCGCACTTAGAGGGAGAGAGGTAGTCAAGCTGGAGAGTGTTCCTTCTACGATACATAAGAGAATGAAGTCACTTTATCTTACTTCCCTTAGAGAGAGACTCAGAGCAATAGAGCAAATGACGATGCGTCGTTTGATGGAGAACACAGGGCCACGGCAGCCTAGGGGGTGCACTCTTTATAAAATGTTCGTATCATGTGCGTTCGCCGCCTAATAAAAAAAGCCCCATGTATACGGGTCCTTGGATCATTTATACCCCCTCTGTACATACATTTTGAAGATTATAAAACCCCCTCATGTAAATATATAGAAATTTGTAATTTTTTAAAAGTACCCCCCGCTGTATGTATATTTCCTTTTTGAATCATTAAAAAATACCCTCAAATATATATGTATATATATGTATTTTTATTATTATTATATCAAGTTTATTCATCTAAAAACAGACCTCGGCCTGTACTACTATGTAGGTCCAAATTTTATGAAACCAAGTCGGTGCATCCCTACTCAGTGAGGGCTTTCCAACGGTACCAAAATCGTGGCTAGAGGCCCTGCGGTTTGGGAGATCTCAAGGACCCTACAAACAATATTGTGTTCATGCCATATTTGAAAAAAAAAAAAAAAAAAAAAAAAAACCAATTATTTACATTTATGTCCCCCTGTACAAAGGGTAAATAAAGGGCCAGTAATTGTTGCAAGAAAGCCCATTTTGCTATTTTTCGCGAGTTTCCAACGACCAAAAGTACTTGAAATTTCATATCTCCACACCGCAAGTTCCAAAATTATGAGACCAAGCCAGTGCACCCCACCTCATCGAGGGCTTTCCAATGGTACCAAACACCAGGGCTGGGGCCCGCGGTTGGGGAGATCTCAAAAATGATACAAAACAAAACATTGTCTTTTTTGTATATTACTGCTTAACATTGTCTTAATTTCAAGAATTGTGGACTAGCCTAGTCGTATGGAGTTGGTCGTGGTGTGCAGGTGGACTCAAGCTCAAATCTGCATTGCGATATATACATATTTTCAAAGTTTTCGAAAAATTCAAGGCACCATGAGATTTGAACCTGCAATGAGAGTCGTGACAATGGCGACCCTTACCACTACACCTAATCATGCTAACCTCCCCAATGTAGACTTATATTTAACGTGTTGCTTATCCCCCCCTATGTATGTATAATGTTGTACATGGGGGGGTTAAAAATACCCCCTCCTGTGCACGCACGTGGCAGGTACAGGTTGGCTGGGGTGCACCCCCCAGGCACGGCAGCAGGTGAACGCGGAGACTGTAACACATGAGCAGACAGAGAATGATAATGAGACTGCAGCTGTCATACAACCAGAGGGAACAGTGATCGTTGGCAACCAGACCGTGGAAGCAGAGATGATTCGCAAGGAAACTGAAGGAGGTGGAAGTCCTGGGAACGCAGAACCGGGAGACGGTCTACAAACCCTAGACCAGACAGGAATGCCCACAGACGTGAAAGAGAAGAGGAAAGCTGTTGAAGGGGATCCTAACTCAAAACCGAAGAAGGTGACAGTAAGTTTTCTCCACCCTTCTTCTTCCTGTTTATAGATGTTCCAACTAGGTGAGTGCAATCTCCTAGAAAGTGATGGTCAATACCGACCATCACTATGAAGTCATATTGATTTGCTTTGCATTCCTCTATTTCAGGTTTTCCAAACTAGTTGTTTGTGATTGGCGGTACCGCAAATCACTGTTCTTGAGACCATAGAGTCATACTGATTTTCTTTCTAACACTCTGTTTCTTGTTTTCTGCAGCAGGTAAAAGTGATTGTTGGTAATGCCAATTGCTTTCCTTTCAAAACTTAGATTTCTTGCATTTGAGACCAACTGCATTCCACTCACTATCTGATACAAAAGAAAGTGAGTGTCGGTGCCAACAATGACTATGATTCAATATTGATTTGCACAAAACCCAACCTTATCAGTTTTTGGAGTGTAGTGTTCTCTGATTGTCGTTAACGCCATTCGCTGCTCCTTGAGACCTTCTTGTACCTACATGCGTAGAAAGATAGTGATGGTCGGTACCGACCATCACTATTCAGTCATATTCATTTGCTTTGCATTTTTTCTGTTTTAGGTTTTCCAGACTAGGGAAGAGGAATGGCGGTACCGCCAATCACTTTTGTTGAGACCGTACTGTACCTTTATGTGTAAAAACAGTTGCAATGTATATTCCAATGAGACAAGAAATAGTGATGGTCTGTAACGACCATCACCATAGAGTCATACTAATTTTCTTTCCAGCACTTTGTTTCTTGAACTTACTGCAGCAGGTAGAAGTGATTGTCGGGAACGCCAATCGCTTTCCTTTCTAAACATAGATTTCTTGCATTTCAGACAATCTGCATCCCACTCACTTTCTGATAGCTCCTCATCTACCCGCAACAACTAGTTTCGGGCAGAAATACCTGGAGCTGATCATATCATCTCCAACCTGCAACACGCTAGTTTCCCATGCGGAGCCCACATTTCTGCAGCTCCTTAACTCGGCTTGCAGCTAAAGAAGACGACCACCAGTTTGCCCACTCGTGGCCAACATCTCCTCCGCTTCACACTAGAAGCCCAAACTTGGTTGCCATAGCGTTGAGCTATGCAACGCCGCTCTTCAATATAGGCTACCCGCCTCTCTATCCATGGCAAACCTGCAACATGTCCGTCTTTGCACTCTATCCACTTTGGATAGGCTCATGCACGGCTCCCTGCACTCTAGGCTGAACCGCTTCTCATGATCTGAAAACACAAGTGCTACAACTAACTCGAACCTGGTACTCACAGACTCGAACTCATCTTTCTCGAGTGATAAGGAAATGAATAATACAAGCATACAAGCTCTCTCAAACTCACACACTTGCACATGAAAACATCACTCATATATTAAGTCGAGCCAAGTGCACCCCACGCCATGGGGAATCCACACTACGGCGCCATAGCTAGACGCGATGAGGCTCAACTCAAGAAAGATGAGCCCACCGCGATCTGCCGTGAAGATAACAACGCCAGGTGCCCAAACATGTATTGGCCCCTGGATTGACACTTGGGTCAATCCCAAATGTCAATATATAAAAGCTAATTATTTCCTAGCTAACTTCACACTAGTGATAAAATAACTTGACAACTTGGAGTACACGGAGGCGAGTATGCGGAGGAGGAGAGAGACGACGGAGAGAGCTTGATACATGCAAGCTGTAGAGATGTTATTGTAGGGTAGATTAGAGACACCATGGCTTCGGCCTGACATATGATAGTTATTAATACGATTCCTACTTCATACTCATACTGTGTAGAGAGACCTGAGTGAAGCTGTGGAATGTATGCTTAAGTTGTAAAGATGGAACTCGATAGATTGCAGAAGCAACCTGATACTTAATCCTAGGCAGTAAGTTAACATACTAAACATGAATGCAAGAAGGAATAGATATAGGAAAGCACCCCCATGATACACTAGGTGTAGGTCATGACTGATTGTTTTGAGCGGGCTGAGTACTTAGAGATTTCTAACTCAATTAACTCTAGCACTAACTGCTCTGCACTTGTCATCGTCGCTGGAAGAATCACTTGGTGAGCATCGATGATGCTCTCGCACTTAACACACATCTTGACAAGGGTGTTGAGTAGAAAAACATTTGGCGTGAATCCACTTTGGATAATGTGAGTGTGCACCTGCTTTCTAGCTTCAAGGCCTTTCATCTTGATGCACTTATGCAGGAGACATACATACGTATCTGAATCTGCTGAAATGCCTCCCTAGTTTAAATTCTGTAGAGCCTATTTCAGTTTGCCTGCCTCACAAAGGATCTTCACATGCTCAGAAGTGCCAGAAGAGGCATTGTGGACTCCCTCTCTTGATCCTCTTCCAAAAGCTATGGTCATGGTTGAGGTGCCTGATTTTATCAACTATGTCGCTGCAGCTGCTGCCTTTAGGACTTGACCATCTACCCACGCAGGTTTTTTGTACCTATTGATCCACAGGGAATCATACATAATCTTGTGCTTGAAATCTGTCCCCTTTGGATGAATCTGGACCCGCACTCTATCCCTGCTCCTTTAGCTATCCATGCCTTTGCACAAATCATGCATTCATCTTTACCTTGCTGCTAACAGTTGTCAATGACAGCCTAGGATTGTTCTAGGCACCCTGTCGTGCGAATATGTATCGCTACACAACTACATCGATGCCCAAACCACACCACACATATATGCACAATAAAGTAGTCTGCCACAATGATAAGAAAAGCTAAGAACACACTGTTGACACAAAACATGACAACCAAAACCATCACTCTTTAGAATAGAAGTCGAGCCAGGGGCACCCCAAGCTATGGGGACTCCACCCCACAACAACCTATACTCCCATCATAAGCACATTCAGTCCTAAACGATGCAGGAGCTCGGTCGCGCAGGCTCAACTCGAGAGAGATGAGTTGCGCGACTGCCGCTCTCGTGAAGATAAGACGGTTCAGGTGTCAAACTAAACTTGACACCTGATTTAACACTTGACCTAAATCCAAGTGTTAAATACAAATAACTAGCTTTATTCTAGTTGTTTTCACACTGTGTTTATTTAACTTGACAGCTGTCGTGCGAATACGTATCGCTACACAACTACATCGCTGGTCCAACCACACCACACATATATGCACAATAAAGTAGTCTGCCACAATCGCCCCCCTAGCTGGTGGATAGGTCCCTCTAACTCCAGATAGCTACAAGATGTATTAGCCACAGCCGTACTAAGTCCTCTATCACTGTCCCTATTGTACTAAAACTCTATCGACCAAGAGGCCGGGTACAAAAGTAGCCCCATCGTTAGTCGCCGTCTTGCAATCTGTGAACTTGAGCCAGGATCTCGTGTGTTCAAGGTCTCTTAGTAGCTGGGCCTTGCGTTTCTTGTTAGCCTTCCATGGTTGTATCCACTCCCACTATCCAATGCAATGTGGACATAACCAATCCCCATCGGAACCATCTCAAGAGGTGGGAGTCAAGCATCCCATATGCCAACCTCTAGAGCATCGATCACACACCAACATGGTGGCTGCCCCTCTAGCAGACCCACCACACATGCACCTCAAACCTGCGATACCACTGCCAAGTTTGGGTCTATCCTGCCATCGACATTCGGAAGGTGACATGGCGCACAATTAACGCACATGGTCCTTCCAAGTTATGCCATCCCGACCCTCCAAGACCAGACGCCTGAGGGCAAGACCTCTCGAACCCTCAAAATAACACGTCTTGCAGTCACATCCAAGGTCGTAGAGCAGTCTGCTGCAAATAGACATAGTCACCAGGGTTGAATCTCCGAACCCCAGGACGATAGCCCCCACCACGTATGGTAGCATACCTCAACGTATCACGGTGTTGTGCAATGGCGGTTCTCAAAAGCCATTGGCATGACTTTCTTGAACAACTCTGCACGCTGCTCACATGCACGTGCCCACACTCCGGATCGTCAAGGTTAAGAACTGTAGCAGCTTCTCTGCGAATGGATGTAGGTAAATCCGGCTCTCGGCCAAAGAGAAGAAAGTATGGTGAGAAGGAGGCAAGTGATGCTTGCTTGCTGAACCTGTAGCCCATGGCTAACCAGGGTAACTGAAGGTCCCAATCTCCTAGGTGTCCCTTCTGCAAGCCATACTTGCGCAAACCTTCTTTACTGTCTGAACAACTCTCTCTCCAACAATCGGCTTCAGGATGATCCCGAGAAGTGGTGCGGTGGTCTATCAAGGCCTTGTCACACAAAGCCTGAAACTCCCCAAGAACTCTCTCCCTTGGTCCGTGAGTACCTCAGCTGGAGCACCGAATCGGCTAAGCACACAATCCAAGAATGCATACGCAGCTCCCTCACTAGCCTTATCAGGCAATGGAACCAATTCAATCCACTTGGAGAAGTGCTCCACCATTACCAACACGTACTTGTTGTGGCGCATGGTCAGTGGCAACGGCCCTGCGAAGTCAAAACTCCACCTGTAGCCCAATCCCATGATCGAAGAGGGTGCAATTGTGGAGTAGGGGCGTTGAATGAAGCACGCACCCTGTCACACACCATGCACCTAGCCACAACTTGTTGCACCTCTGTGTGCATACCACGCCACCAATACTGCCCCTGCAGTAAACTATGAGTGCGTCCCACCCCAAAATGCCCCAACTCCTCATGGGCATGCCGCACTAACCGTGCCCGCTGTGTTGGGTGAGGCACAATCCTCACTCGACCATCCTCCCACACTCGGAGCAGGTGTGTCCCCTCCCACTTGAACCTCTTGGCTCGTTGTAGGATCTGATCCCTCTCCTTGGCAGTCACAGTGGCTGCAGTGTCTCCAGTGCGGAGGTAGTCCAACACAACTGAATCCTCATGTATATCTTTGGTACCACTTGCTCATTGCTGGCCTCAGGGTCCTCAGACACTTGATCTACAGTCATCCCTGTTGCAGGTCCAACCTGGCCTTCCGCTGCCAAGATACACAGAAATGCAGATGCATGCCATCCGGGCACCATCTACTCGTCTGTCTCACCATGCCACCGAGCTCCAGTGTCATCCTGCTAGCTCGTGCATGGATTGCGACTCAACCCATCTGCATTGCGATTGACCAAACCCGGTCGATGCACCACCTGAAAGTCATACTCTTGAAGGATGAGTGCCCATCGTGCAAGCTTCCCCGTAAGCTTGTCTGACTCCATCAACCACTTGAGTGGTTGGTGATCCGTGACAAGGGTGAAGAGATTGCCGTATAGATAGCACCTGAAGTGTGCCACGGCCCACACTGCAGCTAAGCATTCTCCTCATATGAGCTATACTTAGACTCTGCAGCATTGTTCGAGCGGCTAGCATAAGCCACTACGAACTCTCTTCCCTCATCATCCACCTGTGTGAGCGCCGCTCCAAGCCCCAACATGCTCCAATCTGTATGCAGCTGAAAAGGACGCCCCCTGATAGGTCGTCTCAAGATGGGCGCCGAGGTCAACCTCGCCTTGAGCTCTTGAAAAGCTTGTTCTTGCTCACTTCCCACTGCCACTCCTGGTCCACCTTGGTCAGCTTGGTTAGAGCCTTTGCAATGGCACTAAATCCCTTAACAAACCGTCTGTAATAGTTTGCTAACCCATGAAAGTTCGAACTCGGCTCACATCCGTGGGGCGTGGAACCTGTGCAATGGACTCTACCTTAGTCTGCTGTACCCCCAATCCTCCAGGATATATCATATGACCCAAATACTCAATCTGGTTGTGGAAAAACTTGCACTTGCCCGGATGTAACTTCAATCCGTGCGTCCTCAAGCGCTCAAATACCCCTGAAGGTGTCTCTCATGCTCCTCCACCGTAGCACTAAAGATGATGATGTCATCTATGTAGCACCGAGCAAACTCCACCCCTGCTAGAATCCTGTCCATGACTCTTTGAAACTCAGCGGGAGCGTTTTTAAGCCCAAATGGTAAGAACCGCCACTGGTATAGGCAATCCTTCCCGTGCTCATTGATCCCCCAGAATGCCGTCTTTTGCTTATCCGCCTCCTTGATCGGCAACTGGTGATATCCGGATCGTAAATCCAACGTGCTAAAGACCTTGGAATGCCCATGGCATCAAAGATCTCCTCTGGTGTCGGCATGGCATACCTATCGGACTTGGTCTGACGATTTACAGGCCGGTAATCACCGCACATACATCTCTCCGTCCAATTGCCATAGACATCTTCTTGGCTGGCATCACTGTGGCTGAAGCATACTCTCCACCAGAGAGCTCCACCAAACCTGCCTCCCAAAGATCCTGAGTTCTCATCTGAATGAAGGACCTCTCCATGTCACTGTATCTATAGGGTCTCCAAAAGATTGGCGTGTCAGTAGCCAATTCAATGCGAATCTCTTGACCCTTCAGTGCTCCCAAGTCCTTCAAACTGAAGGCAAAGCAATTCCTGTAGGCCCTCAGGAACCGCCGCATACGTTGTCTCTCTCCTCCAGTGACAATAGGTCCAATGTTAGGCTCCCAATTGTCCTCCGTAACTGCAACCTTAAGTCCAGTGGGCTTAGAGGTAGGAGACGCGTCCCGTGGTTGCTATGCTGCAACCTCTTGAGCAATACTCCCTTCCTGCTCAGTCAATGACAAGGCCTCATCCTGCCCCATCATCTCATCATTGAGAACCTCCTCAACCCGAGAAGAATCCCCAACCTCATCCATCACAGCTGCCATGGCTGCCAACTCCCTCTGGACCTCGAGCATCTCCCACGTGTGCCATGGATGTCTACACCCCGTGGTCCTCACCGGCTCGCCCCCACTCGTTGCCTGTACCGTCTCGGTAGGCAGAGAGACCATCAAAGGAAGTGCACTCCGCACTCTACGTCAGGTGTTGGGGCAAGCAATGGATCTCAATTGCTTGACCTGGATTATCAGCTTGGCTATGGCTGAGCAACGTAAGCCCGCTCTCGCTCATCGGCATTAGGCTCCACTATCTGTTGCAACTGAGCATCCCACAGGAGGCCAGGTCCACCATCCCGAAAAGCATGGGATCCTGGGAAGCTGAGCAGTGTAGGTAATGCTGCTTGTGGTTGACCCACCCTGTTGACCACTGCCAAAGGCAAACGGTCATCGTGTCTCACACGTTGAGACTGCCTCCCTGTGTCCAAAATGTTGTCCACTATGAGTGTGTGGCCGCTGCACCCCATCAAATGCACGCTTGAGCAGTGCGGGTGGCATCAAGTTAGTCCACCATAGCCGTGGACGATGAGCCCGTGATCCCACTGCAACTGCATCCAGCAGCACTGCTGACCCAAGCCACGACCGGACTTGATGCACACTGGCCATCACCTTGGCCCGAGAATCGCCCATCAGTGGCACATTCTCTAAGATGTATGCTGGCGATACAGCTTGATGAAGCTGCAAGTGGCGCAAAATCCGCACCATCTCCCAAAACAGACCCGTCCTTGAGTCTCGCAATCCATTGCCATGCCCGGCTGATGAATGCCCTTGGCAGGGCCAACCTGCCACTACCAGATCAATGGAGCCAACCTGCTCCAAATCCGGCGCCCCAGCAACGAATGTCTGCTGGCAAGGCTTGTTGGTATCCACGATCTGCAGACACTGGCAATAAAGCAGGGTACTGCTGTACCAACTGAGCAACATGGCGCAGTGAGACGCGTCGTGCAGTCTCATCCCTCTCCACATACAGGTAACGCCTTACCCGCACACCTGCCTGTAGCACAGCAGCCAATCCGGTGCTGATCCCGCCAAACAAGTCCAGAAGACAAATGCCTTCATCCGGATACTGCCACACAATAGGTGTGGTATCCAATGGTGACAACTGAGGTGGTCCTGGTGCAATACCCGTACTCTCCTCCTCTCCTGACAGTACAAAAGCCTCTACCCAGGCTTGTTGCACCTGTCGATCAGCAACCTGCTGCAAATCCTTGCTCGTACCCCACAATGGAGTGTGAGCAACCATGGCAGGCAACTCCGCCATACCATGCATGTCATCCTGCTCTGCTGGAGGTGGCACATCCTTTGCATGGGCATTGCCCTCCAACAACTCTCCAGGCCAACTAACTGCAGCTGTAAAGGCGGCTAGTGTTGGCATCTTGCCCTGCTGGGCAGCCGCTATACCCCCAATGAATGTCACAGGGAGCTGTGCACGGCGACCATCGCCTGACTGCCATCCAGGCCTATAGGATGCTGACTCCTCCCAAAAGTCCAGGGTGAAGCCCATGGGATATAACACTGCCCCACCAACGAGGACATCGTAAGAGATCGCGTCTGTCACAATGGCCTTGGCTCGCATCACTGAGCCATCTCTAAGATGATCCGGCTGCAGTCTAATGGCCAACTAATGTCGTGTCATGCCCCGAGCCTGCTCTGATCCTCCCAGAGATGTATGTATCTGGAAAGGGCAAGGCTCCATATCCGCCTACATGAGGCCCAAACCTGCAATAGCAGCTCTGCCCAACATCAGTGGCTGAGCTCCCAAGTCCAACAAGACCCGCAGTGGCCGGTACTTCTTGCCTGCCGGTCCACTCAAAGTGAAAATGCCTCCCTGGTTGTCTAACAAGACAACTTCAGGTGTCACCATGGCGCGCTCAAACGCTGGCCTAGCTGGCAGCTCCGTCAACCTGGCAGTTGCAGCTTGCCATGGCGCAGCCGTGGCAGTCTTGACCCTCAAATCCAAGGATCCCTCTGCCACTACACCTTCCAGTAACTCCGCAGAAGATGAAGTGACCTCCCCACTCTCACAAAGTGTTGCTGCTAGTCTGAACACTGCAACTGGTCTTACCCCCGGCGTCGCAATCATGGTTGCCGAGAACGGTGGGGCTTGACACACAGAGATGGCTGCCCCCAACAACACACCGGCTGCACTAGCCTTGGTAGCAGGTGTCAGTGCTGCACGTGTAGCTCTCCCCAATGGCATAGAAACCTCCGCCTCGGTGACAGTCGGGCGAGAACTAGGTGCCATGGATGGCGTCGACACAGTCTCCGCCAATGTGAATGACTGAGGAAGCCTTGCCTGACGGCTTGCCTCTCCACGCTGTGGATCCAACTCCACCTCTGCACCTCGTGGCTCAGGAACTCGTGATGCTCCTCGAGTCACGGCTGCAGCAGACTCCACCTGCTCTAGTGGTAGCGCTGCTCCGCACATGAATCCCATGCCTCCCATATCTCCTCCCTCAGGAGCAGGAGGTGGACCATCCCGCCTGGGAGCTGGTGCCGCCTGAGCTATAGCCATGGCAGCGAGCCTCTGCTCTAGCTGCTGAAGCCGGTTGGCCATGCCTTGGTCAACACCCTGACCGCCGCGTCCTTGGCCATGTTGAGCTTGCCCTTGGCCTGCACCTCGTGCCCGACCACCTCATCCTCTCTGGGCTGGTCCACCTCGCCCCCGGCCACCATTATTCCCTGGGAACTGGCCTGGGCGCAACTCAGGATGCAAGTCATAACACTGGGCATCTCCATGCCCATACTTGCCACAATGCCCACACTGCAACTGTGCAGGCTGTGCTTGTGCCGGCCTTCTGCCACTCCCTAGGCAATCTCTCTTGACATGGGATCCTCCACATGTCCAACATATCACCCCTGGTTGCTGTTGGCCTACAAAAGATGTCACGGACCTCTGCACTTGAGGTCCCCTGTAAGCTCCATGGAACTTGGGTTGGGAAACCTTGCCCCCCTGACCACGCTGTTGGGCAGTACCTTTTGCCTGTGGGCTGGTAGCTGCGCCTCGTGCAGGCATGTCCTTGCCAAATCCAATGGTAACAACTCGTTCCTCCACCATGTTGAGCTCAATCCGCTCAGCCAGCAGAAACACATCTGCTAATGTGGGTTGGGCTGCTTGTAACAGGGTTGCATCTCGCACCCTTCTCTTGAGCTCCTTGTCCAGAATTCCATACCAAAACTGGATTGCCTGAGCTTCAGTAACCCCTTGGGTCACACTTATCAAGCGCCTCATACGAGTGTACGCCTCTCGCAGGCTCTCACTGGGTTTGCGCTGGAAGTCTTGCAAACTCCGCAGCTTCTCAGCCCGTACACCTTGGTAGTTCCTCCGCAACTCCTGGAAGAACTCCACCACCGGGCTGAATCTAGGCACATGTGTTGTAGTCGTGGGATGATAAGTAGTAGCACCCTCTCCAGAAGTACTGGCACTACTAGTGCTAGCCGTGGGAGGTATTGGGGCTGATGCCGCTACTGGCCGTGTTGTTCCCCGAGTAATGGAGACGTAGTCAGGTGACCAATACATCCTCCACTCTTCAATTTCTGCTTCATGTCCTCGCCTGAACTCGTGGTAATCGTCTATAGGCGGGCCTTCCAAATGCTGGAACAATCCCTTCCACGCCATGAATGGGGTGAACAGCTGTGGATTGCGCATCTGCTGCAAATCACACCAACTGTCGAACTCCTGGATAAAGTCATCCAGCTCGATTGTGCCCACAGCTCCAGAGTACCTACGAGGCCCCTTGGTAGCTCCATACATCTCCTCCATGTCGTCCCACAACAATGGCGAAGAAAACTGCACACTTGTTGATGAAACCTCCGGGTCTGTGTCAGACTCTACAGTAGTTGAGGGTGGAGGTGAAGGTGGTCTCAACCGAATACCTCTTCTTGTGAACCCACTCTCACTGTTACTGCCTGTAGCCGTACTCCCCTCAAAACCCTTGGGTAACTCCGTGATGACACTCACAATGTGCACCTCCTCCACGTGACACTATAGGGCTCTAGTACTAATTCTAATAGTGACACGGGTGGGCACCTGTTGCAGTTTCAGGGTCATATTCCAATGGCTCAGGGCACCTGCACCTGCATCCACCGCAAGAACTCCTATGGTTGGCTGGTCATCAACCCAGCCTCACCATAGAAGAAACACTGGTGGTCTTGCTGGTCATCACTCCAGCCTCACCACCGACAGCATACTCTAGGATTGACCGGTGATCAAATCCGGCCTAATCCCTATGAAAGCAAACGCCCACACAAAACCAACATGGCGCACAGTCAAGCATGCAGGTGTTGGGGGGGATCCAAACACAAGAAATCAAAACATCAACACCCCCACACCAAAATCCAGCTGCAATGCTGATCCTACAGAATAGCCCAGCCCAAAACCCTGGACTGACTGGCCTCCACCAAGAGAGGCTTTGGCAACTACAAGTACAAGGTAATAAAAATAGTACAGAGATGGAGGGGAAGAATAGAAGCCCGACCAAGCAAGATCTAATCCTGATCTATGCTATCAACTGCCAGACTTCTCTCAAAGTGCCTCGTTCTGCATGATGGTAAGGTGTAGGAGGTATATCTATGTCCAGAAACCTGCCACTAACCTTGTTCCAAGCTACAATAGCTCGCTCTAACCAACCCTCCTCCTCTTTCTGCCAGGTAGAGACAAAGCAATACTCCCCTATCTCCCGCTCACTGAACACTAAAGAAAACAAAGGTAAGGTCTGATAGTCTCTCAACTCGAAAGCTTTGAGACGGTTGTGGGTGTCCTCATTGCGAATGACTGCATCTCATTCACGCACAACAAACATGTCATTGCTAATGAACCCCCGCTCGTGGTTGCCCTGTGCAGAGCGTATCCAGCTGCAACCATGTCTGATTGCACAAACTTGTGTAGATCCTGCTCCTCCGCTCCAGTACACCACGGCCTTGTGGCTGAACACCTTGGTCCCCGGGGCTGTCTTTGGCTGTGTTCCAAGCCTAGCTTTCACCCACTTTGGTATTTCACCTACAGCTGCAGAACTGCTGGCTCCAACAGAGTTCTGACTGTCCAAGGCGATAGTGAGGCCCTCAATGCCAACTACAGCAGTCTGTTGTCTACTGCTAATGCCTGACTCCCAGTATGCAATCAACTCGTCCAATTGTTCTCCACTCAAATCAGTCTGAGTTCCTTGGGAAACATAAATCCTGTCCCCTTGTGTGCACAAGCTAAGAGAAGAGACCTACCCTTCAATTACGTCCTCATTTCCCCCAGCCATACAAGGAGTATATCCCCAGATTTATCTCCCATGTAGACCAGAACAGGTTCTAGAAACAGAATTGTGGATCTTTCATAGCACACTCACACTCTAAAAATTCCATAGATTTCTAGCAAAGTCCCAAAAACAAAAACCAGGTCTAGATAGGTAGATATCCCCTTTCTGCAGCTATCCCCCCAAAAACTGAGTCAAACGGAGCTCATTTGACAAAGATATGGCCAACCAGGCTCTAAATCATTTAAATTAGATCAAAAGGTTTATTTTTATTTTTATTTTTATTTTTAACACCAAAACGTTCTCGCCATTAAAAACCGTTCCCAGGTTTCATTTGTAGTTACAGGTGCACCACCACAGGCTTGTCGCTCTAGCTCGCAGGTCTTGCACAGATCTTTGCACACATCGCCCGTCTCTGAAGCTTCGCCTACAGTTTGTGCAGATTTTGATACGGTTTGCTTCAATAATGGCTGCCTGTGCTGCATCTTCCTGTGTGGCCACTGGCATTCCCACTCTGTCCGGAAGCAAGAAGGTTGCAAGAGTGGCCTCCGTCCAGGCCAGCTTCCCCGGCTTGCGATCTGGCAACCGACTGGATTCGCTGGCAATGAGCAACCAGTTGTTTTCGAGCCAAACTAGAATCGCCAAGTCCTCGGCGAAGACCACATGCAATGCAGCGGTTGTGATCTCCTTGAGCACCGGAGCTCTTCTATTTCTGGGACGATTTGTGTTCCTCCCCTTCCAGAGAGACAATGTTGCAAGGCAAGGACTCCCTGTACAAAATGGCGTTACTCACTTCGAGGTCGGTGATAGCCGGGCACATGAGGTCGTTGGCTTTTTGAAGACAAATGACCCCGCTGGTTTCACCCTCGTCGATGTGCTTGCTTGGGGAGCTCTGGGTCATGCCATTGGTTTCGCCATCCTGGCCATTGCAACCAATGGTTATGAGCCTACCTTTTAGACTCGGCAGCGCCTGCATTGGCCGTCTCGCGCTCCTTCTAGCTTCTGCTGATCCGAGAGAGAGAGCAGGCAGGAGCCATGAGTTTTTGGTTTCACCAGTACCAGGTGGTGGGGCGAGCACTGCCTACCCCAACCGATGAGCAGCCGAAGGCGTACCGCATGACGTTGTGGGCGACCAACGAAGTGCGGGCAAAGTCCAAGTTTTGGTACTTCCTCAAGAAGTTGAAGAAGGTGAAGAGGTCACACGGGCAGATTCTTGCCATCAATGAGATCTCCGTCTCTCCATGTCTCTCTCCATCCGTCAGCGACAGCAGAGATTTGTTGCCGATGCAGGAAAGAACTTGGGTGTGAGGAAAGCAGAGCGAAATGCCGCACTCGAGGCTATCAACGAGAGTTGACTCTCCCACTATAGATGTGCTGGTGGACTTGGGCCATCCTTTTCTGAACTACACTTTGGACGGCTTCATCAAGATTGGAGGGGTGGAAGCTGCTCATGGAACATTGCTAGAGGCCTTCTCAATGTTGAAGAACGAAAGGGTGACAAAGCGTGATCACTTTTAATCACGACAAGATGATTCGCACGGCAATCACTGGTGGCGCCATAGCCACTGCTTCAGAGTTGATTCGGTACCTCACCTAGGTTGCCATTGTATGGATTAAATTCTCCGGGCCTTTACGGAAACCCCTCCGAGAAGCAGATGAGGCTCTCGGCAAATTGCTCGTCAGATTCTGCTTGTAAATCAATCTTGTTAGACAGCGATTGCAGAGCCTGCACCTGAAGCTCCAGGAACATCAATAATCAGCAATCTCCTCCAGCAAAATGGCTTTAAGCGGAACTCACTGGCTCAATGAGTTCCAGATCAATAACCTTTCCAAACCTGCCTTCAAATGCTCACCCCTGAGATCAGATTTCCTGCCAAACACAACTGTCAGATGCTCAATCTGCACAATTGATGAGAACACCTGTGCCACATGTCCTCATACATCATCTTTTGATTAAATCGCTCAAAGCACTCGTTTACATGTGACGTTCCTACACATATCCGCCACTTCACCATAGCGTAACCGTCACCGCGTCCTCAACGAGGTTGTGTGAAGTCGCCAGCAATTGCAGAAGGAAGGCAGAACAGGTCAAGCTGCCAAGGGAGCCGGAAGACGTGAAGTTCCGTCTTAAAATACGCTGCATTTGCCCATTAAAGTTGCACTATCAACTAACACCTCCATCCGTTTCTCACTTTCAAAACAAAAACCACAAGTGCTAAAACTAAACTCACCTCTGGCACTCACAAATGCAAGCTCATCTCTCTCGAGTGATAAGAAAAGCTAAGAACACACTGTTGACACAAAACATGACAACCAAAACCATCACTCTTTAGAATAGAAGTCGAGCCAGGGGCACCCCAAGCTATGGGGACTCCACCCCACAACAACCTATACTCCCATCATAAGCAAACTCAGTCCTAAACGATGCAGGAGCTCGGTCGCGCAGGCTCAACTCGAGAGAGATGAGTTGCGCGACTGCCGCTCTCGTGAAGATAAGACGGTTCAGGTGTCAAACTAAACTTGATACCTGATTTAACACTTGACCTAAATCCAAGTGTTAAGTACAAATATCTAGCTTTATTCTAGTTGTTTTCACACTGTGCTTATTTAACTTGACAACCCAATCACCCTAGTTCCTATGCTGAATTGCATCTGCTACTCTCTGTAATCTAACAGGCATTCGACTTTTTGCCTCGGTTGTCCCACCATTGACTTGGGTCAGAAAAGTATTCATTCCACAACTTCTTCTCATCTCTGTTACCTGTTTTTTTATACTTTCATGTTGTCACATTGGCAGTATCATGTCAAAGTCACTCCAAACTAGATTCACTTAACCAGCATGCACACGACTGTCAGTCATATGTCCCGTCATATGTCTGTCCGAGAAATATTTTATTCATTTCTAACTGCATTCACGACTGTGTAGTCATCCACTTAGTCAGATGTGCCATGACTACGGGAAAGCCACAGTCATGAAACCCAGCTTCTTTTGTAGTGTATGGAATCTGTGCAAGATAGGCAGCAACTGGGCATCAGAAATAGGTGGGTAAGGCATGGGAAGGATGCAATGCAGCAGGTGCATTGTGGCCCCGTAGAAGTAGTGAAGTAAATTGGGACCTGGTTTGTGCCTATGTAAGGGTAGCGGAGTGGGTGGTATGACCAGTGAAGAGACATGCCTGTGCTAGTAGATTGATGTAAACTGAGAAGAGGGTGGAGCCTGGTAGACTGCCACTGGCTATGGCTTTGAGTAAGAGGGGAATGTTGTGATGTGTGCGGGTTGGATGGATACAAGGGTAGTGGAGACTTGCTTTGAGGCCCGGGGCCAATTGAATAGAAACATAGAATCGTACCTTCTGTGGAAATGAGGCACATTTGTGGATCAACACATGTGCGGAATTTGTCTCTAAGCCTGTAAAAGAGAGATAAGAGTTAATAGAGAGGGCAGAGAATGTTTGGGTTGTGTCGGGGGTTGAAAAATTGGGCAAAGTGATGTAGTATTATATTGAAAGGGGTAAAGGGAGGAAACAGTGGTTGGGAGATTCATGAAAGTGTTTACTGGGGTTGTGGGTGCTGTTGGCAGGTGTGGTGAACAAAGGGGTTGCAGCAGGGTGGGCGGGCCAAGAGGCTGGATAATGTGCATGGGACCAATATAAAAGCAGTGCAAGACGGGGAGAAGAGGGCATGGTGGAGTGGTACATGTTGAAACTGTGGAAAGTGGAGTAACTTATGGGGGGGTTGCATGTGGGTACATGAGCTGGGGGGTAGAGAGATTAGAAGGTGAATTAAGCAGACTGAACTGAGAATTGAGGTACTGCACGAGGCTGGACCACAACATGGTGCAAGACACCTGTTGAACAATAATCAAGAGAGTGCCAGACAGGGGAAGGTAAGTTCTATTATGGAGAGGGGGGAAGTGTGGTAGATTATGAGAGAAGGGTGAGTATGCTCCCTGTAGATGGGTGGAATTCAAGTTGATGGGGGCTGACGTATGGCCCGTTTTTGTAGCTTGCTCCTCTGTAACAAAATGATATTGATCGTTGTCTTGATATGAGGTAGAAAATCGCCTCATCAGAGGTGCGTCCGTTGGAGGCGGGGAAGGCCTGACTAGGTGTTCCGCCTTCAGAGTACAATGCATCATAGGAGACTGTGCGGTTTGAGAAAAAAAATGGGAGGTGGGAGAGATACCACCCTCCCAGACTGTCACCATCATAAATATGAAGCTTGAAGGCTGTTGTCCACCAGAAGCCCCGACTGGGGGTTGGGTAGCGTGTTGGGGGAAGCGGCATTGGATTATTGTCTGCGTACCATCTCGGAGTAGTCATAACAATCCATGAAGGGGGGTGTGTCGATGTAGGCTTAACTGTTGCATGATGATTCCTTGACTGATAGAGAGAGGGCAGGTGGTAGAGCTTCCACCGCCGAATAGGGGAGTGTCGATAAACAAGAGTGAGGAACAAGATGAGAGCTGCACCTCAAAGAAACACATAGAACGTATGGTGGCTTGCGGAGCTGTTGGAGTGGTGGGCGTCGTGCAGGCTTGCGAAGTAGCTTTCCGGGGACCAGATGCGCCTGGCCCGATGAGAAGGGAGTCGTAGAGTGATCACCATCACTTCATCACCAGGATCCACATCAGTGAAGGTATCCTTCTAGATCAATATATTACTACACAATGCACACATAGCTGGTTATATTTGCAATATCCCGCTCCCCTTTACACATTAAGCCTCTTATATCTCAGTCTGCAACCCATGTTACCACATATAAACTATTCTCACTATGCGCAAAACCACAACTTAGCCACCCTACTACCTCTGGCCTTAGTCTCCTGAACATCCAATAAATCAATCATATCCATTTATCACTCAAAGTGTAACCTATGCCCCAAACCACACCTTACTCTTATACAGGGCGCCTCATTGTTTAATTTGAATGTTGCCACACACTTTACTATTTCACATGTTACTCGAATATACGTTGGATGGGAAGCAAAGACATCACCACATTGCTCAAGATACCCGAGACTAAACACAGATTTACCTATATACCCTCCCTTGCTGCATGCACTCCCAAAAAACTCTCATCTCCCCCTCTACCCAAATTATGACATCAAACCCTTCCCACTGCTTACCCTGACCCATAAAGTAAAAAAGTCACCAAAGATCTCTCCAAATCTTTCAAGGCCATTCATCATGATAGATCTGGCCCTGCATATAATTATTCGCAACTCCACTTCCCACCTATACCCAAATTTGTCATTTCCCTGCCCAATCAAAACCCAACCAACGCCACACCCAAAATAATCCGACTTGGCGGATGCCGCCAATATGCAACAACAACAAACTTAGATTATACTCTGAAGAGCAGCTAGTGTCCCATACCGCCCCATACAATACTAACCAACAATACTAAGCCACCAAGGAAAGATTACACTGTCAGGTCAACGTTAATGCAGACCACACCACACACACTCACAACCCCCTCCCACCATAATCTCTTCTTCAAAGTAAGGCCTCACCACTTTACTGCCATCAGTTATTCTATATATGTACCTGTGATCCCCATACCTGCACCTTCACACCATAGCCAAACCCCCAGCACATCGTCGTACGCCGCCGCCAACTTCCTCATAGCTACACAAAAACGAATACAGCCACCCCACCTACAACAGGCCAGTCTCATCACTCCCCTTCAATCCAGAATTACTAAATATAGTGCCAGTAACGGCCAACATTCACCTCCAGCATTCATGACGAATCTCTACTGCTGCCGCCAGCATTCAACAGCAACAAGCAAACCATTATTCCTGTACTCCAAGCCGTTTATATTTATGGAACCTTCTCACTCCAAATATGCACAAATTACATCACACAAGCTTACTCTCTACCAGCACCACCATTCTCGCATCAGCTCCAGAAAGCCACCATACCCGAACAACTCAATCCTAGTCTCTCCACACACTCATCCCAACACCCACTGCCAGCTTCTCAGATCCCACTCATCACCATTCCTCTCTCGTTGCATGTCTAGCTCCCGCTCCTTAGGTATTCAAAAACGCACTGGCAGCATCCAGAAACGACCTCGTTTAGATAGCAAGTCAGCTTGGAGCAAAACGGCCATTTCGTCCCTTCCCTCTGCTGCAATGGACCCAACTCTTGGAGGTACTATGGACATCAGTGAGCTACGCTTAACTGACGGACAACTCCTCACCTCCACACAGCTTACCCAAAGAGATCTATAGAGAGTTAGAGAGAATTTGACGAGAGAATGTATGGCACCCTGGAGCCAATGACGGTATCTCATCCGACGGTCGGGCCTTTTCAGGCCCGGATCATACCCCTGCTCCCGCTGCACCTCGTGACTCTTTGATGGGCCTCAACCAACGGACCAAGCGCGCTTCAGCAAAATCAACAGTGCAGCCGGCAGCACGCACTCTGACTCCAAGAAATCTCGCAACCACCTCAAGAGCAACATCTTAGTGCATCCAGAAGTCTCCAGCTCCCCCGCCCTCCCTCAACTTTGGATGGGATACCAAACTCTTGAACAGCAATCAACACTTGGCTCCCTGTCATCTCCGAACAACGCTCAACGGTGGGGGTTGCTATTCCATGAGCTCATGAGCCCATGAGCGGGCATGCATGAGCCATGAGCCGCCAAGTAACACACTACGAATAACGACAAGTTTTTTTCCAGGAAAAAACCATAAAATAATCGAAAGTGGTATTTTTTTAATACTTTGTGAGGATTAAAATTTGCTTTTCGAAGATTTCCGCGCTCATGCTCGAAACACTCCGAATAACAATAACAGTATCCGCTCGTGACAGAGAGCCCAAGCTCATGTACCGCCAGCCTAGATCATGGAAAAACTGCATATTGGCCAATAACGACGCCGCAATTACCCCACAGGAAGGGGCGCCCGCAGAATTACAATCGAGTTTTCCAGACTCCCAACACGTAATGTGGGCCTGTAACCGTGGATTGTACTTTTCCAGAACTGCAGGCTGGCTGGGGATAACGGCGCCGAAATTGGGCACCGGAAAACCAATAGGCGGCTGAAGGCTCCGGAGTGAAGGCAATAACGGCGCCGAAATAGAGGACCCGGGGTCCTGCCAGATGCGCAATGTGGACCTGTTATCGTGGATAGTACTTTTCCAGAACTGTAGGATGGTTGGGGATAACGGCGCCGAAATTGGGCACCGGAAAACAAATACCCGGCTGAAGGCTCCAGATTGAAGGCAATAACGGTGCCGAAATAGAGGACAGGGCCCGGGACTACCACATGCAAAATGTCCTGAAACTTGTGCGTATTTGTTTAATAATTGCAGACATGTAGGAGGAAATTTGAGTTTTGCTGCATACCACATTGGCAGTGGAGCAATGATATATCCCTCACTCACTCACTCACTCTCATTCTGCTCTTCTCTCTTCTGTTTTGTGTACATCTCCTCTGTGCACTGTGTTCTTACTTTGTCATGAGGCCATGACGTGCCCGAATCACAGCTATCGACTCCAGACGGGACTCATCACCCCGAAATTAGACGACATCATTGTCTTTCTGGATGTTTTCAGGGACGATGTTCTCTGATAATGGCACGGAAATTGGGCACCCATGTCCAGAAGGTGTCGGTTGATTTGGCCGTTGTGAAGCATCAAAGGTGCCAAAATGTAGGACGGTTGACCCCAAAATGGGACCCGAGACTGGCAATTGCAAACTATGTTGAATCTTGTGGCGTATGTGTGCAATAAATGTACCGACATGTGCGAGAAAATTTGAGTTTTGCCCCATACCACGTTGGTGGTGGAGCAATGATATCCAATTCCGCCGGCCTCAGTCTCATTCCGCTCTGCTCGTTGCAGCACATCTCCTCTCTACGGAATTTGCAATTGAGCATAACAATTTTTGGGACGTGTGGTCTGTGTATGGGAATGGTCTTTGTGGACAAGGTGCAGTATGTGAATGCAGTAATCATTAATACTAGGCGCCATGGACATTGGAACAACACACATGTAATCCATTAAAGGCACTGCATTTGGCAAACATAGCCATATCCTTGGAAGCAAAAGTGAGTTCAGGGATAAAGGCGCCAAAATAGGCCTCAATGGGCCCATGCATCTCCAAAAAATGAACGCTCCGCACTGATCCATTATCAGACAAAACCAGAATTGAAGGCATGCTTATTGGAAACATACCGCAAGGGGACACTTCTCCTATTACGGCACCGTAATAGGGCAGGCGATGGAAACACAACGGCACAAATGTAAAGTTTTTGCCAATAGACATGCATGTTGCGGGGTAAATGTCTCAAAATTGGGTGACAATATGAAGTCCAAAAGTTTTAGAGGGATAAAAGCACCAGATTAGGCCTGAATGGGCCTTTGCATCTCCCAAAAATGTATGTTTTGCACTGATCCATTAACAAGCAAATGCAGAATTAGATGCATGCTTATTGGAAACAAGGCTAAAGGAGACACTTCCCACACCGTAAGAGGGTAGGCGATGGAAACACGACGAGACAAATCTATAGTTTTTGCTAATAGACATGCATGCTATGGGATGAAGATCACAATATGGAGTGCAGAAGTTTCAGAGGAATAATTGCACCAAAGTAGGCCAAAATTGGCCCCTGCATCTCCAAAAAATGAATGCTTTGCACTGATCCATTAGCAAACAAAATCAGAATTCAAAGATACAGGCTGGAAGGGGACACTTATCTTATTACGGCACCGTAATAGGGCAGTCCGTGGAAACACGACGACACCAAAATGTATAGTTCTTGCCAAAAGACTTACGTGTAGTGGGATGAAGGTCGAAAAATTAGGTCACAATATGAGGTCCACAAGTTTCGAAGGGATAAAGGCGCCGCAATAGCAACACTAAAAGGGTATATATGTGATGTAACATACTTTGCAGTTTCTGAATTACGATCGTCCAATGTCAACCTTCTCCTTATATCCTGCCTGAGGACCTTGTGGAGCTCGTTGAAGCTCAGTGTTGGAGCATGGATGAATCGTCCACTGTAGGAATGCACTTCATGCGCTTCAGATATTTGTAGTACAAGTGTTTTCAGGGGAAGAGTTTACAGGTGTTTGCAGAGACATCTCTCTCTACGACTGGCCTGCCGTATTGGGTAACGATATGAAATGCAGCTCAGGCTCGTCCTTGCGACGCAGTGCACTGTCTGGCAGTGATTCCACCGACTGTGACGGAGAAGGAGTGGGAGTCCTGCTTGGACCTTGCGTCCTAGGCAACATTGTTGGGCCCCGAGGTTGAGTGCGAATGTCCATATCTGATCTCCATGAATCCCCGTCGCCTCTTGGGATGTCGTCAATTATTCTCTTCACCGGCCGATTGTGGACATCGCCCTCGAGATAGTCCCCCCGATGGTGTAATGGCGTCGATCTTATAGTTTCTCGAAATGTTGGAGTCCATTTCCCAGCTTCCAGCAGTTCCTTCATATCCCCCTCGCCCAGCTTCTTCCTTGTGCCGTAATAGAGATGAACAGTCCCAACAGCACAGTTTGAAACCCTCGGGATGGATGAATTACGACATCGCAAAAGGGATGAACAGACACAAAAGCGGACGAGAAAAGGATGTCACACCCCTATTACGACGCCTTAATAGGGATGAACGGGATGACAGTCAAACGAGAATGACATGATCTGGATGAATTAAGGCGTCGTAATAGGGATGAACAGTCCCAATATGACAGTTCAAAACCCTCGAGATGGATGAATTACGACGCCGCAATAGGGATGAACGGGCATGAAAGCGGACGAGAAAGGGATGTCACACCCCTACTATGGCGCCGTAATAGGGATGAACGGGATGGCAATCGAATGAGAATGACATGATCTGGATGAATTAAGGCGTCATAATAAGGATGAACAGTCCAGATATGACAGTTCGAAACCCTCGGGATGGATGAATTCAACGCCGTAGTAGAGATGAACAGGCACGAAAGTGGAGGAGAAAGGGATATCACACCGCTATTGCGGCGCCGTAATAGGAGTGAAGGAGATGACAATCAAACGAGAATGTCATCATCTAGATGAATTCCTAGATTAACACACTTTGAACGTAGCTGATTTCGAACACACTATCCCGGCGACGGATAAATTTCGGCGCCGAAATAGGGATGACCATACTAGTAATCAAAAAGGAATTTCAGGCCATAGATGAATTTTGGCGCTGAAATAGGGATGAACGTACCCGTGAGCAAAAATGAATTTCGACCCAATGATGAATTTCGGCGCCAAAATAGGGATGAACATACCCTTATCAAGAATGAATTTAAACCCACAGATGAATTTCGGCGCCGAAATAGGGATGAACGTACCCGTGAGCAGATGGATGAATCACGACGTCGCAAAAGGGATGAACAGACAAGAATGTGGATGACAAGGGGATGGAACCAGTGTTGGGCGGGTATCATGTTTTGGACTTTTTTTTTGGGTCTGGGTTAGGCATTTTCATCGAGGGTGAAGCATAGCCGGGTATGCATAATGCAAGGATTTGAGAATTCGCCCGGGTATAGGTTATCAAACAAGAGTCATTTATGATTTGTGCCGGTTATCAATATCCCGGTTAATTGAGCTCATGGACTGCAGGGTACCACATCTCGGTTCTCAATAGTTCTTTGAAGCCTTTGAAACAATATTGTTAAGTTTCATTGAATGTAAAAATTGGAAAAATGCCGGCATACTTATAGGGATAATTGTCCTAGCATGTAACTCATTATGATCTACTACGGGATATGTACCAATAGTTCGAAGGTCAAGAAAATATGGACGGTGGGAGCAACCAATAGGGGTAGGTGCAGTAGAGCAGCGGATGGAGACTTGTATCCACTTCAAGTGTGAGACTTTGAACATATTAATATTTTAACTAGAATATATTAGAGTATATTTTACCTAGACACCTAACCTACACCTAGATTGGATCACAACTGGACCCGAGGACCTTAACATTCTACAGGTCCGGGTCCAGGTCCGGGTTTGTACCTACATCAGCCCTACCTGTTCTAGCTGAGCTGGGGTATGAAGCTCATGTGGCCCTCGCCGGGTCCAGCTCAATCCGGGTACCACCTGTATTCATGTGTTGGGTTCATATACTTTGATACCCTGAAAAAGAACCGGCAGGGTACACCAGTCCAGACTGGTACCCACCCAACACTGGACGGAACCATTAGATTGCGGCGCCGTAATAGAGACGATCGGGCCCATCACGATGACCCAAAAAAAAAAAAAAAAAAACCTCCATCACGGATGAATTTCGGCGCCGAAATTGGGATGAACGTACCCGTAATCAAAATAAATTTAAACCCATGGATGAATTTTGGCGCCAAAATAGGGATGAACATACCTATGAGCATAAAGTTATTTCGACCCACGGATGAATTTCGGCACCGAAATAGGGATGAACGTACCCGTAATAAAAAAGGAGTCGGCCCATCCATGGATAATGATAGCCCGACACTGTTGAAATACGGCACCGTAATAGAGATGAATTGCTCTGTAACATATGTTACAAGATAAGTGCGGAAGCCTTGAAAGTGTGGACGGAAAGAAGTGTTGCACCCATCCCGAAGAAGAGGTGGACTTGCATCAATAGCATGGGTCTAACCTGCGATGGCCAGAAGGTAAGCTCTAGAGTTGTCTAGTGTAAATTGCGGCGCCCTTATTCTGACTGTGGGGAATCTCATGTCAAAATAATGACCGTGTTTTGTGCATCCTCTTCTATTTGACGCATTCATCAAGAAGAATTCAGTTTTGAATTTTGGGGAGACGGTTGTATGGTTGACTCCGCAGTGGACCCTATAGAGTATGACATTCTCTTCAACCATGTCTCACCACACAATACTCCATGGGACATGGGGGGGAGGCCTTGGAGTCATGGGAGGACAAGAAGTCCCACTTTCACTCAAATGCTGATGGAAATATGTTCAAGCATAGAAGGCAGGATGCTGGACATTGCAGCCAACACAAGTAGGAGATTCTTGTAATTGCGGTGTCGTTATTAGAGTCCATTGTCTTCTATAGATAATATTCATGGATTTACTATGGCTACTCACGATTGCCATTGACATATTTGTTCTTGATCACTATACGCATGGATAGGTGCTTCAATGTGGGCCAGGCGCGAGTCCAGCCGACATGTCTTCGCATTTGAAGGAAAAACAGCCTTCTACGACTCCCATGTAGCGGGCCAGCAGCAGTTGCCAGCAGAGGAGGAGCATGAGGACGATGGGGACTGGCAAGAAAGGACCTTCTGGCAAAGAATGGCATTTGCATTTTAGTCTTTGTTTCAACAACCATCTTCTCATCGGACGAGTCTGCAAGGCTGTAACATGGTAGTACGTAAATATTGTCATATGTCAACAAACGTTTAGGATTTATAATGGTCAAACATGGATGTCACTATAATTGAACCTAACACACTTACAATGGTGCAACTCACTCAAATACATGCATTGGGGGAAGCGGTTTCTCCCGTACTTGAGCCTCCTCAACTTCAGTCTCCTCCTTCCCTTCATATTTCTTCTCTCATCGTATGCAGACACGGCTGATAGAGATCCATTATATATGAGGGCAAAGAGGCCTAATCGGGCAGAGTAGTTACTGACTGCAAGAAATGAGAGAATACAATTGAGGAAGGAGGCCCAATATGGGAATTTTCAAGGCCAGAGTACGCAAGTTTATCGCTGTGTCCGCGTCTGAAAGTGACGGCGATGAGGAGGCACTACAAGAGATGAGCGTTTTTAGGACTACGAATTTGGCGGAGTCATAGAAACTGCACTAGGTAGATGACTACAGAGCGCTGAAATGCGTTGCAGTCATAGTTTTATCACTACATGACGCCGGATATCACTACATGACTCCGGAAAGTTAGGAAACTTTGGTCAAACATTATTGACCACAATGACAGGGATGGTTTATGTCGCGCACCTCACTTCGGTAAGCTCCCCCCTCAAGTCATAGTTACTCGCTTGATGCGCGCGCCTAACTCCCAACCTGGCCGCCGGGCCAACTTGGAGCTTCGGCTGCTCACCGGGGCATAACGGCCCCCCTACGATCTCCCAAAGAACCCTTCACCCCTTCGGAACCAGCGGAATTCCCTTTGGAAGTTGGCAGTCCGGAACAGCTCCCCACTCTTTGGTCGCTTTCCGGCTCGCTCGCTTACTCACTAGTTTTTGGTCACCAACGGGCTTGCACCGTTCTCGGGGTTACTACTCCCTATATATACTTCTGTAGCTGTCCGCGGGGGTTTCACAAACAACCATGCCATTTTATGGCGAACCACCACGAACACCCTCGACTCCCGGTGATGAGTCGCGGTGAGTCTTGGCCCACCCACCACGGCCCCTATGGACCATGATGAGTCCCAAGACTCGCCACGACTCCCACCACGAGGTCTCCGCCCCAAGGTGAGTCCTATGCCACCCCCACTAAGTCCCGCTAAGCTACCACCACCCCTTGTGGAGCCACCCCCACCGCAACCCGGTGTGCGGGGCTCCACCTAGTGAGCGCCTCCGCCTCTTTGAGTGCCTTGGGCACTCAAGGGTGCTTCAGCCCCTCATACCTATCGCTGCCACTGCCCCCACCACAGGGGCAGCCCCTCTTGTGTCCCGACCCTCCTGCCCTCAAGGCAAAGGGCCGCGACACACACCCCTACCAACAGGGAGTCGATGTCCTCATCGGCTTGTCCATTTTGTGGAAACGAACATCCAAGTTGTGGCGTCCCACATCAAGGAGTTTGTTTCCGTACCATGGCGTCCCATGGCAAAGAACCAAACCCCACACTTGACTCTACTCTCCACTAGCTAGTTCGGCCGACTTCCTCCAAGTCCCGGCCAAGGGTGGAGCCTCTCAAGCTCCTCCCAGTGCACTTTTCTTGGCCTACTTCAAGGCCAAGGAACGATCCTCCCCGAGAATCGAATCGCCTTACTGCAACAACATTGCTTGCGACCGCTCTTGATGCCATTTTTGGCATCACCTTGAGCAAGGGTTCACCTCGAACCCTCTTTGACTAGGAAGATAACCTTGAACCAACCGCGCGCCCCAATCACTACAATTGGGTCCGCCTTGGAATGCTGGCCTGAGGTACGGGAACACGCCGAAGCCGCACTACAACTTCGTCCCGAGGCTACATGATTATAGTACGTGAACGGAAGCACGTAGCTTCCGCGTTAGCCCGCACTACAAGGCAACCCCCTCGGTAGCGCAGTTATAGTACGTGCACGCGCCAGGTGCGCACTAGCACGTGAACTCCTAAAGAAGGCGCAAGTTTCCTTGCCCCTTGGATGGGAGTCACCCGATTTTGGCACTGCGCAAACACACGATTAACCCAATTTACCTCTCTCACTTTTGTAAGCTAGCATGCATCCTACACACTAGTCAACCACATCATGCATCACCATTCCAAACAAAATAGGACGCACAACATTTGGAACCCATTTCCTTTATAACAAATTTTTGTACAATACAAGTTTTTGCAATCGGATTCTTAAGCTAGCTAAGCCGGGCTAAGCATGCATTTCCTCCCCCACGCTCCAAGGTTGATGTCCCCATCAACGCTTCTTCCGCTTTTGAGGTCGCCCTTCGAAAACTGCAACCGCCTCGGATGCGTTTCTCATTTCTGAGGCACGCACCCAAGATGCCTCCACATGATGATAGCTCTTCCATTTGACGAGATACTCCGTTTCTCGGTTCTTGAACCTCCTCGACTTAAGTACTGCCTCCACCTCGTACTCAGGTTCATTTTCATGATCCAACAGCACAGGTGGCGGACGCAACACTTGATGCCGATTCGGACGCGCTTCATCTTTGAAGTAAGGCTTCAAAAGGGAGACGTGGAATATAGGATGCACCTTGCTCTTTGCCGGCAGCTCCAATTCATACACATCCTCATTCATCACCTTTCGGATGCGAAAGGGTCCCGCATACGGAGGTACGAACTTTGGACTCACTTCCGGAGGTAGTCGAAAATTCTTGATGTTCAACCAGACCTCCGTGTCTGCCTCAAACTTCACTTCCCTCCGCTTCCGATTCGCCTGTCTTTCATACCGTTTCCTAGCTTTGGCAATGTTGTACTTTGCGAGCTTCAACAAACGCTCGCGTTCTTCCAGTACCGCCGCTACTGCCTGTTCCTCAACGTCCTGGGCGGCCCAACTTGTCGGCACCAGAGGTGCTTTTCCATAGACCAATACGAAAGGGGAAACTCCTGTTGCGGAGTGTTCTGTGTTATTATCACAGAACTCTGCCGCGTCTAAGTGTTCCACCCAGTCTGTTTGGTCTGCCGACACGTAATTCCGCAAGATCTGCTTCACTATGGAATTCACTCTTTCCGTTTGGCCGTCGGTCGTAGGTCGGAAGGCGGTGCTCATCTTCAGCCTCGTCCCCATCTTCTTCCAATGTGCCCTCCAAAATTTACTCGTTAACTTTGGATCGCGGTCCGAGTCAATATCCTTCGGGACTCCATGATGCTTTAAGACGTGGACAAAGTAAAGTCGTCATGTTTCCTGCGCTGTTGCCGTCTCCTTGGTGGGGATGAAATGGCCCATTTTACTGAACCTATCCACCACCACCATGATTGCATCGAATCATTTTGACAGCGGCATAGCAGTCATGAAATCCATCGAAACGCTTTCCCAAGTCCCCTCTGGAATCGGCAAGGGTTGTAACAGCCCCGCTTGCTTTTTGTACTCACTCCGGTTTTGTTGGCATGTGGTGCATGTCTTGACATACTCCTCTGCCTCCTCCCTCAGTTTGGGCCAGAAATACTCTTTCTTCAAGAGTGCCGCAGTGCGCTTGGCTCCGCCGTGGCCCGCAAGCGGGCTATCATGGCATTCTCTCAAGAGGCTATCTCTGATCCCTCCCTTCGGCACGTAGAGATGCTTTTGCTTATACTGGAGCAGTCCATTTTGCAAGTGGAACTGCAATTTAACCCCCATCCTCAAGTCCTGCATCATGGACTTTGCCAGCTCATCCTTCCGGCAAGCCTTCCGGATCTTCCTTTGGAGCGCCATCTCGCCCCTGTACACCAACAAGAGCTGCTACTTTCTACTTAAAGCATCGGCCACCACGTTGTCCCGTCCCGGTTTGTACTGGAAATCCACGTCGAACACCGCCAAAGTATCTTGCCACCTAAGTTGTTTTGGGAACAACTTGGGTTGCGTGGCAAAATACTTCAACAAGACATTGTCCGTGAACACATTCACTGGGTTGGAACCAACATAGTGGCGCCAAAGCTCAAAATAGTGCACCATCACCTTCATCTCTTTCTCGTGTGTCGGCCACCGTCGCTCCACTTCATTCAGTTTCTTACTTTCATAAGTCATTGGATGTCCATCTTGCATCAGTACACCCCCAATCGCGAAGTCTGACGCATCTGTATGAATCTCGAACGGACGATCGAACTCCGGGATTTTCAAGACTGGAGCTTCCGCCATCCGCTGCTTCAATTCAGCAAGCCACAAAAGGTGTTCCATGCCCAGACTTTGGATTTACACAGAAGGTCTGACAGCGGCCCCGCGATCTTGGCGAAATTCCTCACATACTTCCGGTAATAGGAGGCGAGTCCTAGGAAGGATCGCACTCCCGGGACCGAAGTCGGAGGCTCCCAGTCCAAGATTGCCCTCACATTCCTGTCATCCATTCTGATCCCATCTTGTGTAATCACATGCCCCAGGAACTCCACTTTTGTGACCCCGAATTCGCACTTTGAAGCTTTGGCATACAGCTTCCTTCCCGCAATTTCTGGAACACCCTTTTGAGGTGCTCCAGGTGCTCCTCCTTTGTTTTCGAATACACCAAGATGTCGTCGATGTACATGATCACAAAGTCATCCAACCACTCCTGGAAAAGGCTGTTCATCAGCGTGCTAAAGGTTGCGGGAGCGTTGGTGAGTCCAAAAGGCATCACCAAGAACTCATATGAACCATACCTTGTTCTGCACGCGGTCTTCTCCTCATCTCCTTCCGCCACTCGAATTTGATGATAGCCGGAGCGCAGATCGATCCGGCTGAAATACTTCGCTCCTGCCAACTGATCGAAAAGGTCGTCGATCCTTGGCAAAGGGTACCGGTTTTTGATAGGCACCTTATTCAAAGCCTTGTAATCGACACACATCCGCAACGTCCCATCCTTCTTGTCTGCGAATAGCGCCAGGGCTCCGTAAGGTGACTTACTCGGCCGGATGTACCCCTTTGACATTAGATCTTTGAGCTGAGTCTTCAGCTCGACCAACTCTCTATGGCTCAACCGGTAGGGCACCTTGGCAGGCGGTTCCGATCCCGGTATCACCTCAATCTTGTGGTCAACTCCACTTCGTGGTGGCAAGCCGCTTGGTAAATCCTCCGGCATCACATCTTGGTATTTCTCCAAAATCCCCTTGATCCAATCTGATCTCGGCTCCCCATCGCCTTCTCCCTTCACTTCTCTAATGAAGAGCAAAAACTCGGGCTCGTGTGCCTCCTCCACGGCCCGCTCCCTTGCTGACAGAAGGTTTATTCGCCCTCCCACGGGATTAGGCGTTTCCGACACTCGTAAGACCTCGCCACCATTCCCACATGGCAGCGTGACTACTCTCTTGCGGCCATCTATGACCGCTCCGGATTTGCTCAAAAAGGTCATCCCCGAAATGAGATCCACTCCATCGATCTCGCAGATGGTGAAGTTCTCACGTTCCTCCCAACTCCCCAGTTGAAGAGGAACATCAAACGCCAACCTTGTCGCCAATTGCGGTTCTCCTTTGGCAAAACGCACCTCAATAGAGGCCCCCACGTCACTTGTCGGAAGTCCCAGCTTTTGTGCCGTTGTCGGTGTCATGAAGGAGTGCGACACTCCTGTGTCCACCAACAACGACACGTTAGTTCCGGATATTATCCCATCCACGAACAATAACTGACTCCCTTTACGTAAGGCGCCAGTATCCTGATACAACTCACAAGAAAATTTGCCTACCTTGCAAGTCCTGGCAACCACCGCTTCCACCAAGCGACTGATGGTATCTTCCGACAGCTCTGTGGTCGCCCGAGTCATGTTCAATTGTCGGGGCTTCATGCACTTCTTGGCCATGTGCCCGGGCTCCCCGCAATTGAAACACACTCCATCAAAGGTCACCTTCTGTCCGCCATAGGCAGCTCCACCCGCTCTTCCTTTCGAAGTACCGGGTGCCGCCTTGACTGGTGAAGGCCCTCCCTTCGATTTCCACGTGCCATTATCGCCCCATGGCCTATCCCACTTCTTTTCCGGTCGGAAGGAGTCACCTTCCCGCCGGGTCTTCTTGTGGTTCAGCTCCGTACGGCCTTGTCTTTCACCCTTAGGGACATCCGAGAAACATTCAGCCCTCTCAATTGCCTCGTTCAAAGTCTTAGGTGGCTTCTCCTCCAACTTCTGCCTGGCCCATGGGGCCAGTCCCGCCACAAAGTTGAAGACCATTTCTGGTTCTGCCATGTCCGTGACTTCAAGCAATAACACATTGAAAGCCTGGATATATCCCCGAATGTCATCTGTTTGCTTCAAATTCCTCATCTTGTCCCGGGCGAGCCAGGACGCGTTGAGGGGCACAAACTGCCTCTTCATCAATTCCTTGAACCCACTCTAGTTCAAGGTTTCCGGACTTGGACCTCGGTCGTGAAGGCGTTTCTGCCACCATTGTTGAGCATAGCCCCTCAAATAGGTGGGAGCCACTTCCACCCGATCCTCGTCACTCAACTTGGCCGCCCGGAAGTACTGCTCTAGCTCCAAGAGCCAGGTATTGAGTGCCTTCCAATTTTGGACGCCCTCGAAGGTGTCGGGTTTCTTAGGCTTCACCTTAAACTTTGCCTTAGTGGAAGTGGCATTAGCCGCCTTCAACACGTCTTTCAACGTCCCGCCAAATTGCGCCAACAACTCTTCCCAAAAGGCTGCCGGCATGGGAGGCATCTGTTGGTCGGTCTGAGCTCTCAGAGATTCCTCAGGCTCCGACTCCTCAGATTCTTCCCGCTCTTGAGTGGCCTCGTTTTCAGAAACATGCATCGCTTCCTCAAACGGCCGCCTCGGTGACACGTCGCCCCCATCGGGCTCACTAGGATCATCATCTTTCGGGCCCTTCCGCTTTCGCTTTGGCTTGCCCGACCCCATGATGAGGTCAATCCCAAGGACGATCACGTACCGAACTCTATGCTCTGATACCAAGTGTCGCGCACCTCACTTCGGTAAGCTCCCCCCTCAAGTCATAGTTACTCGCTTGATGCGCGCGCCTAACTCCCAACCTGGCCGCCGGGCCAACTTGGAGCTTCGGCTACTCACCGGGGCATAACGGCCCCCCTACAATCTCCCAAAGAACCCTTCACCCCTTCGGAACCAGTGGAATTCCCTTTGGTAGTTGGCAGTCCGGAACAGCTCCCCACTCTTTGGTCGCTTTCCGGCTCGCTCGCTTACTCACTAGTTTTTTGTCACCAACGGGCTTGCACCGTTCTTGGGGTTACTACTCCCTATATATACTTCTGTAGCTGTCCGCGGGGGTTTCACAAACAACCATGCCATTTTATGGCGAACCACCACGGACACCCTCGACTCCCGGTGATGAGTCGCGGTGAGTCTTGGCCCACCCACCACGGCCCCTATGGACCGTGATGAGTCCCAAGACTCGCCACGACTCCCACCACGAGGTCTCCGCCCCAGGGTGAGTCCTATGCCACCCCCACTAAGTCCCACTAAGCTACCACCACCCCTTGTGGAGCCACCCCCACCGCAACCCGGTGTGCGGGGCTCCACCTAGTGAGCGCCTCCGCCTCTTTGAGTGCCTTGGGCACTCAAGGGTGCTTCAGCCCCTCATACCTATCGCTGCCACTGCCCCCACCACAGGGGCAGCCCCTCTTGTGTCCCGACCCTCCTGCCCTCAAGGTAAAGGGCCGCGACAGTTTATATGACTAGTGTGATATGTTTGACTACACGTGGACGACGTTTCATGGAATGTTATGACTCCATGACTGGAGATGGTTTCACAGCTCTAATTATACGACTACATTGCTACACGTGTCATTTTGAAGGCAAATACACGAATGTATTCATCCATTGGACGAGTTCATCCACAGCATGACATGGCATGTAAACTTATGACTGTCTGACTGCAGATTGATTCATGACTCTATGTATATGACTACATCACTACACGTGGCATTTTAAAGGCATTTATATGACTTTATTAGTACACGTGTCATTTTGAAGACATATACATGAATGGATCCATCCATTGGATGAGCTCATCCATCCATGTTTGCCGAAATCCTATCAGCTTAGTACATGTGTTAGTTTCCTATTGGTTTGATATAGCTCAAGCATTTTGTAGTTACCGTAGAGCACTAAGTCGCATTCTTCATTGAGTCTGTAAAGTGAGAGTCTGCAGAGGATGCCATTTGGAATGTGGAGTGTGCGGAGAAGGAATGTGCGACAGTATGGCTGAACGACGGGTCGTGTCTTCAAATGCGATGATTGCAGGATAGCATGGTGATCATATCATAGGCGAGAACTGCATCTACTTGAAGAAATTTGGAACATTACCTTCATGGACATGTATGGAAGCAGATGCGAATTCGAAGGGAGAGTTCGATAGGATTTACAAAGGTTATCTAGTGTCAGATTGGTAAGTTATAATCGAAACGTTTAAATATCTGCTGCCAAGTCTACATCTCTTCCATTAGCAGTTATAACCAATCACCATCATGAAGCTACAGGCCCGATGCAAAATCCCAATCGGAACCTGCATCTTCCTCCCCCTTTTTGTCCTTATTTTGCTGTCAAACCCTTCATTCTATGTGGAAGGTTCCAAAGGGAACTTCACATTTCCCCTCATGATCTTGATTTTGGGAATTCTTTTCGAATGCAATGCTGTTAGGATATGGGTAGCATTGTCATCATCATAGGTTGGCCGGTCAAATAATGGAAGATTTACAAAGGAAAGGTTGAAGCTGGCCGCCAGTATATGTGTTCTCTCTGCGAATTGCCAAACTGGCTTCACCAAGAATGTGCAGGGTCGCAATGTCCTCACTAACTTTTAGGTTACTCTCATTTTAAGTGGGTGCAGTGCTGCTTCTAGTATGGGGCTCTTATCACTCAGTACATCATAGCGAAATTGAAGCGCTTATTCTCAGGTAAATCTGTGTCTTTTGGCACTCTAAAGTGAGTTTTTTTTGTTGTCAGGATTAAAGGTCGTGTTGTAAATTGACTTAGGATTGATCCAGGGAATAAATTTCACCACAGACAAGTTGATGGAGGCTGGTGCGGAAATGGTAGAGTCTGATAGAGTCACATGTGGATGTGAAAACAACAAACAATTACATGTTGCGGATTTTCTGCATTGGCTTCACAAAGAAGCGACCCAACCACATTAAGCGCACTTGCTACGCATAATCTCAAAAATGTTAGACAATTTCTAGGGCTCTTCGACAAAATGATGCAATTCTTAGAAGTTGAATGGCAGTCTCTGAAAGAAATAGAACCTCAAGTACACCAGCCAATAGCTTTTGGGGATAATGAAGGCATTTCAGGTCTCTGATGTCCATTTCTGAGGTTGATGTGTGAGTGGGGAAGAGAGAGAGAGAGAGAGAGAGAGAGAGAGAGAGAGAGAGAGAGACAGACAGAAATTTCCATAGAACATGACGGTTGCAATGGCTCAAACTTGTGATTTGAAGGTTCTTGTAGCCAAGTTTATTCCAGAGGTTATTGGAAAGGACATTGAGAAGATATCAGCCAATATGTATCCTATACAAAACACCTTCATCCACAAAGTAAATATTATGAAAGCTCCCAGAGTTGATGTGGGCAAGCTTATGGAGGTAGAACTCGCTTCCCTCCTCTAATTTAAGTGCTGGATAAGTTTCAGTTTAGTGTCGACGTTCACTGCATACATTGGCTGTTTTCTTGGCTGGTATCTTGTTGCTTGGCTGCTTTCATGGGGATCACATACAGTGAGGAGGTGGGAGCAAAGATAGAGCAACATGTTGGTGAGTTGGAAGAGCTTGAAGGGGAGCATGTTGAGGTACCAGGGGTTAAATTTCCCGTGTGTAGTGGAAGGGGAGGAGTACGAACGTAAGTTCTGCTGCAATAATTTTTGTTTTCCAGCCTACATGTTCTTGTTGGATATTAATTGAAGTGCTTTCAATGTTGCTGCAATACCATAATAAAGTGGAGGCTGCTGAATGCAGTTGGCCTTGCTTGGTGCGGACAGAATCCATTGCAATGTGGATATGGCTGATTATAGCATTTCGAGAGGATGGTGTGGATGGCCTTGAGTGGTGCATGCAGAGTCCGTGGCAATGTGGAGATGGCTGAATGGGCAAAGGAGGCAAGTGGCAAAGAAGCCATGTCACTGGTACATAGTTGTGTATGACATACTACAAGAAACTGTACTATATGTCATTCCAGAGACTGTCATTGTTGGTCCATGTGTTTTACAACAATGCTATCAATATAAGACTTCTGGTTCGCATTGGAAGCTCAAACTTGTGATTTGAAGGATCTTGTAGCCAAGTTCATTCAACCGCAAAGGAAAATTTCTGAAAACTCCCAAAATTTGATGTGGGCAAGCTTATGGAGGTAAAACTCAGCTTCCCTCCTCTAATGTAAGTGCTGGACAAGTTTCATTTAGTGTCGACCTTCACTGCATATATTGGCTCTTTTCTTGGCTGGTTTCATATTTTCTTGGTTGGTATGCTGTTGGTTGTGTAGTGGAAGGGGAGAAGTACTTTCCTAAGTTCTGCTGCAACAATGTCTTTTTCCAGCCTAGATGTTCTCGATGGATACAAATTGAAGTGCTTTGAATGTTGCTGCAATACTATAATAAAGTGGAGGGTGCTGAATGCAGTTGGCCTTGCTTCGTGCAGGCATAATCCAGGGAAATGTGGACATAGCTGAAACCCCATGATAGCATTTCCAGAGGACGGTGTGGATGGCCTCACAATCTAGCATGCAAAATCCATGGCAATGTGGAGATGGCTGAATAGGCAAACAGGTTAAGTGGCGAACAAGTCACATCACTGGTACATAGTTGCATGCTTACATAGTACATGAAAGCGTACTATATGTCATTCCCGAAAATGACCATGTTGGTCCATGTATTTTACAACAATGCTATCAATAAAAGACCAATGGTTTGCATTGGAAACTCAATCCCCGTAAGTGGCTTGTGCGTGATGCTCAAACTTGTGATTTGAAGGATCTTATACCCCAGTTCATTGCAGAGGTGATTGGAAAAGACATTGAGAAGGCAACAGCCGTTATCTATCCTCTACAGATCCCCTTCAATTTGATGTGGGAAAGCCGGCTGGCTGGAGGTCTAGTCTCACTTTCACTCATCTAATGTCAGTGTTGTATCCATTGCAATGTGGAGATGTTTGAAATAACATTGGAGCATTTCCAGAGGATGGTCTGGATGGCCTTTCGTGGCGTGTGCCGAATCCATGGCAAGAAAACATTGCAGGCAGAACCCATGGCAATGGTACCAGCACGGGTTGGTCCAAAGCCAATTGCAACAACAAATGAATAAATGGTGCTGAAAGGAAAGCACTCCATAATTGATCATAAAATCCACTGTCCAAGCATGATATCTTAATGGGAATGCAAAGGGAGTGTTACCACCTTAAACTATCATGCATGGTCTATAACTGGAGTGCACAAATCTAGCATATCTAATCTTCATCATCCTCATCTATGTCTGGGTCACTACATGTATCACTGTCTTCATCACAGACTTGATCTTGTCCAAGGGTTGGCTGAACATCATCACCACGTATATGGGGTGCTCGGAGGTACAAGGAGGCCACCTGCTCTAGAGTAACCGGTACCGCTCGGCTGCATGTTGGGCCATCAGTAACCAGAGTCTCCTCTAGTCTTTGTGGGGCTAACAATCCTTCCACTTCCGCCACATCATCATTATCAATTGATATGTCGCAAACCACTCTACGTGCTCGGTGGCTCTTCTCCAGGACGACTTTCCACCTTGGCTCCTTCACACAATCAGAAAAAAACACTTGATCAACCTGGCCAGGAAACACAAAAGGTTGCTCAGAAGGTGGAAGCATACGGTTAAAATTGACCAGTGTGAAGCCAGCATCATCCTGCTTCATTGACAAAGGTTGACGACCCACGCGACTCGCCCGTACCCACGAACACAAAAACACTATAGGCTGTGTTTGGCCATAGTCAATTTGCAAAATCTCCCTTATAAGACCCACATATCTTGTAGGTTCCTCCATGTCATTGCCTGAATTGTTGGTAATGGGCTGGTGCTCGAAAACAGATGAGACTCCACAATCAAAAGACACCATACTTGTTGTGTTCATGTCGGGGGATGTAACCCTGTAATGGTTACCATACGCTGTCATACTCTTGAATGACAGGGCAGTAAATGATGGAGGCCTTGAAAGATCTAGTAATTCCTCACGTGTTGTAGGATCAAGCCCATCTGATCGAATTGAGAGATGATCCCGTACACCTTGAGGGAGCCAAACAGCAAATGGAGGACATGGATGCAAATCAGGAGGGTACTGAATTGTCGTGGGATTGCTCATGCCTTCCAGCCCTTGCTCCTCACGAAACAAGCGTCGTCTGGCTTCTATCTGTGTGGACTTTGCTTCATATATCCTGTCACAATCTGAGGGTCAGCCAGGAGATTGACAGAGGTGGCGTGGGAGATATGAAAAGACGCCATATGCCAACTAATGATAAATGACTAAAACTTGGAAATCTGAATGTCAATGAAGTAGATTTCTTACCCCAACATGACTGATAGACGAGGATGGTTCTGAATGATGTACTCATGTACAATATCACGTAGGTCATTCAATTTTTGGGCTTTAGAACTTCCTCCCACAACTTCACGTTCCACAGATTCTGCCTCATCTGCATCCCACACCCTTCGTACACTTTCATCAAATCCTGCCATATACTCTGTGCAAAAACCCAATGCTTCTTCAAATTGGTATCCTTCTGCCATGCTCCCCTCGGGCCTTGCCATGTTTCTTACGTAGCCCTTCATATCTTTCATTGCCCGCTCCATGGGGTACATCCAACGAGATGCTACGGGCCCGCATAAGTACAACTCATCCACTAGGTAAACAACCAAATGTGTCATCACATCAAAAAATGATGGTGGGAGCTCATTCTCTATAAGACACAGAGTGACAACTGCTTCAGTTCTCAATTCCTCATACTCTACAGGATTCACCACTTTTGCACACAACTTCTTAAATACACGACATACTCGCAAAATAGCCCTTCGAGGACCACTTGCCATGAGCCCACGGATAGCAAGCGGTATAATTTGCTGCATGAGCACATGATAGTCATGTGATTTCATGCCAGACAATTTCTTCTTCACCACATGCTTTTTGAAAGCTGATGCGTAGCCTGTTGGCACTTTCAAGTTCTCCACAATCTCCAGAAAGACTTGTAACTCAGCCTCAGTGAGGACATAAGGGGCAGGAGGCATAATTAACGTATCTGCTATGTCAGGATCACGTTGTAGCCACAATTCCGGGCGCATCCCAAGTAGCTCCAAATCACGACGAACTTTCAATGTGTCTTTCTCACCAAAGATAATTTTAATAATATTTTCAGCCAAGTTCTTCTCGCAATGCATTGCGTCAAACGTGTGGCGGATGAGGAGACCCTACAAAATGAATATATAAGCAATTGAGCATTTACTCATCACAATTTAAACAGAAAACGCAAAAATGTACACAGCCAATTTAAAGGCCATGAAGGAATTACCTCCCAATAAGGTAAGACATATAAAATTGACAAACACTTAACTCCATGAGTTTTTGCTGGGTCTATCCTGCTATCTGGCGTCCCTCCGTTTTCCACCCATGCAATGCGAGCTGTTGCAAGCTCCTTGATTTGTGTTCCAGTCTGCGTTTTTGGAGGAGTTCCATGCTCAGTAGCGCCATTGAACATTCTTGACCTTTTATATGGATGATTGCGGGCCAAAAATCTTCGGTGGCCTAGGAAAATAGTTTTTCCACATGTGTGTAACTGCTGTGAAGTCACCCCGGGTCCACAAGCTGGACAACCAGCGTTGACCACGAGGACGGGAAACATCATGAGCTTCAATCCCTCTCCATAGTTCCAGTAGCTCTTCCAGTAGGGGCATCAGGTAAACATCTACGTTGTCCGAGGTAACAGACTCCTTACCAGGAAACAGTAGCGCTAACATGACAAAGAACTTTTTGGTCATTAACCACGGAGGCAGATTGTAATTGACCAAGAGAACGGGCCATGTGCTCCAACTTGTGGATTGAGCTCCGTAGGGATTTACACCGTCTTAGGCCAATCCAAATCGCAGAGATCGTGGCTCTGCAGCAAAATCCTCAAATGTGGTGTCAATGTGTCTCCATGCTTTCCTATCAGCTGGATGTCGAACCAACCCATCCTGGCTCTTATGTCTGTCGTGCCATGTCATGAGGTTAGCGATCGATTTACATCGGTACATACGTTTCAACCTTGGAATGACAGGGAAGTGTCGCAATACTTTCTTGGGCACACTTCCACGACCTGGAATGTAACGGGAACTGCGGCACACTGGGCAAATGTCTACATTCTCATACTCCCCACGGAAGAGTACACAACCATGTTCACAGGCATGAATCATGGTGTACTGCAATCCCATCTTAGCAATCATGGTTTTTTCTTCATAGTGAGTTTTCGGCAATGAATTCTCTTTAGGCAAAAAAACTCTTACGCAACAATCCCAGAAGCTCATCCACAAATGCATTGGTGCACTTGTGGGTAGTGCATGCGTTCAGCAACGTCAAAGTTGCTTGCAGCCGGCTGATCGAGCACCCTTCAAAAAGTGGACATTGCGACTGTCGGAAGAGTTTATCATACTCGGGATCAACGTGCAGGTGAGTATTCTCATCAAATTCATTGTCTCCGGAATCGTTGAGGTCATCGTCATGATCAGCAAATATGTGATCGGTTCCACCATGAATGGGGTCCTCTCTGTTTGCATCTGCAAAGAGAAATGCTTCCTGCAATGCACGCTAGATTTCTACCTCTAATCCACCACTCTCATCTGCGTTCTCTGTGACATTGGGCTCCCGTTGTGCCGCAGGGCCTTCGTCTTCATCATCTGAATATTCACATCCCTGCATCCCAATAGTTATCTTGTGAGTGGACCAACAATGATGTGACACTTGTTCATATTATGACATAGGAGGCACGGTGACGTTGCAGTGATGAAGTCATATTTACGTATGTATCTTATGAATATACACCCAATCAAAACACGACATTTGTAGCCATTGAAGTCATAGTTGTAGTCACCTAGTTAGTCATATATGACTACATGACTACACATGACCAATGAAAACACGACATGTGCTTTAATTAAAGTGATAACAGAAGTGACGTAGTCATAGTCACGTCTGTATCTTATGACTTCTTGACTACAATCACCCAACGAAATGTCGACATGTGGAGAAGATGATCGTTGCATTCAAAATTCAAACTAAAGTGTTGAAGGGAAAGTGACGATCGTACCGGAAAAAAACAGCGTCGGAGAAGAGGATCCCTCCCGTGTATCATGTAATGATTCCTCACTGTTTCCAACAACAGTACATTTCCTCCATGACACTCATCGCAGTTGCATAGCATTTCTATATGCCCATTCTTTGTGGCATAAGCTTCTTCCATTTGCCATAGACGGTCATCTATTCTATGCCTACGCATCCGGTTGCCACCTGCACTGTACATGCTTTGAACGTCACCCCTTCCCTCTACGCACAGTGCATTGTCTCTTGTTTTGCATCAGCTAGCAATGTGCTATTTCTATATCTATAGTATACTATAAGTATCGTTTCTGAGTGTCCATGGTGAAGCGGAAGGACTTCGAAGTGACAGTCCCTCTCACTGAGTACGAGAAGTTCCGAGAGCGCCGGATTGCTGCCATAAAGGAGGTGGAAGCAACGTTCAAGCAGTCGATAGATGGGTGAGTTTAGTTCCTGACTTTGGTTACCCACCCACTAAACTTGCAATTCGCCTTATCCTCTGACCTTCCTACAATGATCATAAGCTTCATAGCACAAATGGGGGCGAATAGCTGCGACTTGTACAAACAAAGATGCAAACAACATGCAGTGAGTGATGATTAGGTTTGAGGATGGTGTGTCATTAGGCGGGAGATGTCCGCCGTCATTCGTGGGCAGCCATTACGTCTTGGTAGGGTGCGGCTGTGGTTCAGCGTAGGGTTAAGAGTATTAGGATATGTATGCTTGCATTTGTTTGTGATTGTTTGAGAGGGAGGTCATGGAGGTGTTTGTGCAGGCTTGCGGGAGCGAATCGCCCTCGCAAGCCACGCGCTCCGAAGGAAAAAGCTAGGGATCAAGGTCCTGCAAGGCAAAGTGCCAGACTGAAGACGATGAAGACTACGATTCTGCATGAGGGCTCTTCTGAGGACGATGAGGTCGATCCACTCCTCCCACGCCAGTGCGAGGCGAGTGCGTCGTCGGCGAATGCCACGGCAAGCCGAGGAGAACATGCCCATGCTCATGTCGCAGGACAAAAACGCCCATCATCTACACTACGAACACCTTCTCAGTCTATGAGTTATAGTTCTTCACAATGACCATGATTCAAATTATGTATGTTTTTGGTTAAATCACGAAGAGATAGGGTATGGTAAGATCATGAAGAGATAGGGTATGTCTGTCAAGACAGGGAAGTTGGACAATGTAGGGGTCAGCCAAGGCACAATCACAAATGATTTCCACTAGACAAGTTGAAGTGCCAAAGGCATGATGTCAGGCCAATGTAGACTTCAGGTGTGTTCAAATTCTTTGCCCCATGAAACCAACGTCCTGGTACTAAGCTACAATGGCTACTTATAGAGATACTTGGGTTACTTATGCACCCAGAATATCAGTAAAACTTGGAGGGATACTTCTCATGGACCCATCGGGTTTGTCCCTTTGAATTCTTGCTATGGATTTCAGGAACACCCCATACCTAAGAGGGTTAAAAAATGTACTGGGAGGACATCATTGGGGCCAATCAAATTTGGGAGATTTACTGCCCAAGATCATACTGAGTTTTGGGTAATCTTGTCTTTACAAATGATATGTGCTTCCAGTTTGTTATCTTGAATTCAAGGATTTGCTGCTTGCTGCCTATATGTATGTGTAATCACCCACATTGTACTGGGGGAATTTCTTTTCAGGGCAAGCACAAGCGCACTGGATCCACGATCCCTGCTGCTAGCAATGGAGATGGTGCCTACAAGAACGCAGGAGGTGGCCCTAACTTTCCCATCGTTTTGGGTTCTGTGCCACCAGTACCCCCACCTTATTATGGTATGCCTCAGTACCCACAGTCTGGCACTCAGTATGGTCAGGGTCAATATGGTGCTCCTCCATATGGGAAGTATGGGCAGTATCCTCCTCCACCATATTTGCCACCCCCTAATAGCTATGGGGGTGGCAGGCCACCGGAATATCCTCCTGCTTATGGACAGTATGGCCAGTATGGTCCTCAGCCTTCTGGCCAACAGCCATGGCCACCAGTCCCTACTTGGCAGGATCCTGCTTTGAATTCTCCTGAGCGCACGGAGGTCTCTGAAGGAGGGGAGGGTGCCGTTTCAAAGAATGATAGAACCAATGCTTTAAGGAGGGCTAATAGCTCAGCCAAAATTGAAGCTGCCAAGGTGAAGGAAGAGAGAATAGCTGCAGGTCTTCCTCCCACGGTGATTGTGACGAACCTCAAAGGAGCCCCGTATGGTCAGACCCGGAATGTATGGCACGCTGCCCTTAAAGGACAGGCTTATCGCAAGCTAGATTGTTCCCTTGCCATCAACAACCAACCTGATGAAGTTGTATATGAAATTAGAGATCACCTGGCTAAGCTATTTTCATATACGCCACACAAGTTAAAAGACTTCCACCTAAAACAAACAATTGGCAGAATAATGAAGAGCCAGCGTTATGAAGCACACAATGCGTGGTTGGGTGGTAAGGGGAAACCCATTACTATATCTGACGAGGTATGGAACAAGCTTGTAAGTTACTGGCAGATAGAGGTGTTCCACAAAGTGTCGGGCAACATGAAGAAGGCACATGGTGCAATTCAGAATCCTACCAAGACTGGCCGTGGTGGGAAGGCAATGGTGGAAGCACGCTTGGTAAGTGGCATCATCACGACTCTGTATTTTGTTCCTCATTGAATTGCTATGTGTATATAGTCAGCCCTCACATTGCTTACTGACTTGTCGTATGGGTTTGTTTGTGGCATGGATTAATTAATTTGCAGGAAACACTATCAGGGTGCCCTCCTACATTATATGAAATTCAAGAGGGTTCAATGTCACGGTTGTCAGCTGGGAGTGACAGGCGGGTAAGTGTGTTTTCCACGTTTGCTAGAGTGGTTGCTGCATCATAGGTTGCTAGGATTTTTTTCAAGGCTTTTGGCCTGGGTTTTCTTTCCAATGGTTGTTCATGCTAGGTTTTTTTTGTTTGATTCATACTTGGGCAAGTTTTCATGGATTGGCAGGAGGGAAGTCTCGCATATTCTACAGTAGTTGGCAGGATGGATGGCTTGGACAAACTGGTGGAATCATAATGACATGACATGGCAGACTTAAAATTACAGATGCAGAGCATGATTGAGTACAAGAAAGCCATTGTGGCCAGATTGGGGATTAATCTACCAGGCGCAGGACCAGTGACATCTACGATGGATGCGTCTGCTGTGACAGTATCAAAATGTTTGGAATCCCAATTTCAGACGGTAACTGGTGCTCACTCTAAGCCCTTATGTCCTCCTGTCACTGACGATCTTTTGAATTTGACCGAGCAGCAGCAGGATACAGGGAAGGCCAGCTGTGAGGTACACGTGGAAATTCAGCCCTTGCCACGTACAAAGGCAGTAGCAGTCCAGGGGGCAATGGTGACAGAGCCGCCGGGCACACTGGATTCTGGTATGCAGGTATGTGGGAGTTTAAATGGGGAGGAAGATGCAGACGGGGACAAAACAAACAAGCAGGTTGCTTTAATTTCTCCTGCTCACATGTTGAAGCCAAATGACAGTTTACTTCCTGGACCAGCGAGGAAACATTTACTAATTATGGACTTAAATGGTCTGTTATGTGAATCTTTTCATTCTGCTAATGGGCCTGCATCCCTTCCCAAAGGTTTTGTGGGGAAGATGTGTGGCAAGAAGATGGTAGTTTTGAGACCACGTTGTTATGACTTTTTGCAAAAGTGTTTTGAACACTTTGAGGTGGCGGTGTGGTCTTATTGCCAAGCTCGCAACTTCTTCCCAATGGTGGACTATATTTTTGCAGCCCACACTAAGCTGGTTTTCCAGTGGGATGCCCTTCACTGTGACGAGGATCCAGTCCTCCCATGCCGTAAGGGGTTTGATTCAAAGCCATTATATTTCAATAACTTGTCTAGAGTGTGGTCAGACTGGCCAGAATGGACTTATGAGGACACTGTTCTTGTTGACGACACACCAAGAAAGGCGGCAAACAATCCTCCCTTCAGTGGGATTTTTCCAGAGCCATGGAAAGTGCAACCAGATTCACCAACTGATGAGTATCTAACAGAGGTGTTGTGGCATTTCTTGTGGAAGGCATCGAAAGCTGCCAGTATTCCCAAGTTTTTGGAGTCTCAGCCTGTTTTCGGACAACAACCATACAACACTGCTACTATGAAGGTACAAACATTCTGACAGTGCTCCAGAGGCTACAAGTTTTGTGGGTTCATTCATTGCATTGCTTTCCTGGATGCTTCTCCTCGGTTGCTTGATTAATGCTAGGTTTTCTTTGCAGGTTTTCATGTTGGCTTTTTTGTTTGATTCATACTTGGATTTTATTTCTATTTACTAGTCGTGTTTGCTCATTGCTTTCCTGGTTGTTCTCTGGTCTGTGACACAGGAACTTGTGACAAACAAAGGTGATATTGTCGACAAGCCGGTACAGACCAGAGACAAGAGTGTCGACCTGGCGAGTAGCCCCCCAAAAGAGGTCTCATAACCACTCGAGACTGCAAATGGAGTAAGTCCAGGCCCTTGTCTTGTTTGTTTTATTTTTTCCAACCTTGGGGCTCTCTTTAATTCGCAAATGTTGAGTGTCCTAGTCGTGTATGTCATGGGTTTTCACATCGTGGTCTTTTTCGTGTGGAGTTGGGATCACAGTTCAGGGTGGGTGACGAGGTTCGGCTGTTGGATGTGAACTCCAAACGCAAGAAATGTGGAGTAGGGCTGATTGTTGCTCTTCAAGGTGCTGTAGTGGGTTAGGGGTACCCTGCTGTGCCCCTTGATTATGCATGTGTGTACATCAAAGAGGCATGTGTCAGTAACACCCCTCTACCATATGTGAATGGTGTTAGGAAACATACAGAGTTGGGGCAGGTGGTTGGCCAGACAACACTTTGGAGTCTAAAGTTACTGAAACTTATGGAGCTGCGGAAGGGATAGTCAGTATTGCACTGTTTAACATAGTTCTTGATTCTAATAGCACCAAAACATACTAGCTACAACAATTCAGCCCATGTATTGGCTTGCTTGTTTTTTGCTAAGCCTTTTGAGGCATGGATTTTTTGACCTTGTGGCTTTTGAGGTGTCCATTGGGACATTGGTCTCATTTGGATTTTTGTAATGTGATTTATAGGGCTTGTATTCCCCTGTAGTTGACTATTTTCATTCTCCTTGTGGTTGATAGTATGTAGGAGGGATCCATTCTGTTTTCATGTTGGAATTTCACCATGTAATGAAGAATTTAAATCATTTAATCCACTTTCATTTTAAATATTATTATTAAAAATAATACAATTTAATTTTTTTTCCAAGGCTGCAATCCCCATGTTCTTTTAAATATTAAATAAAAACTAAAAATTAAAATATAAACATTAAAAATATAAATTATTTCGGAAAACAATCTTGATGACACGTGGCATCACACCTGCTCAAACCAAAACACGTGGCAGTATATGACACGACATTCTTTATCCATATTTTCACCACGTGTAAAGATCCGTAGTCATATATGCTAGTCATATATTTTGTCTGTGTGCCACATGTCACATCTCAAGTGCAACAGGTGTCCCGCTAACAACTCTCCATGTAGACATCCCAGTAGTCATATGAACGAGTCATGTAGTCGCCACGTGTGAAATCTGCCATAGTACACGTGTCCCGCTAGCGCCTCTCTATGTAGGCATCACTGTGCAGACATGTAGTCATATGATCATGGCAAGAAGTCGTGACATGTCAAATTCGCAGTGGCGCATGTGTCCATCCGTCGCCTCTCCATGTAGGCATCACTTTGCAGACATATAGTCATATGATCCCCTGACGAATGCATGACGTGTCACTTGCGCAGTCGCGCACGTGTCCCGCTGAAGCCTCTCCATGTAGGCAGCGCTCAACAGACAATGTAGTCATATATTAGTCATATAGTTGTGACTGCAACCCTCTCTGCAGCATGACTCCAGGTGCCACGCAAGCAGTCACGGATATGACTTGCAAAACGCAGTCCTAAAGACTAGTCGCTATGACAGGGCTTTTTTCACTACAGAGTGATGTAGTCATGAATGCATGTAAGACTGAAAAAATAGTCATATGTGAAGTCATAAAAACGCTCATCTGTTGTAGTGAGGACACTTTGCAAGCTAGGTGGAGAGTTCCAATTGGGGAGGATGGTATATTTGAGGGGAGGGATGGTGAGAGTCATAGCAGTAGCAAGGCGGAAGGATTGGATGTAGGTGAAGGACAGCCTGAACAAGTTCTTGCAGGGATAGAGCTTGGTTGTGGAGAGTGATAGTGGATCATTGACATATAACACTTTTTGTTTTGGACACGGACGGAACACTTGTCGTTCCTTTCATGAATAATTTTTTTTTTCTTAAAAAACTTTTGTGTTCAAGTGTGGATGGCAATTTCCTAGTCTCTCTTCAGTCAGTGTGGGATTTATTTAGTCTTAAAAAAAGCCAATTCAATTGTATTCTGTGATGGGACCTCTTATCTTCAACAGAAAAACGACACAACAATAAGGTATTTGGAGCAACAAAGCCTTTGCAAATGATATAACGGTGTTGCAATAAGCAAATGTCAGGCTTTACTTTATAAATTTGGGTGACCACAAACAAAAAAACGTCGTCACAATAGGCCGGTCTTAGGTCATCACTACCGGGAAATTTTTCGAGAAGCACGAAGCTGGTATTGCGGCACCGTGATTAACCCCATCTCCTACCATTTTCAATTCTTTTTCCAAACCCTTAATGTGAATAACGGCGCCGCAATAGGCCTAGCCGCGTCCCCGGAGTTCATAAACAGTGCCTATTACCGTGGATATATATCCCATTACCGTCAATAACGGCAAATAATTTCTAATTCCGTGGATCCACGCTCATGGGCTCATGAAATAGTAAACCTCCTCAACGGTAGAGCTCCAGGAACTGGGCCTTCAAGTTTCTAAGATCTAGGAACTCCGACGATTCTATCCGAAAGCACTCCCCCATATCCCCCAACTCTACTTCCCAGCCACAAGGCCCGACGGATGCGACGGGCAACTCTACCCACTTACTCAGCTCCCCAAGGGCACCTCAATTGATCCGGCTTCTGGACTGTCATCATCTCCATACCACATCATTATATGGTTCGACAAAGACACAAAAATGCCAAAAGAGCAGGCACTCTACAGAGCCAGAAAGCGATTTGAGGATATGGATATCCCTATGGGAAACACTCTCTTCTCCCCTATCTCAGCATACATCAAACACGGCACCAAAAATTGGTCAGGTCAACAAGCCACATTAGCTGTTCTAGAACAAGCCAACATTCTTCTTTGAGCACCGCAACCTGAACTAAATATCAAACTCCTGCACCCAGCCAAAGACGAAAACAGTGGTACTTCGAGGCAACCATGCATTGTCATGCAGATGGCTTCCGGTGAATCGCTGCAGGGCAAGGTCGAAAAAACGTTCGATATGTTGGCTTCAGCCAAACATCTTTCCCTGTACCTGGCAGGTAGGCACCATTGGCTACAAGCTATCCATGCATTTTATGATGGAAACGTACCTGCACGGAGATGAATTTGAAATCATGCATGTCAACAAAGCTGGACCCGAATCCAAATTCGGATTCATTTACGTTGCCATAAGACACAAAGACAAGGATGCTGGCGATGGGAGTCCACATAGAGAACACTCTACTCAAGCCCCAGCTTCGCACCAGGAAGGTCAATATGACAGGTATCAAGGCAACGCAATACAAAAATCGATGCCGAACGCAATGCCCTCATTATTATGATCCAAAACCTCAACGCTACTTACTCTCAATCAACCATCACAACATCACTTCACAACATCTTCGGAAAGGGCAACATCGAGGAGGTCAAATTCTGCAACGTCCCACCGACGGAAAAATTGAAACATATGGGTATCTCAACGACACTACAAAACAAACTTGTAAACAAACAAACAAACGTCTCGCTTCATATATTGATGTGAAACTAATTAGAATATATCCAGTTATTTATATTTTAACATTTGAAATTAGTTCAAGTGTTAAATCAAGTGTCAAGATAAACTTGACACCTAAAACATCTTATCCTCACGCTCGTGGTCGTGAGTCTTGAGTTGAGCTTGCACGACCAAACTCTCCTTGTGGTGCGTTTGAATGTATGTATGGAGGGAGAATAGGTATTGTGGGGTGGATTCCAGTGTTGTGCGGGTAGTGCCTTTTTAATGAACCCGCCGGGTCCGGGTCCGGGTTCGGGTTTTCTTTTGGAACCAAGTCCGGGTTCGGATCCGGGTTTTCAAAATTTGGAAAATTCGGGTCCGAGTCCGGGTGGTTGTTGCGAAATATTAGCGGGTTCACGGGTTCGGATCCGGGTCCTAATTAATTGATTAAATAAATTAGAAAAGTAAGATTAATTAAGGATTAGAAAAATTGGCTTGAAATGAAATTAAAATCCTAATAATGAATTTTACTTTAAGACACATTCTTTCAAAATGTACCATGAATATGTATTCCTCATTTAATACAAGAGTTAAACTAGAATTTGAGTTCCATTCTTCAATACCAATTCTTAAACATGTCAAGAACAGTAATATGTCTCAAGGCTCATAGGTCACTGTAGCATGGATGTGTGGGAGCTGGCCTAATAATAATATATGACGCCTCCTTCGGGAGGCGTAAATTATGGTGTCCCCAAAAGGCACAACCTTTTGACACCAACCTGTGGATGGAACCCACAACCACTTTTGAGGTGGTATGTGGCCATTACCACTGGGCTACAACTTGGTGGGGGGTGGCTGCGGCCTATTGTTCGTCCCCTCCACACACAATGCAAAGCCTACCACATCTAAGGTGGACCCCGCAGACCCCACCTAAAAGCAAGACCGGACCCTAAGCCCCTATAGTGGCCCGCGGGTAGCGGGTTTAACAGGTTCTGGACCTAACAGGCGGGTGCGGGTTTTTGGTGATGACATGGGTCTGGGTCTGGGTAATAACCAGTGTTGGCCGGGTATGGCATCTGGACATGCATACTCGGCGGTTATTGGCCGGTTATGCACATATGCATAACCGGAAAGTGCAGCCCACAGAGACCCGGCTATGGAAGGGAACCGGCAAATCCCATCGAGCTTACTAACTGGCTAGAGAACCGACATCGAGATTGGGGGGGTGTTATACCCGGAGCGAGATCTGGAGCAAAGATGGATGGCGTACATGCGGTTCTAGATAGTACAGGTGCAGGTCCAAATGAAATGCTTTCAACTGATTTGATTTCGCCGCCATGCGAGAATGTCTGCCTGCTCCGTCACGCCGTCATTGACATCTCTTCAATCAATTCTCTCATCTCTTCATTAACGTTGTTTGTTTGTGTTTTGTGCAATGGCAAACATGCTGCTTCAATATCTCATGTGAGTTTTGTTTTTGTAAGTTTCTCTTGTCATGGCTCAGCAAGATAGCTGTGTGTTTGCCGCTGGTGTACATGGTGGACAGTCAGAATTGGGTACTCTCGCTGTGATTGCCTCAGAGTGTGGAACTTCAAAAGATGGAGGGGGCATTGATGCAGCTATCGATATTGCCCACCAAACAAATCCAGCAGTAGAGTTGCAACAGTTGCAAGTTCTGCAAGGACAAGCTGATTTCTGGAAACCCTACAACCGTAGTTCAGTTTGTTGGTCATTTTTTGCTCTGAATTATTCACTTCGTGTCGATACTGCAACCCACAAATGATGCGATGCATTATTTGTCGCTCTCAATCTACAACTACCAACATTCTTGGCCAACACAGTGTTGCTAGAAAAGGCTTGGTGAAATACAACAAAGCCAACGGAATCACAACTATGGGCAAACATATGCACATGGTTTATCCTTTTTGCCACAATGAAAGCACATGTCAGCAGAACAATCGCATTGGACGAGAACAGTCGCCAGACAAGAAATAAACGCTCATTGTCTACAGGTTGTGCCATCACTTCATTTTTCGGTTCTACTACTCCTTACAAAAAAAACAGACCAGCAGCAAGTGAAGTTTCTTGAGGACCTCATGCTTTACATTGCTAAGGGTTACAGACCCTTGTCTACAATGGAAAACATATGGCTCAGGAAGATGGTTTTGAGGCAATGCCCCCGAGTTGTCTTTCCTTCCCGCAAGGCTCTCATCGCCGAAGTTTTGCCATCCATGGTTACGAAGACAATGGAGAATTATGTGTTGCCTTCTTTGAATACTTGTGTGACCGGCTCTGCCAGCTTTGACTTGTGGATGAGTAGAGGTGGGATAGACACATTTGCTCTAGTATCAACTTCCTCAATGACAAGTGGATTCCAATTCATGTGACAGTGGGATTATTTGAGGTCTCTGATACCTCAGGTGCAGCGATGGCAATACACATGCAATTTCTTCTTGATACTTTCGGCTTGACACGACGCATCATTGCTTTTGTTAAGGATGAAGGAGGAAATTTGAGTACCATGGTAGCTGCTCTTAGATCCATTGTGACCTTCTGCAGATACAATCAGTTTTTGAGGGCACATGCTTTGGGCAAGTTATGTCTAAAGCAAATGATCTGAAAGTTTGTCTTGGTTTGAGGGAGGTCGCGATCAAAGATGCTCAGGCCTGTTTACAGAAGATTATTACTTGGACAAAGAAATCAGGAAATGGTCGGCAATAATGGAATAAGGCATGCATAGACTCTGGCCTACGGCCTCGCAAGCTGAAGACTCCTGTGAAAACCAGGTTTGCATCTAAAGTCATAATGTTTGAAGAAACCCTTGAGTTTAAAGAGGCCATTATCACATGTTACAGTTGGCAAACTCTTACTCTGCAACAAAGAGTTCATAAGCCTCAGGTATGGGCTATTGCCGAAGCAGTTACAAGTTCTTTGAACCCTGTGGTGACTGCTCATGTTCTTAATCAATCAAGAGGTCATTGGTTGTTGTCTGACGCCCTCAATGCTGCCATCTCTTTGTCCGTGCGCATGCAAGAGGAGAAAGCTCAGTTTGATGATGAGACTCAGCCACCCGATGTCTTTGATGCGGAGCTTCTCGCACTCTAAAGCAGAATTCGTGAAGAGGTCATTGTTGTTTTGCAGCCTTTTCTCAATTTTTTGGTATCATTTAATGTCAGGAAGTCACACAACATGTTGGCGCTGATGTTGGACCCTCACTTCAAAGGCCTGAAATTGGTCACAAATTATGTGGGACGTGGTGCAGCTATCCACATTGTTTCAGGATATGACCAGAAAGCACTGATCCCTCTACTACTGCTTTGCTTCAAAAGATTTAACCCTTGTGCATGTGCAAGCGATAATGTCTCTGATAATGTTGAAATTGCAGAAGAGAACAATCTTTTTGGGGAGGGAGCATCTGACGAAGAATCCTCGATTGCACTTGTGAAGGGGGAGCTATATTTGTTTAGGCGGCTCTCTATTCTTACAACAACATCTTCATATCCCCTGTCATGGTGGCGGGATCACGAGGGACAATTTCCAAATGTGGCATTTCTGGCCAAACAAATTTTGGGCATCCCTGGGTCCCAAATCGAGACTGAACGTGTATTCAGTATTGCCGGTGTCCTCACATCACTTAGGCATTGTCATTTGCAGGTTGAGAACTTCGATCGTTTGATCATGGTGATCAAGAATTGGCCGAATGACCCTCGGCTTGACTGCAACCTTCAGGACCGTGCCTTGAAATGCTTTATGGCTAAAGAGGCTAGTCTTGCCGAGGATAATTATGGTACAATAGAAGAAGCTGGTCTTTTTGAGGAGCTGCCTCTAGAGCACTAGGGCACTAGAGCACTAGAGCACTAGGGAAAATCAATCCGAGTAGTAGTAGGGGCATGACTGCCTGGTCAGAATCAACCTTGAGGATTCATGACCTACTGGAATGTTTATTTCTCTTGGGGATGAAGGCACCAAGTTGGCCTCCAGTTTCAGGCAATGTCTTGTTCTAGTAAAAGTTTTGTGACGTATCTCACTGTCCCCAATGTCTGGACAACAAGACCTGATTTGATGTGCGTAACATTTTCAAGATGTGTTCTGATCTTGCCCTGGTCTTGCAGGTGCAGTTCAAAATTTCAAATTCATGCTCAAACTGGGTTCGTGTAGGTTGGAGGACAAATAGAATAGAGTTAGCCTGCACATTAATTTACACACATGTCAAGTCGACCACGACATGCTCTGTCATTTCTTCATGGCTGTGCCTCTTCTCCTTATTTGGTTGAATCAACTTATTCTTGAAAGATGATTTGTTTCATCATGCTCCACTATATGCTTGCACTTGTGTACTGTTTTTCTGCTCCATGGGCTTGCCAGGGTAAGCATTTCCTAACTTGTCAGGAATATTGCCAAGGTTTTAATAAAGAGAGCCCTCACCCTCTTGCTATAGTAGTGGAGTTATGAGAACATCGAGTTGGTTATGCCTTTACAAATTTTGCTATACAAAAGTGTTCGGCATAATTTTCAATGAATGATGTTGAGACAGAGAGGCAGAGACCAGAGAGATGTCTGGCAGTATCTGACTGCTCTTCAACTATTCCCTAAGTGTGAAGCAGATGTGGCAAGTTGAGGCAAGTTGAGGTGCTTCCTCCTCTCAATTTGGTTGAAGACTGCACACTTTTTTCCATGAGAGAACATGCTTTTTATATCCTCAGGAGGCTGGTGTGCAGCAGCATGGGGGCTCACATGGATTCTGAGCCAAAGCGATGGCGATCTTGTGGCCAATACACCTACATATTTGCAGGAGTATGTCGAAAAAAAGAAAACTGTTATCTCTCTTTGAATGATGCCTCCATGAGAAGAAATGTACCCTGAAGGACTGTGGGGAAGTATTTGTTGCCCCACAGCAATAGTGGACTAACAGACATTTGGCTAGGATTTGGGTAGAAGTTTGGAACTTTCCAAGCAATAAATTAGGCTAACAGGGCCTTGGGTGGTATTCAATTGCTTGTGGGTGGGTATGGGAAACCGCGTTTGTTATGTATGACATAGGTGCAGGACTAGAGGTTGTGTCGCCGATGTGCCCTCGGCACTTTCTACCTGTTGTTGGCATGGCCAACCTTGCAAAGGTACTTCTTGTGTCTATCTGTCCCTCCCTTCCCTCATGCTTCCTCTGCTTTTGTTTGCCTTTCCTTACCCTAAAGGTGATTGTTGATAAGTGGAACTGTTTCAGGGGATGGCACTGGTTTCAGCAAAAGGCAAAGAGGCTGCCAGTATATTCATCTTTTGTCAAACCACGGCAACCTGAGTGATTTATATGTTAAGGGAGAAGCAATCTGAACACAGATGTGCTGGGGTCGTGCGTAGAGTGTGGATAAAACTGATCATGTGATTCCTACAAACCTTCTCTTTGAAGGGCTCACTTATCACCTGATCCAAGGTGGCTGAGGAGTTTCACCTAGTATGCATGGTGACAGTTTGAAAGTGCTAAGGGCTGGAATGCATGATGTTGATGATCTATGCACTTTAGTCCTCCACCTATGCACTTGTAAAAGATCTGGCTACGGTGTCACTGCCACTCATATTATAGTGTGAAATGGGGTGGTGGCCGCTGCCTCAGGCCATTTGGAGTTGGTGGAGACAACACCCAGGCTTGACACAATCAGAGCTCTTCTCAACCAGCGGCCATATGCTGAAGATCCTAATGGAGATGAAGTGAGTGTCCCCCCAATGTTGTACAAATCAATCTGGAAGTTATACTCCTGAGCGCTGTGCAGCATCAGTGGGACCTGAAGTACTTGCGAGAGGCAGAGGTGCTTCAAGTGCTGAAAGGTGTTAGGTCTTACAATGCAATTTTCACAACAAATTTTGTGTTTCTCAAGGTCAGGATGTTAGAGTCTGGGATGCACTGGATGTCTTCGACTGCAGAGAGACAAACCGCACATTAAGCATCAAACATACTAACATGCTCCACTTGCTGTTTTGAGGTGGAAATTGGCAACTAAAGCCTGCACAGTGGTATATCATACCCAAAGCTATTCATATGACATCATCTTGACAACAATGGTCCATTCTGCTACACTTCATCTGAAGTCTGTAGACCCTTCTATTGATAACCTCTAACCGACTTAATTTTCAAAACACTACATTATATATAACCGCCTCCATACCACTTTAAACGAAGATGCTTTACCCTGACCCTTCAATATGCCCAAAATGTAATACCCGGCCAACCCTGGTAATAACCTGGATCCTAACCCGCCAGGTACTCGGGGTCAAAACCCGGATCTGCACAACATTGGTGGATTCCTCATAACTTGGGGTGCCCCGGACTTAGCTTATTTTATAAGTGATCTAGTTTTATGTGAATGTATTTGTGTCTTGTCGTTGAGCAGATGTATGTATTATTTGTAGTTTAGAATCATTATGACATACTAGTTTGTGGGTGTGCATGTGTTGTGTGGTTTGGACATCGATGTAATTGTGTAACCATATGAATGCGTACGATAAAGTGCTATGGGAGGACAGATGAGTATGAGGAGCGACTTCCAAAAATGACCAAGTCCCGCCGGGGAGAGCGCATATTGAGGAGCTAGATCCCACGCTCCCACAATGGTGGTCTCATACAAAAAATTTCAACACTTAGAGCATCCCCACCGGTGGCTCGGTATAAGGGTACATCAAGTGTCTTTTATTGAGGCATGTGCAAAGCGCACAAGAAGCTGGTGGGGCTGCAGGCAGAATGCTCCCCACCGGTGCCCGACAAATCTCACGCCAACCTCCCGCCTCAACCTCTCGCTCACCGGCATCTCACGTGTGGGATGCTCGCTTGACTCGTCTGATGTTGACTTGCGTGAGACATAACGGGCCGGAAGGACACAGCAAGGTTGCGGGTCCGCAGCCAATTTGGAGCGCACGAAACCTTATCGTGCGCTGTAACGTGCAGCGGTGGGGCATGGATTTTGTGTTTTTTTCTCTCTGACACGGAGAACGGGCCGTGTTTGGCCGACTCTGCCCTGTGCGCGGCCATAGGGCGAGCCCTATGGTACGGAAGCGGCCCGTTCTCCGTGTTAGAGAGAAAAAACACAAAATCCATGCCCCACCGCTGCACGGTAAGGGGCAGAGTCGGCCCAACACGGCCCGTTCACTGGCATTAAAAGCAGGTTGTGGCGTATTCTCGCCGCCACCTGGTGCAATATGATTGGGGTTCAATTATCCCATATCGATTGCCCAGGTTGAGAGCCCCGGAGAGGATATAAACGGGGCGAGCCTCAAAGGGATGGTGGTCGGGTTGATGGCTAGCCTAGTGGCTGATGACATGGGCCTGGGTGGTTGCTCTGCTGTCCTCCATGCATAATCGGCCATCCCTGCCGATTCTGCCTGCCGAATCGGCAGTAGACTCTGGGTGGCCAATTCGGCCTAAGAATTAGTCTCAAAAGTGGCAGAATACGCCACACCTGCTTTTAACGTGGCTGATAGCGGCCCGGTGGGGATGCTCTAAATATGATTAATTTTAAAAGCTACATGTTCCCAACATGGGAACAACCCATGATATAAGGTTGGTTGAGGCTTCAATTGTTTGTTAGGGTTCTGGTTGATGGCAGGTTTGGATTTTGGAATCGGGAACTCGGATTGAAGGGGATGCACACTTTGTTTGCCCTGTGTGTCCCCTTTGGATTCATGTCCCGGGAATTGTTATAGCATTCTCATTTCTCCCTCTTCTCGGTTGCTGTTCGCCAGAAAAGGCGTTACTGCTGCTGAGTACGTTGCAGCTCCCTCCTAATTTGCCCATAACATGTTTCCGGGAAGGGATGCAAGGTTGTGGGGAGTGTAGATGAGTAAAATTTGACCTTGGAGTTGAAGTGGCGCAAGTTCGGATGTTTTTGTCAAAAAGATTGAAGAATCCTCCATGTACGAGTTAGATGAGAAGTTGGGTGTCAAACACCGACAAGAACTTGCTACGAAGGATTTCTATTCGGAATGTGGCTTCCTTTTTAAGAATTTGTCAAAGTACCAGATTGATGATAATTTGACGTGCTTCCACGTGAGACCTGGAGCGGTCTGAAGCGGAGAGCGAAAAAGTTGGACCCCCAAGGATAATGTGGTGCCCTTGAAGCTGCGCCCATCCTAGCAAAAATGGGGAAAACTGGTGTAAGAGGATCGCACCAAGTGAATGCAGACGCCAGCAAGGCTGCTTTGGGGACAGCTTTACGTGCAGGCTGCAGTTATGTGGTAAGTTCATTTTGAGATTTTTCCCAACATTAAGAGCTCACCGATCACAACCAACTTCGTTTGGTGGTACGGGTAAATCCCTATAAACATCCACTTGCCCATCTTTCAGAGGTTGTAACTAGGAGGCTGTGGTCGCACAGGACCGATGAGTAAATACTGATGTCTTATCCTCCCTCAAGTCGGTTTGGATGGACGTACCTCCTCACAAGTTACTACATTCGTGTGGGCTGGGTAACCTCAGCTGTTGGATGAGTATGGGAGTTTCTATTGGAGAGTATGTGCTTATGGTAATCAAGACGTACTTCTCATGTCCTTTTGGGAGGCAGGAGGTGGACGATGGGAGCGATCGGTGTGGAATCTGCTCTGTGCTGGTTTCAAATTGTGGAATGCTTGACTGCTGCACTCATGTGTACGTTGTATCCTCATATGAAACCCAAATTTCTGTATGAAAATCTAGAAATTCTAGAGATAAGTAAATCTCTCTTATTTGGAACAAAGTGATTTCATAACAGGCAACAACTATGTGATTATACAAGAAAACATTGAAGTAGCACTACAATGTAACTGTCCATCTATATGGCGCTCAGCCCAAGGACAGACTGCTATATTACCATCGTATGCCTGCACCAATCAGTTAATACTGCCTCGCTTCTTTGGCCACCATCACGATCATGGCGGTGGCTTCATTTGGCCCTTGGGGCTGGGTATCTTGATTTCAGATCTGTCAGTCCCCACATTTTGCAAAAGCTACTTAGTTTGCATTGAGATCATGTCCTAGATCGGATTTTCAAAATGTGCAAATGTTGAAGAAATCATAAGGTCTGGAAAGCCACTCCGATACCACAATGTAGAAGGTAAGTTGAAAAGCTGTTCCATTCACGTTCCTCTGTGCAGGTTCTGCTTTGCATGCATTGACAAGTGGGCGACAGTGTCCAATATCTGCCCCGTTTGCAAACTGCAATTTCGGTTCATTTCATGCCTTCCCGTAAGTCAAACTTTGTATGATTTTGAGAGATACGTAAGTGACCTAGGATTGTGATCCATGTCACTTCTCCTTAAACCCTGAACGCAGTCATTGTGAAGGATTGCTAGTGAGGAAAGTGGGTCTCTTATGTGTTTTCATGTCTTGGGGTGGGCCTCAAGGGTTTGGGGGTAATATTGAGGTGTATCAGTTCCAGGGTCAGGACTTATCTCTTGTGTGTCTGACACAATCTACTTCTTCATTGGGATAAAGTAAGATGTCCCAGTCTCTTGATCCCGATTTGGTGATATCAAGTGGGGAGTTTGTACAAGCCCAGTTACTACAGGGAGTTCTCTTACCCTTTATCTCTTCCTCCTCTTCTCTGTTTTCTTTTCTCTTCTTCAACATATGACAAATATCAGATATCCTAAGTTAATCGACTCTCTATCTTGGGAGAAGGATCGCCCCATCAAACAGGCTAAGTCCTGGCGGAAGAGATTGTACTCATAAGACGTTGTTTGCCGTAGCCTTGTGGCCATTGACCCCGCGCCCAGTTTGAGCGGGAACAAAAGGGACAGAACCTACCTCTGTCAGGGGCTGACGTTGGTTGTAAGACTTACCTCCATATAAAGAATTAATCCGGGTTTTCCAGATATCCTCTAGAAATCCCTTCACACAAGCATCAATCTGCTGTGTGTGATTTGCCCAAAAACTAGGCCTCAGGAGGGCCTGGGCTTTTGGCTCAGCCTCGAGACTTTCAAAGTTGGTAAACAGGGGTACAGGCACAATTCCCTTAATAGATTTGAAGAGAGCGTCTCTTTGGTGAGAGAACCCCGGACAGTGTATCAGAAAATGAACACTGTCTTCAGATTGCCCACACAACGGGCAATTGCACTCACAACGGGCAATTGCACTCTCCCTTTCCTCTCTGCTTCTGTTTGCTGTTCAAAGGTAGGCTTCCTGCCCTGAGTTTAAATTTCAGTCTAGTGCCGAGAGTGGGTAGACCCTTGAGGTCATGCAAGATGTCCTCCCCCATGTCACAGACTGGAAACAAGTTCAGGGAAGTTTTCTGCCTAACTTCATTTTCATCAGACAATCTCATGGCAACAGACATGGCTGAGGACACTACAGCCTCTAAGTCAGATTTATCCAGCAGGGTCAAGACTTGCGGATCCAGGTCCAGGTCCTTGAGGATCTCTTCTACTCTCTTCTGCCAGGACTTAGCCTGTTTGACAGGGCGGTCCTGTTTCCAAGATATAGAGTCGATTAACTTAGGATATCTGGTGTTGGGCATATGTTGCAGCTGACCCCACCATCTGACCTTGAATTCATCTCGTCGGGAGCTTAAGGACGGAATGCCAAACTCACCCCGAACAGCCACATTGGCTGTTTTGGAGCATGCTGACATACACTCCTTAAGCACCCCCACTTGAATGGATTCTAGAGACTTAGCCTGGTTGGAGTTATCAACCCATATAGCAGATCCGTACTCCAAGGCAGGTCTAATAACGCGACAAAGCATGGTTTTCTTAACCTCAGAGTTGACCCCTCTGCAGTGGAAAAATTTAGTGAGCCCCAGAGCTTTGCCCTTGCCAGTTTGAACAACTTTCCGGATATGTGCATCCCAATTACAATGGGAGGAAAACTCAACGCCCAGGTAAGTGTAGGAAAGGAGGACCGGGATCACTTGGCTACCCCACTGCCACTTAAGATCACTTCCTCCCTCTCCTCTGTCGTTGAATGCTACCACTGCACATTTGCTGACATTAGCCTCTAGCCCCCAAAGATCAAAGTATCTCTTCGCGCAATCAATCAACTCCTGGAGATTGGTTGGAGTCTCCCCTATGCCTGCGAAGTCATCCGCAAACATAAGGGCTGGTATGGTGGTATCACCCACCCTTAACCCAAATCCCTCACTTTCCACATCCTCGAGGAGTTGATTGATGAAAACATTGAAGAGCAGAGGGGAGAGAGTACATCCTTGAACTACACCTTGGTCTATGTCAAAGAAGTTGGACTTCTGTCCGTTAACAGTGACACAGCTTTTGGTGTGAGCATACAAGTTGTGGACAACTCTCCACATCTTTCCCTTGATCCCACAAGACCAGAGGCGGAACCATAGGCCATCTCTCCACACTGTGTCATAAGCCTTTTTGACATCCAGGAAAAAGACATAAGTGGGTTTCCCATCTTTTTTCCTTCCCTGGATAATCTGGCTTAGAGTGGAGATATGATCCACACAGCCCCTGTTTCGCCGAAAGCCAGCTTGGCCTTCGTGGAAACAACCTCTAGACTCCAGATCAACCTCGAGACGAGTACTTATAACTCTGCAGAATGTCTTGCCAACAGCATTGAGGAGCGTGATGCCACGGTAGTTCCCCGGTTCTTCTCTGTCACCCTTCTTGTATAGATTGACAATGACCCCCTGTCGCCAGCGAAAGGGGATCATTTCAGTCTTCCAGATAAGGTTAAAGAGGAGAACTAGGGCCTCTATCATGGGATCGCCACCGTGCTTGATAAGCTCGTTGACAATACCATCAGGTCCACCAGCTTTATATCCATTTAAATGTTCAATTGCTTCCACAATCTCAGAAGAACTAATGGGAGCATTATAAGCCATTGAAATATACTCCAGTTCATCAGGGCTGTTTTGAATCATAGGAACAGTTTTTCCAACTGTGTCCCTCCATTCAGCAGAAGACCCCTCACTGTTAGACCTAGAAGTTCTGCCAAGGATACTGTAGTGAGTTTCAAAGGTTTTGACAATGTCAACCGATGAAGTCACCACTGCACCTTTAGTAGTCTTCAGCGCTTGTACTTGCTGACCGTTTTTCGGCTTGTACAAACGTTGAAGGGCCAACCAGAATTTCTTGTCATTACCACCATGGTGGTTTGAGTTTATTTCACTGTATAACTTGTCCCAGTATAATTTCTTCTGAGACCTAACAAGCTGATTGATATCTTTACGGAGCTGGTAGTACCTCGTCCACAATTCTCTGTTGGTTTGCAAATTGCAGCACTCTTTATAGAGGGCTCGTCTCTCAGCTATCTTGAGTTTAATCTCATTAGTCCACCAATTAACTGCTCTACCGCAGACAATTAGTTTCCTCCCAATGATCTTGTCAGCCACGGAGGAAACGAAACTCTCCCAAGAGTCCACTGCTCTTTCGACTTCATTTCTTGCGTTAACAGAGCGTGACTGAAGTTCTTGGAGCGATTGGACAAAATGAGGGAGAGCCTCTTGCAAGGCCTGGACGTACTCAGCCTTGACCTCCTCATTGTGGAATTTTTCTATGCGCCACTTCCGAATCGAACGTTTCACAGATCTCTTGGTGGTGGGAAAACACCTTTTGATATCAGTCCAAACCAGGAAGTGGTCAGAGGTACCAATATCAGTTCTGTAGATCAACACATTGGCACACTGGGGGAACAAAATTTTGTCCATTATGATATAGTCCACAATGGAACGTTTCCCAGTTTGGGATTTCTCACGAGTCCACTGCACTTGGTCACCTCTTGTCCTGTTATTCAAGGTCAAAAGCTGAAGCTCTTCTAGACAGTTAATTAACCGTCTGCCATTAGAATTCAGCTCGTCCTCACCAAAAGGTCCAATGATATCGTCCTGATGGATCCCTTTGCCCACCCGGGCATTGAAGTCCCCCAATAGTACCTGACCTTTGGCAAGGAATGAAGCACAGTCCAGCTTTACATCTTCGAAGGCCTTGTCTGCGTCAGCACTAAGGGTCCCCTCTGTGGGCATGTAAACACAACCAACAAAGAGGTCCTTTGTACTCATGCCGCCCTTCAAATTCAGTTTTAGCCAGATACTATGCTTGTACCTCAAACCCTTGTTGATAATTTCACAATTGTCAAACAAGAAATCACGGACAAAGAATCCGACCCCTTTTTGACCGCGTTTGGCAGAGGCTGCCTTGAGAGTACACATCTTACCTGCCCATTTATAACCATTGACATCTCCAACCAGTTTATCCGACGTTTCCCATGTTTCTTGCCCAGCACAGATATGAATATCATTAGTCCGAAGAACGTCCCACTTCAAGTTGTTTCCTTTGGTTGGTCAACCCTGAGAAGTTGAAAGTGGCCAGCCGCAAGCCAGCCCTTTGCGTGTGAATTGTTTGTCGTCTAGGTAGCTTGTGATTGCTCCTGGACGGCCAACCGTTCTGCAAAGGGGGGACAGTTACCCCATGTGTAGATTTTGCTCGTCTTGTGTAAACTTTGAGAATTGGTAAACCATTCAGGGTACCAAATCTTTCAGTTACACGACGCACAGGCTCCGCACACATAGGGGCAGATTGTCCGTCAGACTGCTTGGGGACAATTATCCGTGTATAGATTTTGCTCGTCTTGTGTAGACTTTGAGGATTGGTAAACCATTTAGAGTACCAAATCCTTCAGTTACACGACGTTCAGGCTCTGCACACTTAGGGACAGATTGTCCATCTGACGGCTTGGGGACAATTACCCCGTGTATAGAATTTGTTCGTCTTGTGTAAACCTTGAGGATTGGTAAACCATTCAGAGTACCAAATCCTTCAGATTCAGGACGTTCAGGTTCCGTACACTTAGGGGCATCTTGTCCTTCTGGCTGTTTGGATTCAACCTCATCCAGAGCATCAAACCGATTAGAAACTCTCAAGTTGAAGTTGTTGCCCTTGGTTGTCTTCCTAGAGTGCCCCATTGAATCACCAATGTCTAAGACCGCTCTCCAGCCAGTCAAGGGCGAACTTCTTTGAGATTGAATTGATGCGGGACTCTATTAGAAGCACTTTTGGTCATTGCAACCTTCAACGTGCCCCTGTTATCAAGTCTCGAGATGGTACCATTAGCCATGAAATCCAAGCCTAAGCTAGAGCATGTAGTTTTAAAGGACACATCGTCCATCCTGGGATTCACCCCAAAAACTACACATGAAGCCCTAGATTTGGCATAAGTAACCAATTCCCAGGGATCACCCTGAGGAGTGTTGATGTTGATAGGAGCTAAATTTTTGATTGTTTTCGCAGGCCATAAGTTTAAGCACAGGAACCAACCCGAGCCCAAGTGCCGAGTATGCTAGACAGAGCATACGACTGCTCAATTTGGGCGGAGGGGCTGCCCCCAAGCGGTAGGAGTCCGCTTGTTACCATTCAGAGATCACACTCCAGGGAGTTGCAGGGAATGGCCCGTGTAGGCATATTCTAAAGAGGGAAAGGCCCCAAGCTTTCCAACTAAATCCAATGCACTACCTTACCTGAAGCAAAGCGGGTTCGGGTCGAAACAAACAAGAACACGAGGTCACAAGGCCGGCATTTAGTCACAGAGACATTAATGTACTCTGGCGGAAGAGAGTAGAAGAGATTCTCAAGGATCTGAATCTAAGTCCGCAAGCCTTGACCTTGCTGGATAAATCTGACTTAGAGGCTGTAGTGTCCAAAGCCATGTCTGTTGTCAGGAAATTGTCTGGTAAAAATGAAGTTAGGCAGAAAACTTCCCTGAACTTGTTTCCAGACTGTGACATGGGAGAGGCCATCATGGATGACCTCAAGGGTTTACCCACCCTTGGCACTAGACTGAAATTAAACTCAGGGCGGGAAGCCTACCTTTGAACAGCAAACAGAAGCAGAGAGGAAAGGGGGATAGCAACTGCCCGTTGTGTGGGCAACCTGAAGACAATATTTACTTTCTGATTCAATGTCCTGGGTACTCTCACCAGAGAGACGTCCTCTTCAAATCCATCAAGGGAATTGTGCCTGTACCTCTGTTTACCAACTTTGACAGTCTTGAGGCTGAGCCAAAAGCCCAGGCACTTTTGGGGCCTAGTTATTGGGCAAACCACACACAGCAGATTGATGCTTGTGTAAAGGGATTCTAGAGGATATCTGGAGAACTCGGATCAATTGTCTGTTCCAAGGTAAGTCATACTGCCGGTGTCAGCCCCTGACATAGGTAGTTTCTGTCCCTTTGTGTTCCGCTCAAACCGAGCGCGGGGTCAATGGCCACAAGGCTACAGCAAACAACGTCTTATGAGTACATTCTTTTCTCTTCTTTTTCTTCTTCGTTCTTATCCCCTCATGTGTTTACTGTTTTGGTCTTTGTTGGATGGGATTCCTCCCTCTTTGTTTAAGTGATAGCCAACAACATGATTGATTTTTCCCATTACTTCCTATACCCACTGTCAGGAGCTGACAAAGTCAGTGGGGATGTGATGGTGGCTTGTGACTACCATACGTGTTGTTGTAGTTCTTGGTCCGTGGATTGGTGAAAGACTGTCACCAAGTCTATACCACTATTCCCAGTTTATGGGTTCAATCTGAATCCGCGTTTGTTGTTTTGTTTGTATCCTCGTCTAGTTTGTCCTTGCTTCTTTTTCTTTCTATTTTCTTTTTTCTTGTATCTGTTTGTTTCTCTTTTTCTCTTCTGGAAATCCCTCTACCCTAGATCAGATCTTCTCAGTACTTCATTTTTGGTTATCTGTAATTGTAAGTATGGAGATATTATCTCAACTTCGTAATTACTTTTATTTTTTAAAGCAGTGATTCTTTTTCATGGTAATGCAGTTGTGACTGGATTTATTGAGGTCCTCATAATTCTTTCATTGGATTGTGAAGGTGGAGAGCACTCAGAACAACAGTGATTGGAATGGTGGGAATCAGTCTCCTTCTATTGTTGTAAAACAAGAAAGGTTATTCCCCTCCACCGCTCCATCTTGTTCTGTCTGCCCTTTGGCCTCAATTTGTTTCTTGCCATATCCTTACATGGATTTCAGGAGTGGTGGAGATGTGAACTGTATTGCTGAAGTATGGTGGCTTTGATGCACTGCAGAGACTACGACAGTTGGGGTGACTGTGAGGACGCTCTCCCATTCTCGTTCCCCTCTTTCTTCATTGACGAAAATGTATTCCCTCTTGCCATTGTCTTGTCTTTCAGGCCAGTTAGATGTCAATTGCATCTGAGAGAGCAGAGGAGATTGGAATGTTTCTTTCAACTTAATCAGTGATCTATTTGTTTTTATATCCATAAAAAAATAAAATCTGTTTTTTGTTTTTCAATTTTGCCTACTCGTCCATCCCCGAGATTCTGCACAGTCCCTTGCCTTTCAGTTCATTACATTGGCTGGTGATGTAGAATTGATTCTTAAGCAACAGTCACTACCTTTGTGAGGGGCTCATGCCAGTAGTGGGACTTACCTTGGTGCAAACAATTAATTGGAACTTTCCAGGATTTCCTCGAGAATCCCTTCATAGAAGCATCAATCTGCTGTGTGTGAGCTGCCCAGCAAGACTCCAACAGGGCCAGTGCTTTAGGCTTAGCCTTGAGATTTTGAAAGTTAGTGAACAGAGGTGCAGGGACTATGTTCTTGATGGTCCTGAAGAGGATTGTTCTCTGCTGACAATACCCCGGCCACTATCACAAAATTAATATTGTCTTCAGGCCATCCGCAAATCTGGCATTGACAATCTCCTTTCCTTTCTGCATCTGTTTATTGTTCGACCCCTGAGTTTAATTTTCAGTCTAGTGCCGAGGGTTGTTATGGCCTTCAGATCATCCTTAAGGTCCTCACCCATGTCGCAAACTGGAAAAAAGTACAGGGAAGGTTTATGCTTAACTTCGTCAGAGAATCTGCTCATATGACGTTGTTTGCCGTAGGCTTGTGGCCATTGACCCCGCGCCCCGTTTGACCGGAACACCAAGTACAGAAACTACCTTTGTCAGGGGCTGACGCCGGTAGTATGACTTACCTTGGAATAGACAATTGGTCCGAGTTTTCCAGGTATTCTCTAGAAATCCCTTCACACAAACATCAATCTGCTGTGTGTGATTTGCCCCCAAAAGGGACGGGCTTTTGGCTCCGCCTCAAGATTTTCAAAGCTGGTAAACAGAGGTACAGGAACAATTCCCCTTGGTGGAATTGAAGAGGGTGTCTCTCTGGTGAGAGTACCCAGGACAATGAATCAGGATACTGTCTTCAGGTTGGCCAACAACGGGCATTTGCAATCCCCCTTTCCTCTCCGCATCTGTTTGCTGTTCAAAGGTAGGCTTCCCGCCCTGAGTTTAAATTTCAGTCTAGTGCTGAGAGTGGGAAAACCCTTGAGGTCATCCATGATCGTCTCACCCATGTCACAGACCGGAAACAAGTTCAGGGAAGTTTTCTGCCTAACTTCATTTTCATCAGACATTTTCCTGGCAACAGAACATGGCTTTGGACATTACAGCCTCTAAGTCAGATTTATACAACAGGGTCAAGACTTGCGGACTTAGATTCAGATCCTTGAGAATCTCTTCTACCCTCTTCCGCCAGGACTTAGCCTGTTTGACAGGGCGATCCTGCTGCCAAGATAGAGAGTTGATTATCTTAGGATATCTGATATTAGTCATATGTTGCAGCTGACCCCACCATCTGACCTTGAATTCATCTCGTCAGGAGCCTAAGGGAGGAATGCCAAACTCACCCCCAAACAGCCACATTAGCTGTTTTGGAGCATGCTGACATGCACTCAAGCACCCCCACTGGCATGGATTCTAGAGACTTAGCCTGGTTGGAGTTATCAACCCACACTGCAGATGCGTACTTGAAGGTAGGCCTAATAACGCGGCAAAGCATGCTTTTTTTGACTTCAGAGTTGATCCCTCTGCAGTGGAAAACTTTAGTGAGACCCAACGCTTTGCGCTTGCCGGATTGAACAACTTTATGTATATGCATTTCCCAATTACGGTTGGAGGAAAACTCAACGCCAAGGTATGTGTAGGAAGGGGGGACAGCAATCTCTTGCCTTCCCCATTGCCACTTGAGGTCGCCTCCTCCCTCCCCACCATCATTAAATGCCACCACTGCGCATTTACTGACGTTAGCCTCTAGCCCCCAAAGGTCAAAGTATCTCTTTGCGCAATCAATCAACTCCTGAAGATTGGATGGAGTCTCCCCTATGCCTGCGAAGTCATCCGCAAACATAAGGGCTGGTATGGTGGCATCACCCACCCTTAACCTATATCCCTCACTTTCCACATCCTCGAGTAGTTGATTAATGAAAACATTGAAGAGCAGAGGGGAGAGGGTACTTCCTTGAGCTACACCTTGGTCTATGTCAAAGAAGTTAGACTTCTGTCCATTAACAGTGACACAGCTTTTGGTGTGAGCATACAAGTTATGGACCACTCTCCACATATATCCCTTGATCCCAGATGACCTGAGTCGGAGCCATAGACCATCTCTCCACACTGTGTCATAAGCCTTTTTGACATCCAAGAAAAAAACAAAAGTGGGATTCCCTTCTTTTTTCCTTCCCTGGATAATCTGGCTTAACGCAAAGATATCGTAGCCCCTGTTTCTCCGAAAGCCAGCTTGGCCTTCATGGAAGCAACCTCTAGACTCCAGATCAACCTCGAGACGAGTACTTGTAACTCAGTAAATATCTTGCCAACTGCATTGAGAAGCGTGATGCCTCGATAGTTCCCCGGCTCTTCTCTGTCAGCTTTCTTTTGTAGATTGCCCATTAACAATGACACAGCTTTTGGTGTGGGCATACAAGTTATGGACAACTCTCCACATTTTTCCCTTGATTCCGCAAGATCAGAGGCCGAGCCATAGACCATCTCTCCACACTGTGTCATAAGCCTTTTTGACATCCAAGAAAAAAACATAAATGGGTTTCCCTTCTTTTTTCCTTCCCTGGATAATCTGGCTTAGAGTGTACTCATAAGACGTTGTTTGCCGTAGCCTTGTGGCCATTGACCCCGCGCCCAGTTTGAGCGGGAACAAAAGGAACAGAACCTACCTCTGTCAGGGGCTGACGTTGGTAGTAAGACTTACCTTCATATATAGAATTAATCCGGGTTTTCCAGATATCCTCTAGAAATCCCTTCACACAAGCATCAATCTGCTGAGTGTGATTTGCCCAAAAACTAGGCCTCAGGAGGGCCTGGGCTTTTGGCTCAGCCTCGAGACTTTCAAAGTTGGTAAACTGGGGTACAGGCACAATTCCCTTGATAGAGTTGAAGAGAGCGTCTCTTTGGTGAGAGAACCCCGGACAGTGTATCAGAAAATGAATACTGTCTTCAGATTGCCCACACAACGGGCAATTGTCTCCCTTTCCTCTCTGCTTCTGTTTGCTGTTCAAAGGTAGGCTTCCTGCCCTGAGTTTAAATTTCAGTCTAGTGCCGAGAGTGGGTAGACCCTTGAGGTCATCCAAGATGTCCTCCCCCATGTCACTGACTGGAAACAAGTTCAGGGAAGTTTTCTGCCTAACTTCATTTTCATCAGACAATCTCATGGCAACAGACATGGCTTTGGACACTACAGCCTCCAAGTCAAATTTATTCAGCAGGGTCAAGACTTGCGGATCCAGGTCCAGGTCCTTGAGGATCTCTTCTACTCTCCTCTGCCAGGACTTAGCCTGTTTGACAGGGCGGTCCTGTTTCCAAGATATAGAGTCGATTAACTTAGGATATCTGGTGTTGGGCATATGTTGCAGCTGACCCCACCATCTGACCTTGAATTCATCTCGTCGGGAGCTTAAGGCTGGAATGCCAAACTCACCCCGAACAGCCACATTGGCTGTTTTGGAGCATGCTGACATACACTCCTTAAGCACCCCCACTTGAATGGATTCTAGAGACTTAGCCTGGTTGGAGTTATCAACCCATATAGCAGATCCGTACTCCAAGGCAGGTCTAATAACGCGACAAAGCATGGTTTTCTTAACCTCAGAGTTGACCCCGCTGCAGTGGAAAAATTTAGTGAGCCCCAGAGCTTTGCCCTTGCCAGTTTGAACAACTTTCCGGATATGTGCATCCCAATTACAATGGGAGGAAAACTCAACGCCCAGGTAAGTGTAGGAAAGGAGGACCGGGATCACTTGGCTACCCCACTGCCACTTAAGATCACTTCCTCCCTCTCCTCTGTCGTTGAATGCTACCACTGCACATTTGCTGACATTAGCCTCTAGCCCCCAAAGATCAAAGTATCTCTTCGCGCAATCAATCAACTCCTGGAGATTGGTTGGAGTCTCCCCTATGCCTGCGAAGTCATCCGCAAACATAAGGGCTGGTATGGTGGTATCACCCACCCTTAACCCAAATCCCTCACTTTCCACATCCTCGAGGAGTTGATTGATGAAAACATTGAAGAGCAGAGGGGAGAGAGTACATCCTTGAACTACACCTTGGTCTATGTCAAAGAAGTTGGACTTCTGTCCGTTAACAGTGACACAGCTTTTGGTGTGAGCATACAAGTTGTGGACAACTCTCCACATCTTTCCCTTGATCCCACAAGACCAGAGGCGGAACCATAGGCCATCTCTCCACACTGTGTCATAAGCCTTTTTGACATCCAGGAAAAAGACATAAGTGGGTTTCCCATCTTTTTTCCTTCCCTGGATAATCTGGCTTAGAGTGAAGATATGATCCACACAGCCCCTGTTTCGCCGAAAGCCAGCTTGGCCTTCGTGGAAACAACCTCTAGACTCCAGATCAACCTCGAGACGAGTACTTATAACTCTGCAGAATGTCTTGCCAACAGCATTGAGGAGCGTGATGCCACGGTAGTTCCCCGGTTCTTCTCTGTCACCCTTCTTGTATAGATTGACAATGACCCCCTGTCGCCAGCGAAAGGGGATCATTTCAGTCTTCCAGATAAGGTTAAAGAGGAGAACTAGGGCCTCTATCATGGGATCGCCACCGTGCTTGATAAGCTCGTTGACAATACCATCAGGTCCACCAGCTTTATATCCATTTAAATGTTCAATTGCTTCCACAATCTCAGAAGAACTAATGGGAGCATTATAGGCCATTGAAATATACTCCAGTTCATCAGGGCTGTTTTGAATCATAGGAACAGTTTTTCCAACTGTGTCCCTCCATTCAGCAGAAGACCCCTCACTGTTAGACCTAGAAGTTCTGCCAAGGATACTGTAGTGAGTTTCAAAGGTTTTGACAATGTCAACCGATGAAGTCACCACTGCACCTTTAGTAGTCTTCAGCGCTTGTACTTGCTGACCGTTTTTCGGCTTGTACAAACGTTGAAGGGCCAACCAGAATCTCTTGTCATTACCACCATGGTGGTTTGAGTTTTTTTCACTGTATAACTTATCCCAGTATAATTTCTTCTGAGACCTAACAAGCTGATTGATATCTTTACGGAGCTGGTAGTACCTCGCCCACAATTCTCTGTTGGTTTGCAAATTGCAGCACTCTTTATAGAGGGCTCGTCTCTCAGCTATCTTGAGTTTGATCTTATTGGTCCACCAACTAACAGCTCTACCGCAGACAATTACCTCCCAATGATCTTGTCAGCCACGGAGGAAACGAAACTCTCCCAAGAGTCCACTGCTCTTTCGACTTCATTTCTTGCGTTTTCAGTGCGAGACTGAAGTTCTTGGAGCGATTGGACAAAGTGAGGGAGAGCCTCTTGCAAGGCCTGGACGTACTCAGCCTTGACCTCCTCATTATGGAATTTTTCTATGCGCCACTTCCGAATCGAACGTTTCACAGATCTCTTGGTGTTGGGAAAACACCTTTTGATCTCAGTCCAAACCAGGAAGTGGTCAGAGGTACCAATGTCAGTTCTGTCGATCAACACATTGGCACACTGGGGAAACAAAATTTTGTCCATTATGATATAGTCCACAATGGAACGTTCCCCAGTTTGGGATTTCTCACGAGTCCACTGCACTTGGTCACCTCTTGTCCTGTTATTCAAGGTCAAAAGCTGAAGCTCTTCCAGACAGTTAATTAACCGTGTGCCATTAGAATTCAGCTCGTCCTCACCAGAAGGCCCAATGATATCGTCCTGATGGAGCCCTTTGCCCACCCGGGCATTGAAGTCACCCAATAGCACTACCTGACCTTTGGCAAGGAACGAAGCACAGTCCAGCTTTACATCTTCGAAGGCTTTGTCTGCGTCAGCACTAAGGGTCCCCTCTGTGGGCATGTAAACACAACCCACAAAGAGGTCCTTCGTACTCATGCCGCCCTTCAGATTCAGTTTTAGCCAGATACTATGCTCGTACCACAAACCCTTGTTGATAATATCACAATTATCAAACAAGAAATCACGGAGAAAGAATCCAACCCCTTTTTGACCGCGTTTGGCAGAGGCTGCCTTGAGAGTACACATCTTACCTGCCCATTTACAACCATTGACATCTCCAACCAGTTTATCCGATGTTTCCCATGTTTCTTGCCGAGCACAGATATGAATATCATTAGTCCGAAGGACTTGTCCCAGTTCGAGTTGTTTCCTTTGGTTAGTAAGCCCTGAGAAGTTGAAAGTGGCCAGCCGCAAGCCAGCCCTTTGCATGTGAATTGTTTGTCGTCTAGGTAGCTTGTGATTGCTCCTGGACGGCCAACCGTTCTGCAAAGGGGGGACAGTTACCCCATGTGTAGATTTTGCTCGTCTTGTGTAAACTTTGAGAATTGGTAAACCATTCAGGGTACCAAATCTTTCAGTTACACGACGCACAGGCTCCGCTCACTTAGGGGTATATTGTGCATCAGACTGCTTGGGGACAATTACCCCGTGTGTAGATTTTGCTCGTCTTGTGTAGACTTTGAGGATTGGTAAACCATTTAGAGTACCGAATCCTTTCGTTACACGACGTTCAGGCTCTGCACACTTAGGGACAGATTGTCCATCTGACGGCTTGGGGACAATACCCCGTGTATAGAATTTGTTCGTCTTGTGTAAACCTTGAGGATTGGTAAACCATTCAGAGTACCAAATCCTTCAGATTCAGGACGTTCAGGTTCTGTACACTTAGGGGCATCTTGTCCTTCTGGCTGTTTGGATTCAACCTCATCCAGAGCATCAAACCGATTAGAAACTCTCAATGTAGGCATATTCTAAAGAGGGAAAGGCCCCAAGCTTTCCAACTAAATCCAATGCACTACCTTACCTGGAGCGAAGCGCTTCAGGTCGAAATAAACAAGGACACGAGGTCACAAGGCCGGCATTTAGTCACAGAGACATTAATGTACTCCCGTATCAAGTCCACCCAATGGCAATAGGCTTCCTAGAGGACAGGGAGAGAAGATATGGTTAGAGTGAAGATATGGTCCACACAGCCCCTGTTTCGCCGAAAGCCAGCTTGGCCTTCCTGAAAACAATTAGATTCCAGATCAACCTCGAGACGAGTACTTATTACTCTGCAAAATATCTTGCCAACAGCATTGAGGAGCGTGATGCCATGATAGTTCCCCGGGTCTTCTCTGTCACCCTTCTTATATAGATTGACAATGACCCCCTGTCGCCAGCGAAAGGGGATCATTTCAGTCTTCCAGATAAGGTTAGAGAGGAGAACTAGGGTCTCTATCATGGGATCGCCACCGTGTTTGATAAGTTCGTTGACTATGCCATCAGGACCACCTGCTTTATATCCATTTAGATGTTCAATTGCTTCCACAATCTCAGAAGAACTAATGGGAGCGTTGTAGGCTTTTGAAATATACTCCAGTTCATCAGGGCTGTTTTGAATCATAGGAACTGTTTTACCAACTGTGTCCTTCCATTCATCAGAGGACCCCTCACTGTTAGACCTAGAAGTTCTGCCAAGGATACTGTAGTGGGTTTCAAAGGTTTTGACAATGTCAACCGATGAAGTTACCACTGCACCCTTAGTAGTCTTCAGCGCTTGTACTTGCTGACAGCTTTTCGGCTTGTACAAGCGTTGAAGGGCCAACCAGAATCTCTTGTCATTACCACCATGGTGGTTTGAGTTTATTTCACTGTATAACTTGTCCCAGTATAATTTCTTCTGAGCCCTTTCAAGCAGATTGATATCTTTACGGATCTGGTAGTACCTCGCCCACAATTCTCTGTTGGTTTTCAAATTGCAGCACTCTTTATAAAGGACTCGTCTCTCAGCTATCTTGAGTTTAATCTCATTTGTCCACCAATTAACAGCTCTACCGCAGACAATTAGTTTCCTCCCAATGATCTTGTCAGCCGCAGAGGAGACGAAACTCTCCCAAGAATCCACTGCTCTTTCGACTTCATTTCTTGCATTGTCTGCGCAAGACTGAAGGTCTTGGAGCGAATGGACAAAATGAGGAAGAGCCTCTTGCAAGGCCTCAGCCTTGACCTCTTCGTTATGGAATTTTTCTATGTGCCACTTCCGAATCGAACGTTTCACAGATCTCTTGGTGTTGGGAAAACACCTTTTGATCTCAGTCCAAACCAGGAAGTGGTCAGAGGTACCAATATCAGTTCTGTCGATCAACACATTGCCACTCTGGGGAAACAAATTTTTGTCCATTATGATATAATCCACAATGGAACGTTCCCCAGTTTGGGCTTTCTCACGAGTCCACTGCACTTGGTCACCTTTTGCCCTATTGTTCAAGGCCAGAAGCTGAAGCTCTTCCAGACAGTTAATTAACCGTCTGCCATTAGAGTTCAGCTCGTCCTCACCAAAAGGCCCAATGATATCATCCTGATGGAGACCTTTACCCACCCGGGCATTGAAGTCACCCAATAAAATCACCTGACCTTTGGCAAGGAACAAAGCACAGTCTAGCTTTACATCTTCGAAGGCTTTGTCTGCGTCAGCACTAAGGGTCCCCTCTGTGGGCATGTAAACACAACCCACAAAGAGGTCCTTCGTACTCATGCTGCCCTTCAGTTTCAGCTTTAGCCAGATACCATGCTCGTACCTCAAACCCTTGTTGATAATTTCACAATTGTCAAACACAAAGAATCCAACCCCTTTTTGACCGCGTTTGGCAGAGGCTGCCTTGAGAGTACACATCTTACCTGCCCATTTATAACCAATGACATCTCCAACCAGTTTATCCGACGTTTCCCAAGTTTCTTGCCCAGCACAGATATGAATATCATTAGTCCGAAGAACTTGTCCCACTTCGAGTTGTTTCCTTTGGTTGGTCAGCCCTGAGAAGTTGAAAGAGAGAGAGAGAGAGTCATATCATAGTCATGTCAAGACTAAATTAGATTTTTGTCATCTTCAACACATCGTCAGTCTTAGTAGACACCATCTGTACAAACAGTCCTAGAACTTTCACAGTCATCTATAATGTCATAGTAGAAAGGGGCTTAGAGCTTTCCTTTCAGCCAAATCTAAACCTTAAAAACTCTTCATCTTTCTAGGGATCAGTTTGTATAAAGATCAAACTGAATTCTGAAAACCAATACAGCCCTCTTCTAGTCAGCAAAAGAAATAGTACAACCCCTAGCTATCAAAATGACATGCTTGATAGCACTTCACTAATGGAGTTGAGAGTGAGTGCTTGGGCTATGATGCAAGGGAGAAGTGATGCCTCATGTGGATCCATCACAGCCAACCACAAAACCATCAGGTTAGTGATCCTGTAGAACCCCAGGCTTATAGCATTGCAAACTTGTTATAGATGTCAACCAAGAACCATGGTAATCTCGAAAAAACACTTGGAAGCAAAACAAAGTTGAGTAGTTGCCTGAACCTGAGCATTTCGAGACGGGTGTATTTGCCATGAGCAGCAATCTGAAGTAGATGACTGACATTGCAGGTAAACTACTGTTGACTCCGGTCCCTTTATATGGCTGGGGTGAACTCTGTCAAGTGGCTGGCTTTACAGCCATTAAAGGCCACAAGTACTGTTATTAGAGCAAAGTAGTTAGAGTGTAGGGTTGTCAATGTCCCCTTCATTTAGGTCGTGGAGGCTGATTTTCAGGAACCTCACTGCCACCTGAGTAAGAGCATGTGGTACCAACTAAATTAACTCCATAAAACGTGGAGGTGGTTGGTGACAAAGTCAAGAGGGAGTATGAAGATGAATGTGGCTGTGACGGATCATAAAGCCACATCCATTACACCTTGCAAGTTCACACAAATTTCAAGAGAGAGATTGTACTCATAAGACGTTGTTTGCCGTAGCCTTGTGGCCATTGACCCCGCGCCCAGTTTGAGCGGGAACAAAAGGGACAGAACCTACCTCTGTCAGGGGCTGACGTTGGTAGTAGGACTTACCTCCATATAAAGAATTAATCCGGGTTTTCCAGATATCCTCTAGAAATCCCTTCACACAAGCATCAATCTGCTGTGTGTGATTTGCCCAAAAAAAAGGCCTCAGGAGGGCCTGGGCTTTTGGCTCAGCCTCGAGACTTTCAAAGTTGGTAAACAGGGGTACAGGCACAATTCCCTTAATAGATTTGAAGAGAGCGTCTCTTTGGTGAGAGAACCCCGGACAGTGTATCAGAAAATGAATACTGTCTTCAGATTGCCCACACAACGGGCAATTGTCTCCCTTTCCTCTCTGCTTCTGTTTGCTGTTCAAAGGTAGGCTTCCTGCCCTGAGTTTAAATTTCAGTCTAGTGCCGAGAGTGGGTAGACCCTTGAGTTGTCGATGTCTGCACACAATTTTGACCAAGGTTTCTTAGCACCCACTATAATTTCAAAAAACACTTGGGTAAGCAATGCTGTTGCTGAGGTATTGGAGCCCTCCAAAGCCCAGGCATATCGTGCCCTCCATATGTGCCATAGAGTTGCCCCTCTCAAAGCTTAAAAAACAGGACAGAAACTTGCTACAAATTTCGAACCCCTGTTGTAGTTGAGAAGAATGGTAACATGGTCGATGGGCATGAGCGCCCATGGAGTATAGAAAGCATTAACAACCAAAGCCCAGATTGAACTTGGGGCTCTACAGTTGAGCAGGCAGTGTTCCAAAGTTTCAATAGTTCCCACTGTGCAACACATCCAAGATGTCCTCCCCCATGTCACAGACTGGAAACAAGTTCAGGGAAGTTTTCTGCCTAACTTCATTTTCATCAGACAATCTCATGGCAACAGACATGGCTGAGGACACTACAGCCTCTAAGTCAGATTTATCCAGCAGGGTCAAGACTTGCGGATCCAGGTCCAGGTCCTTGAGGATCTCTTCTACTCTCTTCTGCCAGGACTTAGCCTGTTTGACAGGGCGGTCCTGTTTCCAAGATATAGAGTCGATTAATTTAGGATATCTGGTGTTGGGCATATGTTGCAGCTGACCCCACCATCTGACCTTGCATGCTCCAAAACAGCCAATGTGGCTGTTCGGGGTGAGTTTGGCATTCCGTCCTTAAGCTCCCGACGAGATGAATTCAAGGTCAGAGAGAGAGAGAGAGAGAGAGAGAGAGAGAGATTCGACCCCCATGTGAGACGACTCCCTATGAACACTGGCTATACATACCCGGAAGTGCACACTCCCCTTAGTAACTATCACTCCTTGCCGGTTTTGGTGTTTTAAGGCATCGGATGGTGTAGATGCTAGAAAACACAGTGCTGATTCCAGTACTGCTGAGAGAGAGATGCGTTACCACCATGTGGGGGTCAGATACTCGGTGACGGACAAAATAGTTGGGTGAAGATGGAGTTCACTTTTCTCTTTTTATTTCTTTGTCTTGTATTGACATATATGTCGTTGTTGAATATCATTTGGTTAAACACAGGCTGTAGGATGCTTGGAGGGAGACAAGTGCCTCATTCGGGCAGGAGTTCCAGTGGTGGATGAAGATGCCGCTGACACCTCTGTAGCCTGTGATTCATGTGACTGTTGGTAAGAAACAAGCATCTGTGGTCCTCTGGTTGACATGGATTATTTGAGCTAGTGCACTTGGAATGTCCTTTGCTTTTGGATCAGTAAATTGAAGAGAGAAGACAAGCTCTAACTGGTCGCAGAGAATGTACTTGTAAGACTTTGTTTCCGTAGTCTTCTGGCCATAGACCACGCGCCCAGTTCAGGTGGACCAATAGGGAACATACACTACCTTTGTGAAGGGCTCACTCCAGTAGTGGGACTTAACTCGATATAAACAATTTAGTTCAGGCTTTCCAGATTTCCTCTAGGAAGCCCTTCACACAAGCATAAATCTGCTCTTTGACTGGACAGACAGAGATAATGTCCTCATAAGACGTTGTTTGCCGTAGCCTTGTGGCCTTAGACCTTGTGCCCAGTTTGGGCGGAACACACTCCAGAGAGAGAGCGAGAATGTCCTCATGAGACATTTGTCGTGGCCTTATGGCCATAGACCCCCCGCCCAGTTTGGGCAGAACAAAGGGGACCAGAAACTACCTGTGTGAGGGGCTCACTCTGGTAGTGCGACTTACCTTGATAAAGACAATTAGTTTGGGTTTCCAGATATCCTCTAGAAAGCCCTTCACACAAGCATCAACTTGCTGTGTTTGAGCTTCCCAGCAGTTAGACCCCAAGAGGGCCAGGGCTACAGGCCTAGCCTCAAGATTTTGAAAGTTGGTGAACAGAGGTGCAGGGACAGTGTTCTTGATGGTCCTGAAGAGGATCACTCTCTGATGAGAATATCCCGGACAGTGAATCAGAAAATGGATATTGTAGATAGGCCCTTGAGATCATCCTTAAGGTCCTCACCCATATCACAGACTGGAAACAAGTTCCCTGCTTAACTTCATTTTCATCCGACAGTCTTTGAGCATCAGATTGTACTCATAAGATGTTGTTTGCCGTAGCCTTGTGGCCATTGACCCCGCGCCCAGTTTGAGCGGGAACAAAAGGAACAGAACCTACCTCTGTCAGGGGCTGACGTTGGTAGTAAGACTTACCTTCATATAAAGAATTAATCCGGGTTTTCCAGATATCCTCTAGAAATCCCTTCACACAAGCATCAATCTGCTGTGTGTGATTTGCCCAAAAACTAGGCCTCAGAAGGGCCTGGGCTTTTGGCTCAGCCTCGAGACTTTCAAAGTTGGTAAAAATTGAGCATCAGACATGGCTTTGGACACAAACCCTCTAGGTCAGCTTCATGCATTAGGGCCAATTCTTCTGGACTAGTATTCAGATATGAAAATCTCTTCTACCCTTTTCCGCTAAGACTTCGCCTGTTTAACAGGATGGTCTTGCTTCCAAGAAATAGCGTCAATTATCTTAGGTTATCTGGTATTCGGCATACGATTCAACTGACCCCACGATCTGACCTTGAATTCATCACGTGGAGAGCTTAAGGGAGGTATGATGGATTCTAGAGATTCAGGATGTTTGGAATCGTTGACCCACACAGCCGATGCCTACTCCAATAATGTTGCAAATCATTGTCCTTTTAACTTCAGTATTAATCCCTCTGCAATGGAAAAAGTTAGTGAGACCCAAAGCTTTGCGTTTAGCTGATTGGATCACTTTTGGTATATGCGCTTCCCAGTTATAGTTGGAGGAAAACTCAACACCAAGATACGTACAGGTATCTTTTCGTCACCTCATTTCCATTCGAGATCCCCTCCTCCCTCCCCACTGTCGTTGAATGCCACCACTGTGCATTCACTAGCATTAACTTCTAGCCTCCACAGGGCAAGAACCTCTTTGCACAATCATCAGCCCTGGTGATTGGATGGGGTATCCCCTAGGCCTGCGAAGTCATCTGGAAACATAAGAGCTGGTATGGTGGCGTCACCCACCTTTAGCCTAAACCCCTCACTTTCCACATCTTTAAGAAGTTGATGAATGAAAACATTGAAGAGACGTGGGGAGGGGTACAACCTTGTGCTACACCTTGATCAATATGAAAGAAGTTAGACTTTTGTCCATTGACCGTAACACAACTTTTGGTGTTCGCGTACAGGTTGTGAACCATCCTCCACATCTTTCCCCTGACCCCAAAAGACCAAAGCCGGAGCCACAGCCCGTCACACCATACTGTGTCGTCAGCCTTTTTGACATCCAGGAAGAAGACAAAGTGGGCTTTCCTTCTTTTTTCCTTCCCTGGATGATCTGGCATAGAGTGAAGATATGTTCAGTGCAGCCCCGATGTCTCCAAAAGCCAGCCTGGCCTTCATTAAGACCACCTCTAGACTCCAGATCAACCTCGTGACGGGTGCTTATTATCCCGCACTTTATCCAATCACTCCAAGACCTCTCTTCTTGCTTAGAAGATGTAAGAAGCAAAGTCGAACGAGCTGTGGATTCTTGGGAGAGTTTCATCACCTCTGCGGCTGATAAGATCATTGGGAGGAAACTCACTGTCTGTGGTAGACCAATGAGATCAAGCTCAAGATTGCTGAGAGAAGGGCACTTTATGTGGACTGCTGTAGTATCAAAAACGACAAAAGAACTGTCGTCTCAATACTACCAATTGGGCAAAGATGTTAAAAGCCTTCAATTGAATGTTGCCATTGGTAGCCATAGAGGCGAGGAGGCAATTCAGGCCCAACGTGCAGCATCTTTCCTCTCTGCTTCTGTTTGCTGTTCAAAGGTAGGCTTCCCGCCCTAAGTTTACATTTCCGTGACCCTTGAGGTCATCCATGATGTCCTCCCCCATGTCACAGACTGGAAACAAGTTCAGGGAAGATTTCTGCCTAACTTCATCTTCATCAGACAATTTCCTGGCAACAGACATGGCTTTGGACACTACAGCCTCTAAGTCAGATTTATCCAGCAGGATTAAGATTCAGATCCTTGAGAATCTCTTCTACTCTCTTCTGCCAGGGGTAAATCATACTACCAGCGTCAGCCCCTGACAAAGGTAGTTTCTGTCCCTTTATGTTCCGTTCAAACTGGGCGCGGGGTCAATGGCCACAAGGCTATGGCAAACAATGTCTTATGAGTACAATCTCTTCTGCCAGGACTAAGCCTGTTTGACAGGGCGATCCTGATTCCAAGATATAGAGTCGATTAACTTAGGATATCTGATGTTGGACATATGTTGCAGCTGACCCCACCATCTGACGTTGAATTCATCTCGTGGGGAGCTTAAAGAAGGGATGCAAACTCACCCCGAACAGCCACATTGGCTGTTTTGGAGCATCCTGGCATGCACTCCTTCAGCACCCCCAGTTAAATGGATTCTAGAGACTTAGCCTGGTTGGAGTTATCAACCCATATTGCAGATGCGTACTCCAAGGCAGGTCTAATAACGCGACAAAACATGGTTTTCTTGACGTCAGAGTTGATCCCTCTGCAGTGGAAAAATTTAGTGAGACCCAGCGCTTTGCGCTTGCCAGTTTGAACAACTTTCTGAATATGTGCATTCCAATTACAGTTGGAGGAAAACTCAACGCCAAGGTATCTGTAGGAAGGGAGGACCAGAATCTCTTGGTGAGAGAGAGAGAGAGAGAGAGGTAAAAAGCTTATTACATCTAGTGTACAGGTAAAGATTTTATGGAACTCAGAGCAGTTCCAGCATAAGACAGACAGAACATGTTTAAAATATAGAAGAGTTGTAGGCTGGAATAAAGAGAGCGAAAGGAAATGAAATGAAATGGTACTTGATAACGTCCGCGGAAAGCTCAAAGAGCTTATTTGACAAAATGGAAAAACAACAGAGGAAACAAAACCAGAGCCAAAAAACAGCCCAAAAGCAACTACTGCTCAAGGGATTGTCTAAGGGTCAAGGCCTCGTGCAGGTAAGCTGCCAAGCATTTCTGATCCTCATAGTGGAAGACTTCAGTGAGAGATTGATTTCCACGGAGTAAGACAGTGGAATCTCCCACGCATCTGATAATATAGAGGGCAATAAAAGAAGGAGTGTTCTTCAGTTTCAATTTCCTGGTTGCACCCAGTGCAAGCTGGGCATAGGCGGTCCTCCCGTTGCAGGTTTTCCCATCTACCAGTCTCTACCCGTAGATTGTGGGAGCCCACCCTGAACCGCCTCAATGCCCTCAGGAGGGAAGGAGATAAAGGCGCCGAAAGGTAATTGGGCCACAAGATTCTATCCTCACGGAGAACCAAGAATGTCTCTCGATAGAAATGGAGTGTTGTTGTGAGATTGGGTAGCTTCCAAGTTTTCCTGACATGTAGTTCCATAAGTTCCCTTCTAATGAGTCTGTTGCGATCCTGTTTGGATGTGATTTCCACCCCTTCTGGATTTTGTGGCAATAGCGAAACAATAGAGAGTCCATTGCGCCCAAAAAAACTGCACACTCGAGCATACCAGGAGTGCTTGAAACCTGCTGTTTTGAGCCTGATAGATGTTGCGAGGGCTCTTGCCACGAGCCCCTTGGGTGGGAGGGCTTGTAACCTTTTAAGTAAGATTGTAAGCCGGACGAGGGCCTTGGTTTGAAGTGGCACGCATGCAAACTCTGCACATAGTTTGTGAGATGGAGTTGTGCCTCTGGCGCCAAGCATTGCTTGGAGAAAAGATGATTGCAATGGTTCCAGCCATAAGTGGCGGCCAGGGTGACAACGCTGTCAAATAGCCTTTTTGGTTGGGGGGTTGGCGCAGCTGTATCTGTTTGCATTTAGCCTGAAGGCGGATGGAGGCAGCCTTGCCCTTCGTCAATCTGTCCAGGGCAGTTGATGCAAACTGGAATTTGGGAGAGTGGATAACCAGACCCAGGTATTGGTATGATTTGACAATCTCAATTTCCTGTTGGTTGAAGATGAATCTGCGGTCCGCCTTGCCATTGAAAACCATGATCTTAGTTTTGCTAAGATTGACTTTCAACCCATAGTCTTTGGAGAACTCTTCCAGGATGTGAAGATGGCGTTGCAGGAAGACAGGAGATTGTGCCAAGAGGGCAACATCATCAGCGTAGAGGAGATCTGATTGCGTTGGTCCCCCATCCAATGGCACCCCAACTCCATGGTTTTTTGAGATGTAACCCTCCAAAGCGTCAATGTAGATCCCGAGAAGGGTAGGTGAGAGGGGGCAGCCCTGTTTGACCCCAATGTTGCTATGCACCTCTGCTGAGAATTCCCCCACGACGTTGTTCATGCCAATGACAATCTCATACATGGAAAAGATGGCATATAGGATGTCCGGAGGGACTCCCACCCTATGGAGCCGTTGGAAGAGAAGGTCTCAAGGAACCGAATCAAAAGCCTTTCGAAAGTCTACGAAGCGAACATACACCATTTTTTTGTCATAGCTTGCACTTTCTACCATAGTCTGAGAGTGAACATGTGGTCAAGAGTGGATCTATTGCGACGGAAACCTGCCTGCCCCATAGCACGCATGTGAGAGGATTCAGCCCAATCATCCAGTTCCATGGCCACTACTGCCCCAAACAGTTTAGCCAGTAACGAGGACACCATAATTGTGCGATAGTTGGTCGGTGCGAGCCTGTCACCGTTCTTGAAGAGGGGGTGGATGATGCTCTTTGTCCACTCTGTTGGAAAGCCATGTTGCACTGCTTCATGGAAGAGGTGTGCTATAAATGGGCTCAAAGTTGTTGCCGCGTGCTTGATGAATTCACTCTGTAGCCCTGATATATCCTATCCAATGCTGCCATTTTGCAACTTCTTGACTGCCTTGCTGACATTGGCTGTAGTGAAGAAAGAGAAGTGTAGGGGTTTGGAGGTTATGGGAAAGGGAGATTGGCTTGGGGAGTGATACAATGACTGAGCATACTCATGCCAGACGTCAATGTCAGTGATTGGGGGTGGGTCTCTCTGAGGTTTAAGGAGGGACCAAAAGGAACGAGGAGAAAGACCTTTGCAAGGAAAGAAGATTGCAGCTTTAGAGTGTAGGCTCTCTTTTTGGATCTAATGAGGGACTTATAGTGCTTGAGAGCTAGGTTTTTGGAATCTGGAGATGAATGGATATGAAGGACCAGAGATTTGATGTGACGTCTAGCAACTTTGCATTCTTCGTCATAGAATGGTGCATATCTATGAGTGGAGAAAGGTGAGGAGGTAGATGGGAGGGTGACTGGGAAGGATTGCAGGGCCGAGTCCCAAAGAGCGTGTTTGAGATAGGAAGCCTTGTCATTAGTAGATGGTAGATTCATGATGGAGGGGAGGATTGGGTGTGAAAGGAAAGAAGTGGAGGAGACGGGGTAAGAGATGGAAGGAATTGCAAAGGAAAGGCGACCAGATCCGGGTACCTAATGTAAAGAGAGCTAACCCTATCAGTTGTGTTGGGGCTCCCCAAGAGATAGTCGACCACGCACTGTCCTTTGTACGTGTGGCAGGTGAACGGACTGGATTTGTAGTTGGTAGTGCCATTGTAGATGACAAGCCCTTGTACAAAATTTGAGTAGATGGTGACCATAACTTGTGATTTCACTAGAGACATCCGCACTTTGCCTCTCCAAGGCCATATGTGAGTGTTGGATGTGTAGAGGGTCCGCGGGGTCGAAGGTGCGTATAGTGATCCTGTACGGGCGGTGAAATCTCTAACCAAAAATATGTCTGTGTGTGGGGTACGAAGACGGGACATATCCTCTTCCAATGCAACATACGGCGAATCTGTTAGCATGTGAAGGCCACTTTGTGGAGATGCAGCCGGGGCAAAATAACATCCCGCCAAAAAAATGTTTGGTTGAGGATTGTAGCCCTTGATGTGACACCAAATGTACCTTGCCAGTGGGTCTTTGTATGGAAATGCATGGTAGAAGCCAGTCAGCAAAGTAACAAGCCACTCCACCAGAGCCTTTGAGACCTGTGCGTGGACGAGTCACTGAATTCCGAGAATAGAAGGAGGGTCCTTTCCTTCATATGCATGTGTTTCCAAGAGAAAAAGAACATCACACTTTGAGAAGATATCAAGAAGCCCTTGCGGATGGCTCCACAATGAGCCATTGCAGTTCCATGAGCCGATGGTCAGATATGAGCGTGCGTTGGTCTCATGGGGCCCCAACCCGTATTTAGTGTTAGAAGGGCGACGTTCTTGCTCTCGAATGATGACCCTCCCATCTCTATAAACAGCATAGTGCCCCTGTGCCCGAGCCTGTTTGACTTGAGAAAGTTGAGCCTGCCTGGCATTGTATTGCATGGGGGTAAAATCCTCGTTGAGGTACATTCCCTGTCCTCTCAATTGAGGCCTCTGTCTAAGAACCCTATCCCGGGCACCTTAACCTTTGAATCTTATGAACAGGATTTTGTGCTCCGAAGTTCCTGCACGCCGAGCCCATTCAATGCCACTTGCTCCCCGTGGTAGAGCAAGGTTTTGTTGAATGAGGGTGGTGAAAGAAAGAAATTACCTCTTCAGGAGGGATGTACTCATAAGAGGATGTTTGCCATAGCCTTGTGGCCATTGACCCCAGTTTGAGCGGAACCCTCTGCAGGAGAGAGCTAGACAACTAATTGACTGTTCCCTGCAAATTTTGGCTATGCACTGCCAAGAATCCAGTTCTTAGCCAAGTTGGAGTGTGAGTCTGTACTAGTCTGTTCTTTGCAGCATGAATGGTCAGGTGTCACAAAGAGGTACATGTGACTATAATTCCAGTCGGTGAAGAGGTTAGTTATGCAATTGTGCTCTATGTTTCCAAGCTCTTGCCATGAACTGAAAAAATTGCTTCCAAGAATCTATGAAACCCATATTTTCCCCCTTTTTTAAGTTTTATTGGCACACATCCCTCATCAGATTGCGGCAAATTAATGGGATTTAGTCGGGGTTTATTCAAAACTTATGTACTGCCAATGGCGCCTGGGCCGGCTTGTTTATGTATCACAGTTGTGACGCAGTCCGTGAGACAGACAGACAGAGAAATAGGAAGAGAAACTTTAGACCTTGCATTCAGCCAGGCGGATGATTGTAAGTAGAACAGCAATGAAAACAGTTTTTCCTTAGCAAATGTATAGCATATGTTGTACCAAAGTTTTGGTCACATAACAGAAGTATCTGATGTTGGATATAGATGCTAGAGAGGCTGGTCATAAACATATGTTGATGTGCAACTTCCTGAAAGATGGTTTTGAAATTCCTTATGAGGGCCGTATGGGGAGCTTTAATGCAGAAGTACATGTGACCTACTTGAATTCAACCTTCTTCTGTATTGGAGTGGAGTTCGCCTTTCTTACATGGTGATGTGGGCAAGACAGGTACCATGCTGGATGTGTTGGATTTGATCCAACTGTTGCGTGGGGATCATGGCTATGCCCTAGGTAAGTCTGCTTAAGTTCATCGCAGTGTACATCATGTCTAGTGAGTACTTCAGCTTTCACCAGCAAGCCCTCTGGTTAGGGGACTATGGCCACAGCTGGTGGTCCCAGATGCAAATTTGCGTAGGTCAGCATGCCACAAGGGGCATCTTGATTCTTCTGTTTGGCCACTTCAGAGGTTGAATTTCAGCATGCTTGTGCAGTGTTGCAGATATATTGAGAAACTGACGTGGCATTAGGAAGTTTTAATTGCACGGTTTCCTTGTGTGTGACCACGAGTTATTCTTGTTAACCTTCAAAGGTTGAAGTCCATATTTTTTGCACACGCAATCATCTCTCTCAGTGGTCCTGCCAGACATGTAATAGATTTCCTTATTTCATCTGCCCAACCCCAGTCCATGCGCTCTCTCTCTCCCTCTCTCTCTCTAAGTTATAAAGCACCATTTCATTTCATTCTCTCTCTCTCTTGTCCTTCTGTTTTTTCTTGGATGCCAAAAAGGCTTATGACACAGTGTGGAGAGACGGTCTATGGCTCCGACTCTGGCCATGTGGGATCAAGGGAAAGATGTGGAAGTTGTCCACAACTTGTATGCTCACACCAAAAGTTGTGTCACTGTTAATGAACATAAGTCTAACTTCTTTGACATAGACCAAGGTGTAGCTCAAGGATGTACCCTCTCCCCTCTGCTCTTCAATGTTTTCATCAATGAACACCTCGAGGATGTGAAAATTGAGGGATTTGGGTTAAGGGTGGGTGATACCACCATACCAGCCCTTATGTTTGCGGATGACTTAGCAGCCATAGGGGAGACTCCTCCAATCTCCAGGAATTGATTGATTGCGCGAACAGATACTTTGACCTTTGGGGCTAGAGGCTAATGTCAGTAAATCTGCAGTGGGGGCATTCAACGACCGAGGAGAGGGAGGAGGTGATCTCAAGTGGCAGTGGGGAAGCCAAGAGATTCCGGTCCTCCCTTCCTACACATACCTCGGCGTTGAGTTTTCCTCCAACTGTAATTGGGATGCACATTTTCAGAAAGATGTTCAAACTGGCAAGCGCAAAGCGCTGGGTCTCACTAACTGCAGAGGGATCAACTATAAGGTCAAGAAAACCATGCTTTGTCGTGTTATTAGACCTGCCTTGGAGTACGTATCTGCATTTTGGGTTGATAACTCCAACCAGGCTAAGTCTCTAGAATCCATTCAAGTGGGGGTGCTTGAGGAGTGCATGTTAGCATGCTCCAAAACAGCTGATGTGGCTGTTCGGGGTGAGGTTGGCATCCCTTCCTTAAGCTCCCGACGAGATGAATTCAAGGTCAGATGGTGGGGTCAGCTGCAACATGTGTCCAACATCAGATATCCTAAGTTAATCTACTCTATATCTGGGAAACAGGATCGCCCTGTCAAACAGGCTTAGCCCTGGCAGAAGAGAGTAGAAGAGATTCTCAAGGATCTGAATCTTAGCCTGCATCTTGACCCTGCTGGATAAATCTGATTTAGAAGCTGTAGTGTCCAAAGCCATGTTCTGTTGCCAGGAAATTGTCTGATGAAAATGAAGTTAGGCAGAAAATTTCCCTGAACTTGTTTCCAGTCTGTGACATGGGGGAGGCCATCATGGATGACCTCAAGGGTCTACCCACTCTCGGCACTAGACTGAAATTTAAACTCAGGGCGGGAACCCTACCTTTGAACAGCAAACAGAAGCAGAGAGGAAAGGGAGAGTGCAATTGCCCGTTGTGGGGGCACCCTGAAGACAATATTCATTTTCTGATTCATTGTCCAGGGAGACTCCTCAAATCTTTCAAGGGAATTGTGCCTGTACCTCTGTTTATCAACTTTGAAAGTCTCGAGGCTGAGCCAAAAGCCCAGGCCCTTTTGGGGCCGAGTTATTGGGCAAACCACACACAGCAGATTGATGCTTGTGTGAAGGGCTTTCTAGAGGATATCCGGAAATCCCAGATCAATTGTTTATTTTTAGGTAAGTCTAGTAGGTTCTGTCCCTTTGTGTTCCGCTCAAACTGGGCGCGGGGTCAATGGTCACAAGGCTACGGCAAACAATGTCTAAAGCCCTGGCCCTGTTGGGGTCTAACTTTTGGGCTGCTCACACAGCGCAGATTGATACTTGTGTGAAGGGTTCTAGGCGATATCTGGAAAGCCCGAACGAATTGTTTATACCAAGTCAAGTCACAATACTGTAGTGAGCCCCGCACAAAGGTAGTTTCTTGGTCCCTTTTGTTCCGCCAATCTGGGCGCGGGGTCTATGGCCACAAGGCAACGTCTTATGAGTACAGTCTATCTCTCTCTGTCTGAGCATAGTCTCCCTGTCCTCTAGGAAGCCTATTGACATTGGGTGGACTTGAAACGGGAGTACATTAATGTCTCTGTGACTAAATGCCGGCCTTGTGACCTCGTGTCCTTGTTTGTTTTGACCTGAAGCGCTTTGCTTCAGGTAAGGTAGTGCATTGGATTTAGTTGGAAAGCTTGGGGCCTTTCCCTCTTTAGAATATGCCTTCACGGGCCATTCCCTGCAACTCCCTGGAGTGTGATCTCTGAATGGTAACAAGCGGACTCCTATCGCTTGGGGGCAGCCCCTCCGCCCAAATTGGGCAGTCGTATGCTCTGTCTAGCATACTCGGCACTTGGGCTCGGGTTGGTTCCTGTGCTTAAACTTATGGCCTGCGAAAACAATCAAAAATTTAGCTCCTATCAACATCAACACTCCTCAGGGTGATCCCTGGGAATTGATTACTTATGCCAAATCTAGGGCTTCATGTGTAGTTTTTGGGGTGAATCCCAGGATGGACGATGTGTCCTTTAAAACTACATGCTCTAGCTTAGGCTTGGATTTCATGGCTAATGGTACCATCTCGAGACTTGATAACAGGGGTACGTTGAAGGTTGCAATGACCAAAAGTGCTTCTAATAGAGTCCCGCATCAATTCAATCTCAAAGAAGTTCGTCCCTTGACTGGCTGGAGAGCGGTCTTAGACATTGGTGATTCAATGGGGCGCTCTGGCCCAACCTACTGGTTCGAATTGGAGGGGTCTGCACCGACAGCGGGCAGGCTGGCGGGTGCCGGAACTCTGTGTCGCTATCTTTATTATCGCTCTCTTCTGCCCCCCTGCCATCTTTTGCACTCTTTCCTACCCTAACTCTACCTCGCCTTGCCTCTACTCTGGTTAGGACCGCACATACCGATAAATTGTTGTAGGAAGACAACCAAGGGCAACAACTTCAACTTGAGAGTTTCTAATCGGTTTGATGCTCTGGATGAGGTTGAATCCAAACAGCCAGAAGGACAAGATGCCCCTAAGTGTACGGAACCTGAACGTCCTGAATCTGAAGGATTTGGGACTCTGAATGGTTTACCAATCCTCAAGGTTTACACAAGACGAACAAATTCTATACACGGGGTAATTGTCCCCAAGCCGTCAGATGGGCAATCTGTCCCTAAGTGTGCAGAGCCTGAACGTCGTGTAACTGAAGTATTTGGTACTCTAAATGGTTTACCAATCCTCAAAGTCTACACAAGACGAGCGAAATCTATACACGGGGTAATTGTCCCCAAGCAGTCTGACGGACAATCTGCCCCTATGTGTGCGGAGCCTGTGCGTCGTGTAACTGAAAGATTTGGTACCCTGAATGGTTTACCAATTCTCAAAGTTTACACAAGACGAGCAAAATCTACACATGGGGTAACTGTCCCCCCTTTGCAGAATGGTTGGCCGTCCAGGAGCAATCACAAGCTACCTAGACGACAAACAATTCACACGCAAAGGGCTGGCTTGCGGCTGGCCACTTTCAACTTCTCAGGGTTGACCAACCAAAGGAAACAACTTGAAGTGGGACGTTCTTCGGACTAATGATATTCATATCTGTGCTGGGCAAGAAACATGGGAAACGTCGGATAAACTGGTTGGAGATGTCAATGGTTATAAATGGGCAGGTAAGATGTGTACTCTCAAGGCAGCCTCTGCCAAACGCGGTCAAAAAGGGGTCGGATTCTTTGTCCGTGATTTCTTGTTTGACAATTGTGAAATTATCAACAAGGGTTTGAGGTACAAGCGTAGTATCTGGCTAAAACTGAATTTGAAGGGCGGCATGAGTACAAAGGACCTCTTTGTTGGTTGTGTTTACATGCCCACAGAGGGGACCCTTAGTGCTGACGCAGACAAGGCCTTCGAAGATGTAAAGCTGGACTGTGCTTCATTCCTTGCCAAAGGTCAGGTACTATTGGGGGACTTCAATGCCCGGGTGGGCAAAGGGATCCATCAGGACGATATCATTGGACCTTTTGGTGAGGACGAGCTGAATTCTAATGGCAGACGGTTAATTAACTGTCTAGAAGAGCTTCAGCTTTTGACCTTGAATAACAGGACAAGAGGTGACCAAGTGCAGTGGACTCGTGAGAAATCCCAAACTGGGAAACGTTCCATTGTGGACTATATCATAATGGACAAAATTTTGTTCCCCCAGTGTGCCAATGTGTTGATCTACAGAACTGATATTGGTACCTCTGACCACTTCCTGGTTTGGACTGATATCAAAAGGTGTTTTCCCACCACCAAGAGATCTGTGAAACGTTCGATTCGGAAGTGGCGCATAGAAAAATTCCACAATGAGGAGGTCAAGGCTGAGTACGTCCAGGCCTTGCAAGAGGCTCTCCCTCATTTTGTCCAATCGCTCCAAGAACTTCAGTCACGCTCTGTTAACGCAAGAAATGAAGTCGAAAGAGCAGTGGACTCTTGGGAGAGTTTCGTTTCCTCCGTGGCTGACAAGATCATTGGGAGGAAACTAATTGTCTGCGGTAGAGCAGTTAATTGGTGGACTAATGAGATTAAACTCAAGATAGCTGAGAGACGAGCCCTCTATAAAGAGTGCTGCAATTTGCAAACCAACAGAGAATTGTGGACGAGGTACTACCAGCTCCGTAAAGATATCAATCAGCTTGTTAGGTCTCAGAAGAAATTATACTGGGACAAGTTATACAGTGAAATAAACTCAAACCACCATGGTGGTAATGACAAGAAATTCTGGTTGGCCCTTCAACGTTTGTACAAGCCGAAAAACGGTCAGCAAGTACAAGCGCTGAAGACTACTAAAGGTGCAGTGGTGACTTCATCGGTTGACATTGTCAAAACCTTTGAAACTCACTACAGTATCCTTGGCAGAACTTCTAGGTCTAACAGTGAGGGGTCTTCTGCTGAATGGAGGGACACAGTTGGAAAAACTGTTCCTATGATTCAAAACAGCCCTGATGAACTGGAGTATATTTCAATGGCTTATAATGCTCCCATTAGTTCTTCTGAGATTGTGGAAGCAATTGAACATTTAAATGGATATAAAGCTGGTGGACCTGATGGTATTGTCAACGAGCTTATCAAGCACGGTGGCGATCCCATGATAGAGGCCCTAGTTCTCCTCTTTAACCTTATCTGGAAGACTGAAATGATCCCCTTTCGCTGGCGACAGGGGGTCATTGTCAATCTATACAAGAAGGGTGACAGAGAAGAACCGGGGAACTACCGTGGCATCACGCTCCTCAATGCTGTTGGCAAGACATTCTGCAGAGTTATAAGTACTCGTCTCGAGGTTGATCTGGAGTCTAGAGGTTGTTTCCACGAAGGCCAAGCTGGCTTTCGGCGAAACAGGGGCTGTGTGGATCATATCTTCACTCTAAGCCAGATTATCCAGGGAAGGAAAAAGGATGGGAAACCCACTTATGTCTTTTTCCTGGATGTCAAAAAGGCTTATGACACAGTGTGGAGAGACGGCCTATGGTTCCGCCTCTGGTCTTGTGGGATCAAGGGAAAGATGTGGAGAGTTGTCCACAACTTGTATGCTCACACCAAAAGCTGTGTCACTGTTAACGGACAGAAGTCCAACTTCTTTGACATAGACCAAGGTGTAGTTCAAGGATGTACTCTCTCCCCTCTGCTCTTCAATGTTTTCATCAATCAACTCCTCGAGGATGTGGAAAGTGAGGGATTTGGGTTAAGGGTGGGTGATACCACCATACCAGCCCTTATGTTTGCGGATGACTTCGCAGGCATAGGGGAGACTCCAACCAATCTCCAGGAGTTGATTGATTGCGCGAAGAGATACTTTGATCTTTGGGGGCTAGAGGCTAATGTCAGCAAATGTGCAGTGGTAGCATTCAACGACAGAGGAGAGGGAGGAAGTGATCTTAAGTGGCAGTGGGGTAGCCAAGAGATCCCGGTCCTCCCTTCCTACACTTACCTGGGCGTTGAGTTTTCCTCCCATTGTAATTGGGATGCACATATCCGGAAAGTTGTTCAAACTGGCAAGGGCAAAGCTCTGGGGCTCACTAAATTTTTCCACTGCAGAGGGGTCAACTCTGAGGTTAAGAAAACCATGCTTTGTCGCGTTATTAGACCTGCCTTGGAGTACGGATCTGCTATATGGGTTGATAACTCCAACCAGGCTAAGTCTCTAGAATCCAATCAAGTGGGGGTGCTTAAGGAGTGTATGTCAGCATGCTCCAAAACAGCCAATGTGGCTGTTCGGGGTGAGTTTGGCATTCCGTCCTTAAGCTCCCGACGAGATGAATTCAAGGTCAGATGGTGGGGTCAGCTGCAACATATGCCCAACACCAGATATCCTAAGTTAATCGACTCTATATCTTGGAAACAGGACCGCCCTGTCAAACAGGCTAAGTCCTGGCAGAAGAGAGTAGAAGAGATCCTCAAGGACCTGGACCTGGATCCGCAAGTCTTGACCCTGCTGGATAAATCTGACTTAGAGGCTGTAGTGTCCTCAGCCATGTCTGTTGCCATGAGATTGTCTGATGAAAATGAAGTTAGGCAGAAAACTTCCCTGAACTTGTTTCCAGTCTGTGACATGGGGGAGGACATCTTGCATGACCTCAAGGGTCTACCCACTCTCGGCACTAGACTGAAATTTAAACTCAGGGCAGGAAGCCTACCTTTCAACAGCAAACAGAAGCAGAGAGGAAAGGGAGAGTGCAATTGCCCGTTGTGTGGGCAATCTGAAGACAGTGTTCATTTTCTGATACACTGTCCGGGGTTCTCTCACCAAAGAGACGCTCTCTTCAAATCTATTAAGGGAATTGTGCCTGTACCCCTGTTTACCAACTTTGAAAGTCTCGAGGCTGAGCCAAAAGCCCAGGCCCTCCTGAGGCCTAGTTTTTGGGCAAATCACACACAGCAGATTGATGCTTGTGTGAAGGGATTTCTAGAGGATATCTGGAAAACCCGGATTAATTCTTTATATGGAGGTAAGTCTTACTACCAACGTCAGCCCCTGACAGAGGTAGGTTCTGTCCCTTTTGTTCCCGCTCAAACTGGGCGCGGGGTCAATGGCCACAAGGCTACGGCAAACACGTCTTATGAGTACAATCTATATATATATATATATGCAGTCTCTATATGCGAGCGCAAAGTACTGTGCCTCACTAAAGTTCTCCACTGCAGAGGGATCGACTCTGAAGTCCAAAAAAGCATGCTTTGCCGCATTATTAGGCCTACCTTCAAGTAGGGAGACTCCATCCTATCTTCAGGAGTTGATTGATTGCGCGAAGAGATACTTTGACCTTTGGAGGCTAGAGGCTAACGTCAGTAAATGCGCAGTGGTGGCATTCGGCGACCGAGGGGAGGGAGGAGGCGATCTCAAGTGGCAGAGGGGAAGCCAAGAGATTCCTGTCCTCCCTTCCTACACATACATTGGCGTTGAGTTTCTGGCCAACTGTAATTGGGATGCGCATATTCAGAAAGTTGTTCAATCTGGCAAACGCAAAGTGTTGGGTCTCACTAAATTTTTCCACTGCAGAGGGATCAACTCTGAAGTAAAAAAAACCATGTTTTGCCGCATTATTAGGCCTGCCTTGGAGTACGCATCTGCATTGTGGGTTGATAACTCCAACCAGGCTTAAGTCTCTGAATCCATTCAAGTGGCAGTGCTCGTCAGCATGCTCCAAACAGCTAATGTGGCTGTTCGGGGTGAGTTTGGCATCCTCCCTTAAGCTCCCTACGAGATGAATTCAAGGTCAGATTGTGGGGTCAGCTGCAACATATGGCTAATGATATCCTAAGTTAATCGACTCTATATCTTGGAAGCAGGATCGCCCTGTCAAACAGGCCAAGTCCTGGCGGAAGAGGGTCGAAGAGATTTTCAGGATCTGAATCTAAGTCCGCAAGTCTTGGCCCTGCTGTATAAATCTGACTGAGAGGCTGTAGTGTCCAAAGCCATGTTCTGTTGCCAGGAAATTGTCTGATGAAAATGAAGTTAGGCAGAAAACTTCGACTGAAATTTAAACTCTGGGTGGGAAGCCTACCTTTGAACAGCAAACAGACTCAAAGACGAAAGGGGGATTGCAAATGCCCATTGTGTGGGCAAACTTAAGACAATATCCACTTTCTGTTTCATTGTCCTGGGTACTCTCACCAGAGAGACACCCTCTTCAATTTCATCAAGGAAATTGTTCCTGTACCTCTATTTACCAACTTTGAAAATCTTGAAGCTGATCCAAGAGCCCAGGCCCTTTTGGGGTCTAGTTGTTGGGCAAATCACACACAGCAGATTGATGCTTGTGTAAAGGGATTTCTAGAGGATATCTGGAATCAATTGTCTGTTCCAAGATAAGTCATACTACCGACGTCAGCCCCTGACAAAGGTAGTTTCTGTCCCTTTGTATTCCGGTCAAACTGGGCGCGGGGTCAATGGCCACAAGGCTACGTCAAACAACATCACATGAGTACATTCTCTCTCTCTCTCTCTCTCTCGACAGTCCTGTTAAACAGGCAAAGGGTGGAAGAGACTTTCAAGTATCTGAATATTAGTCCTGAAGAATTGACCCTACGGGATGAAGCTGGCCTGGAGGGAGCTGTGTCCAAAGCCATGTCTGATGCCCAAAGACTGTCTGATGAAATGAAGTTAGGCATAAAACTCCCCTGAACTTGTTTCTGTTGGAAAACCACTGGCGTGTGGTCGGGCTAGGGATTGAACCTAGGAACTCCCCCATTCCGGTGGGGTGCTCTACCACTGAGGTACCGGTCCCGTTCTGTTCTCAAAGTGTCGTGCAAGGGCTATAGCCTTGACACCTCCAACACTCCCCCTCAAGGCATAGCCCTTATGCTAATGCCCACCCATTCTGACCACCGCCCCAACCTTGGCTCTGATACCATGTTGGAAAACCACTGGCGTGTGGTCGGGCTAGGGATTGAACCTAGGACCTCCCCCATTCCGGTGGGGTGCTCTACCACTAAGCTACCCGTCCCGTTCTGTTCTCAAAGTGTCGTGCAAGGGCTATAGCCTTGACACCTCCAACAGTTTCCACTCTGTGACATGGGCGAAAAGGATGATCTCAAGGGCCTACCTACCCTCGGCACTAGACTGAAATGTAAACACAGGGCGGGAAGCCTACCTTTGAACAATAAACTGATGCAGAGCAGAAGAGGAAGATTGTAATTGCCCAATGTGCGGGCAGCCTGAAGACAATACCCATCATCTGATACATTGTCCGGTTTCTTCTCACCAGAGAGTGATTCTCTTCAGGACGATCAAGAACATTGTCCCTGCACCTCTGTTCACCAACATTCAACATCTTGAGGCTGAGCCTAAAGCCCTGGCCCTGTTGGGGTCTAATTGCTGGGCAGCTCACACACAGCAAGTCGATGCTTGTGTGAAGGGTTTTCTAGAAGATATCTAGAAAACCTGAACTAATTGTCTTTACCAAGGTAAGTCACAGTGAGCCCCTCACAAAGGTAGCATCTATTCCCTTTTGTTTCGCGCAAACTGGGCGTGGGGTCTATGGCCGCAAGGCTACGGCAAACAACATCTTATGAGTACATTCTCTTTCAACAGTAGAGGAATTACCAACATAAGTCACACTACTGGAGTGAGCCCCTCACAAAGGTAGTGCCTATTCCCTATGTTTCCGTCCAAACTGGGCATGGTGTCTATGGCCACAAGGCTATGGAAAATGAAGTCTTATGAGTACATTTTCAACAGTTGAGCAATTGCAGGTGTATTGAGAGAAGTACATTGCAACAGCTTCCACCAAGCTCCCTCAAATCATCAATTCTGGCAACAACAGTTGTCACATCACGTTCAACTGGACCATTGCCAGTGGCCGAGCTTGCTTACAGGGCTGCAGAGGCGACCGATGGTGATGCATCAGGTTTCATCTCAGTTGCTGAGCAAGGGGAATCAGCAGTCATTTTCTCTATGTCCATGATGGGGGAGCCTAGCAAGCTTCCCAGCTCTTCAGGGCTTGGCTGTCAGCCTGAGCAGTCAATTTTATCAAGAGGTACAGTTATGTTTGTTAGAAGCAAGCATTTGCTGAGTCTTTGGGGTAGTTGAACTTGTCAGTGATAGAGTGGACAAGCAGTAGATCTGTAAACTTGGGGGTTGTGTTGTCTCTAATATGTTATCCCATCTAGTTTTGCCCTACCAGCAGCAGATCCCTGGTAAGCTCATTTGCTGCTGGTGTTAACCAAATGTACAGATTTGTGAGCATAAATACTTGCATCTTTCTATACCATCCAGCCAAGCCAGGGTTCAACATTGTCTCATGTATATGCTAAGCAGGATCTACTGAGAAGGCTGAAGTAGGCGTTAAGGTTGAAGCAGTTGCCATGCCTATGGAAAACAAGGTATGAAGCCATGCTTCCTCTGTAAGCTTTGAACACTTTTTCTCCTGAGTGCCTTTGGAACAAAACTTACTACAGTTTAATGTATGACCACCACTGTTTGCTCATGAAACAGTTGTTACAATTTCAAGGCTGCAGTTGATCACCTCCTCTTGTTCTGCGGCCTGGTTTAAGTCGGGGCAAAGAAACAGTGTCCAAGGGACTTCCGAAGAAATGAAGAAACCAGAAGAAACATGCTTAGATCATTGCATTGAACACTCACCCGTTTCAATGGTCTCATTGCATGATGACTTTGCTGCTTATAAAAATGGACACTTTGGTGGTGTGCCTCATGAAGGTAAGATTGAGAATGGAAGAGAAACTTGACAACGTGCTCAGAAAGTCCAAAGAGTTTATGGGACGAGACTGAAACATACAAACCAAACCAGACATACTAAAGCTGTTGACCAAAGATGCAATGCCTCTTGAAGGTGAGCCATGAAGTGCTCAAGATCTTCATTATGGATGCTTCTTACAAGGAGACACTAGTCTTTCCCTCATATCCCATTGTAAACCGGGCAGGAAGGAAGTAGAGGAAGAGAAATGAAATGAACTGAAATGGTACTTTATAACGTCCGCGGAAAGCTCATAGAGCTTATGGGACAAAATGGAAACATGAGAGAGGAACAAGTCCAGAAACCACAATTAATGTTCTAGCGAATGTCGAAGGGTGAAGGCCTTGTGCAGGTAGGCTGCCAAGCATTTTTGATCCTCATAGTGGAAGACATCAGTGAGAGTTTGGGTTCCACTGAATAAACAGTGGAATCTCCCACGGATCTCGTAGTATAGAGGGCAGTAGAAGAAGAAGTGTTCTTCAGTTTCGATTTCCTGGCTGCGCCCTATGCAAGCTGGACATAGGCGGTCCTCCCGTTGCAGGTTTTCCCATCTGCCAGTCTCTATCCGTAGGTTGTGGGAACCCACCCTGAACCGTCCCAATGCCCTCAGGAGGGAAGGAGATAAGGATGCTGAAAGGTAATTTGGTCTCAAGATTCTATTGTCGCGGAGCACCAAGAATGTCTCTCGATAGAAGTGGAGCTTTGTTGTGAGATTGGGTAGCTTCCAAGTTCTCTGGACATGTAATTCCATAAGCTCTCTCCTAATGAGTCTGTTGCGGTCATGTCTGGACGTGATGTCCACCTCATCTGGATTCATTGGTAATAGGAAAGCAGTAGAAAGTCCGTTACGTTGAAATAAACTGTCCACTCGAGCATACCAGGAGTTCCTGAAACCTGCAGCTTTGAGCCTCATAGATGTTGTGAGGGCCCTTGCCACGAGCCCCTTGGGTGGAAGGGCCTGTAATCTATGGAGAAAGATTGTAAGCCGGAAGAGGGCATCGGATTGCAATGGTACACATGCGAACTCTGCCCCTAGGATCTGAGATGGAGTTGTGCTCCTGGCACCAAGCATTGCTTGGAGAAAAGATGACTGTAATGGCTCCAAATTCTTTTCCCACCAGGAGACAGGGACACCAGGTGCCCAGAAAATCTAAAATTGCAGAATTTGCTACATGTTCTATATTTGCTTTCCCACTCGTCTTATTGTGGGGGAAAATTTGACCTATGTTTTTCAGGCAGAAAGAAGCCAATCCCTTGGCCCTGTGTCTGCTGTGAAGGTGGTCACTGGAGACCAGAAGATCAAGGAACTTGCAGAATGCCCAACTGGACTCATCTCCCTCAGAAAAACTGAGGAAAAAGGGACTCTTCAACTTGAACTGGGTCATTGTGAGGATCGGAACTTGAAAGATGGTGAGGTGGAAAAAGAGAATCGAGATGTCTGCCCTGATTCACCGGCAAGCTTCATTGATTGGGTAGAGGAGACAGAAGTTCATGAAGAAAGAAAGGGAAAGCGAAAGCAAACTAAACAAGACCGGTATGTGTCTGTTCAGTTTTATCAGTACTTTAGAGATCTAAATGTCAATATGGTGTGGTAAGCATGGAGAGAGGGACAATGAATGGATATGGGAGAGATCTACTCCTCAAGGCACTGGCTGTAGTAGTTTGACCCTGAACCCCACACTGTTTGGAATGAGCTGTGGACAAAAGGGAGGCGGGACATCAATGTGTTTTACCTTTGCTGTGACTCTTAGCAACAACATAGTCAACCTTGGTCATTATGTATTCTATCATATAGCTAGTGCTCAATTGGGAGTGTCCTTTTTTGCTTCAGAGATATCATTCGCGTGGATGACCTGCCAGAGCCACCACGAAAAGTGGCTCGGAATGCCACCAAGAAGGAGGCACTACATGGGGCAAGAGAGATTGCGCCATTGGCAGGGGCCTCTGAAACACAACTTACTGATGGTAGTGGGATAGGCCAATCCCTTTCCCGGGAGACACAGAGTCCATTGCTTGGTGCAGGTCCTTCGTCTGAAGACATTGCAGTCCAAAAAGCATTCAGTGAGAACACCTCTTTGGACGAGCTTATAGAGTTAGTCACAGACGATCGTATGCCCCAATTGCAAGGGAATGCTTCAGAGGGACACAACCACACGAACATTGAAAGGGGGGTGAGAACTAGAATAGTGATCCAGAGGGGCTCAGATGGTAAGGCTGCCCAGCTCGTTGAAGATATCCGCCAGCAGATGAGATCTGCTGCAGGTTATGGGGCAGCAGAAGACCTTGGCCAGGTGGAAGTTACAGACGATCGGTTTCTGGTAGCATTTAAGGTAAGGTTGTACCGGATACGTTTTTATACTCATACTTGACCCCTACAATCAGCATTTTGTACTTTGTACAGGCAATTTTTGACGTTACAGAGATCTATTGACTATGATCCCTTGCTCATGTATTGCTTTCCATAAGGAGTGTAGGGTCTGTCCTCGGAACTTGGGCTCGTCATATCAGATAATTTTCTTCATACCATCTGTTAGTATGGGCTCTGTCCCTAGGTGAAAATGGTCTCCATGAATATTCTAGTTGTTCTACCTGGAGTTGGTTGTGACGAGTTGTCAGCATGTGTGCACTGTATCTGAAGGCTGCCCTGACGCGCACAAACGCACAGAGCCGGCAGGCAAAGGGTCAGGCACTGAAACGGCGCCAGCAACCATGGCTTGCCAAGGTGTTGGACCAGGCAACAAGTGGCAAAGGGGGACGGGTGCGAGAGAGTTTGACAAAGAAGCTATATGCAGGTGGGGCGGCTCGGCGAACCTGGGACCGAGATTGGGACATTTCTTTTTGGAAGGAGCATTCAGCACGATTTAAGAAAGCTAGAAAAGAGGCCACAGGCATGGTCGAGGGCAAGGGGGAGGGGAGTGGAATGGAGATTGTGGGAGATGGCAGCATATTGAAAAGTGAGGATGTAGCAAGTTTACTGCATTTGGCCGTACAAGACTGTGACAGTGGTGACTCCATATTGACCAGGCTTTACGTGGCTGACACATCGTTGTTCCCCCGTGACAAGGACATCAAGCCCCTTTCCGCACACTTGGATGCCAGAGGAGAGGACAAGCCCACACCTTCGACTTGTGAGAAAGGTACGCACTGTGGATTGAGTCAAAGGTTCTCTATGTGAGCCTGGGCTTATATCAGCAGTGGCTGTAATGTGGATCCGTTGAAGATTTCCTTCAGTAGACAATATAGGTCTTTCCTATTAGGAATTTTGTTGACAACTAGCAATGTCGAAGGGGCTGGAATGGTTTGTAAATGGTTGCTACAAACTTGTCATTCCCTTGGCTAGATGCTAAGACTAACTTATGTGGTAAGTTGCAGGTAAGGTGCAAAGTGAAGTATGTTTGGTGGATTGTCAAATATGTACTGGTGGGTCTATCACAGACAACCGTTCAGGACCAATGCCTGTCACCATTCCCAAGCGAGAAGAAGCTTGTCTCAGGAAACTGTTAAAAACATTGGGTACAGATGAAACAGGATCTTTGCCAGCACCATCAAAACCAGGCGTTGGTGGTAGTGTCCTGGGAGCTGCCGCCAATGCCATTGGGCTCATGGATATCTCATCACAGATATCTCCTGTCAAGGGTTGTCCCACTTTGCTTTCCAGGCCTTCAATTGGACAATCCAGGACGGGTATGCAATTGACTGAACCTTGTTCTTGCCAACCAAGGGATGGAAACAAGGATAAACGGCAGTGGGCTCTTGAGCTTTTAGCCAGGAAGTCTTGCCATACAATGGTGGCATCATGCACTGAAGTTGCTGGCAACAAGAACGACTCTTCCCTCCTGGTGACATAACCTTTGACTGTGGCCACAATATTTCTAATTGAATATGCTAGCTATCAAGAAGTATATAGATAACAACAACAGGTTGATAAGTAGGGTCTGGAGTCTATGGCATGTCATTGTCACTAGATGTCAATTTCTCCTGTAACTTGTCTGCATTCCTGCTAATTGCGTGTGGTTGTGATTCTGTTGCATCAGATGCTGTTTCTCTCGTTGCATGACATGCCTTGACAGGGTTTCAGTGTCCATGTTTTGTTGATACTTGCATGTGTTTTGGGAGTTGAATGGTCTGCAATTCTTAATTAGAAAGTTACAAATTCCAGGGCAGATATTAAGTGTCCAGGTCCCGTTAAGCATTGGGTTCTCTATAAGGCTAGTAATTGAAAACGGGAACGAGAGATGATAATGGTTGGTGTCTAGTCCGTAAAGGGTCAACCAAATATGAGAGGGAAGCCTGCCAGGGGACCAGTTTTCTGGCTATTCGTAATTGGAATTGCGTTGACACAGTCTGCACTCATGGGTGATACCAGTTACAGATTCCAGAGAAGATGAGGCCAACACTGCCACCTGATCGCCGCAGCAGAGTGCCAATGGCAGTCCGACAGGTATGTGCTTTAAGCACTGGGAACCAGTGTTGTTTTCTAGGTCAAATAGCAGCATCAGAAACAGACAGTTGCCTTCCTATTTGGGGAGATCACCGGTTAAATACAGAAGAAGCAAAAGTGTTTCCCTGCCTTGTAGTGAAGACTGTAACATGGCTCTGCTGGGATTGGGCTATTGGAGCCTCAATGGAATGGCCCACCGGTGACTTGCGGAATCTGCAGTCTTGAAAGTGTGGTCCTCGACATTGTGGTCCACCCCTCTTCACTTCTATCTAATTTTTACATCTTACCCAGAGACTGAAGGAGGAGTGCTTGTTTAATTCATTCTGCATGGACTCTAGAGAAAGAGAGAGAATGTACTCCTAAGACATTGTTCGCCAAAGCCTTGTGGCCATAGACCCTGTGCCCAGTTTGGTGGAACAAAAGGGAACAGATACTACCTTTGTGAGGGGCTCACTCTGGTAGTGTGACTTAACCTTGATAAAGACAACTAGTTTGGGTTTTTTTAGATATCTTCTAGAAAGCCTTTCACACAAGCATCAACTTGCTGTGTGTGAGCCACCCAGCAGTTAGACCCAACAGGGCCAGGGCTTTAGGCTCAGCATCAAGATTTTGAAAGTTGGTAGTGCAGGGACAACGTTCTTGATGGTCCTGAAGAGGGTCACTCCCTGGTGAGAATATCGCGGACAATGTATGAGAAAATGAATTTCATCTTCAGGCTCCCCGCACATCGGGCAATTACAATTTTCTCTTCCTCTCTGCATCTGTTTATTGTGAGCCTCGGCACCCTGAGTTTAGATTTCAGTCTTATACCGAGGGTAGGTAGGCCATTGAAATCATCCTTAAGATCCTCGCCCTTGTCACAGACTGGAAACAAGTTCACGGAAGTTTTATGCTTAACTTCATTTTCATCGGACAGTCTTCAGACATGGATTTGGACACAACCCCCTCCAGGTCAGATCCAGAGATTGTACTCATAAGACGTTGTTTGCCGTAGCCTTGTGGCCATTGACCCCGCGCCCAGTTTGAGCGGGAACAAAAGGGACAGAACCTACCTCTGTCAGGGGCTGACGTTGGTAGTAAGACTTACCTCCATATAAAGAATTAATCAGATCCAGAGAGAGAGAGAGAGAGAGATAATTGCTCAGTGTGCAAATGTTTTTTGGATGGCAACAGGTGCAGTTGAATCGAATTTTAGAGCAATGTCTAAGGAAGGCCAAACCTGCCCATTTTCAAGAAGGATGCAAATTTGAGTCCATCATTTCAACAGCAGTTGCCAAGGAGCAAGAGATTTATCAGAAGTCAAACAGTAAAGGTGTCTATGTGAATCTTTGTGTGAGGGCCTTGGCTCAGCAGGACGATGTCCACCTTCAAGTTACTTCTCCCCAAAAACGAAAGTTGGAAGAGGACCTTTGTGTCTTGCAAGCTCTGCGAGCAACTGGACTTATCTCTGATTCGCCCCCCGGAAGTCCGAGCCAAGATACCCCTCCTGAATTCAGTTCTAGCAATGTTTCATATCCCACCACCTCTGATATCTTAAATGCGAAGCAGGTGGATTCTCCATCTGAAAGTCTCAGCCACAACAGGCTACCGAATGCCATTTCTACTAATATAACAAATGATGAGCTAGGAGAGGCTCCTGATCTCTATAAGGATTTGGATTTCGAATTTGAAGAATTGGAACCTCCCCATTTGCTTAGTGTTGGTGTTAGTTCTAGGCAGTTTGCTCCTGTATTATCTTCTCCATTGCTGGAATCATCCTCCACAAAGATGAGAGTTGTGCTCACAACAGTAAAGAAAGCCCTGCCTTTGGGGAGCCAAGTGGAAGGAGACAACAATTCTACAGAGGCTACCACAAAATTAGGTGCAGACCCTCTGTCACCTTTGAAGGGATAAATCTAACTATACTTTGGATTTTCTAAGCTCCTGGAACTTGTAATCAAGTTGTCTTTGAATAGGTTGACCAGAAGTTTGTATGGACGAGAGGGATAGCATGGTGTCTACATCAGTAGGAGAGGGATGACTGTACATCTGAAAAGCATTGGCTGCAGCCAGTGATGGCCTTCATTGCGGAGTGTGTGTGGCTTCCTCTTAGAAAGCTTTTTGGACTTCATTAAGATTTAGCTTACCAATTGGATGTGTTTTTGAAGTGTGAATGACCTCTGCACATCTGTATAGCTCAGTTTGACAAACTTTGAATCTGTTTTGGCAAGTGAGTTTATGCTGTATTAATATTTGTGCGCCAGTGAATTATGGTGTTTGCCGTGCAGATTATCCGTCTGAAACCACAGAGAGGACTGATTCAATGCCCAGTCTGGTGGACAGCCCGTCAAGCACAGACATTATAACCGATTTGACTCAAAGAAGTATCAATTTGGAGCTCCAAGAGACCTTGGTGCCCCTTCCCCATCGGTCTGGACAGTATGCAGCAGGGCATGCATGTGTTGAGCTCCCAGCTCCTGACATTACTTCTTGTTCTGTATCCGTAGCTGGCCATTTGGAACAGGACTTTTCTGTTAGTGGCTGCTCGACTGTCTCAAGGAACACCAACACACAGAATTTAGGTTGTGCTGTAGGAGAGTCTCGAGATCGTGATACAAATGGCACTCAAGCTGCATGCATGATTCAAGACCAAGAGACGAAGCAAGCAACGTCAATAGCAGGACCATTAGGGAGAGTTTCCATCAAGACTGCATGTACAGGTATTGGAGGTCAAGCCCATGGTGATGACTCCACGGTGAGAGTTCCATATTGCAGCTCTAAGGAGTGCAAAGAAGCCAAAAGGAAGGATAAAAGGGTTAGGCGTGTGGAAGACTGCCCAGCTGACGAATCTGAGGAGGATGATTGGATGAAGGCAGGAAAGTTTCCTGACCTGGACAGCCGCATTGAGAAGATGAGGGACAATGTTCTGAAAATGAACTCCACGCTTCTTTCACAGTTTGATGACAAAAAGCTGAAGACTACTACCTCAGATGGATCTGAGGTTGCTGCCTTTAGGCAGTCAATTTGGAGACAGGTACCTTAATTCTCCTCCTCTAGGTGTATGTGCATATCATTGTGAAAGTGTATGACTGGTGTTGGATTTGTTTTGGCAGGTGGAAACCTACGTGAAGGAACATTTGAAACCTTTGTACAAAAGTGGAGTAATCAAGGCAGAACAGTTTCGATGGGCTGTCTTCAAAACAGCAACAAAAGTTATGCAGCATCATGGGCAAGCTAGCTCAGCTGACTTTCTGATTGTTGAAGGAAGCAAAGTGAGGAAGCTGGCCGATCAGTATCTTCAGGCCTATTTGCAGAAGAAGTAAGATGATGAAATTACACTACTGGTGATAAAAGCAGTATTAATGCTATTAAGGGAGGGTCAAGAATTGGAAATAGTGTCTTGGTTAACCTTTTTTTTAATAAGGCTGCATTTCATTATTGCGCAGGTGGTGTTGATTCTATGTAAATATGGACTCCCATTTCCGAAAAAACTGCAACACATCAAACTCTGGCCTTAGTCCATTCACAAACCAAGCCTTCTGCAATCCTGGTGCTGGTATAGCAGCCAACTTTTTCATCATCAACTCCATTTTCTCCATATACTCTTCAACAGTTTCATGCTTCTTCTGCTTCAGCTGCTGTAAACTCCCATACACTTCATCCTCAGTTTTACTGGTCTTGAACCTATTTCGGAACGCTGTACTCAAGCCATTCCAGGTTAGGAAATGATTATCAGGGAATCTTGCATACCATTCACTGGCTTTCTTGATAAGTGAACACGGAAATAATCTCATCTTGGCATCATCGCCATTCTCATTGTTCACTATATACATGTGCTCAAATTGGCTAATGTGTACATCAGGATCCCCTTTCCCTGAATATATCGGAAAAGGTGGTTTAGCCCGTGTTGGTTGTAACGCCATCTGCGACCCTACACCCTGCCCCCTGACAGTTGTTGGCCTTTTGGCTGATGCTGGTCCCTGTGGACCTGTAGTATTTGTGGTGGTTCTTCCACCAATTACTGGCCCCTGAACCCTTCCTGCTCATGGCCTTTCTATATTCACAGTATTCCCAGCCTCAGTTGCATTACTTTCCACACTCCCTGTCCCCCCAGAGCCAGATCCAGGTCTTTCGCCTGATCCCTCTGAGCCGACACTTTCGTTAGCATGTGATCCAAGTGCTCCACTTGATCCAGGTCCAACGGGTTGGGATGTCCTGGTTGTAGTCTCAACCTCAGCTGCTGGGTCTACTTCTTCATACATTCATGTAACTATTTTGTAATAATGTTGGAGAGTTTGAACTCTCCGCCGGTTCTGCATCCTCATCTTCTGCTCCCGAAACTGGAGTTCCTGCTCTTGGTGTTCCATGCCAACTCTTATCAAAGATTTCTGCCAAATCTTTTATCCAGGGATGTACCTCAGATCTTTCATCTCGTGGTTGATCTTCTTCCTCTGCCAAGTCCCTTAATCTTTCTTGCAAAGAAAAAGAAGGTGTGGTATCCAACTCTAGCTCCTCTGGTATAGGTGATGTACTCCCTGATCTCAATGGTGTGAGAGGTCCAGATGATTCCCCAATGTCTATTCCTCTCTCCCACAGGTATGGATAATGAGCTTTCAGATAACTTTCTCTTTTTGCTGAATATCTTTGGAGTCTAGCTTCTCTTTCATCACTCATGTCCCATATCTTTCATTTCTTTTAGTGTGGCAACAACCAAAATTCTCTCCTGTAGTATCTCTCATATATGCCTGGGTTTCTTTCCAGCTTCAATGTACCTCTGGCTATACTGGAAGTCTCCGTTACCATATAACCATATGGTAAACAAGTCTGAAAAGCTGTTTTTGGTGTAAGTTTGATCCACAAGATATCCTTTGGAATCCAATTCCTTACCAATACAAGCTCCTCATGCATATGAGTGTAAACATTCACTTTCCTTTCCTCCCAGCTTTCAAACTCTACCCGCTTAATAGATAGTAAGGCTATCACATAAACCAATGTTGGTAACCACCGTGCTCTTCCTCTACAGGCTACCTGATAAATCTTTATCACTCCTTTCTCCAGACCCCATTCCGGATCAGCATCATGCACTCGCTTAAGAATATTTTCTTTACAACCGTCTGGCAATTCCAAGAACCTTTGAAAGAATTGTTTGGACAATCTTTCTTCTTCGTTCCACAGGGAATTTGATTCACTTCAAATTCTTTAATCCTCCAACCACCATGATCCCACCAGATGCTGTCACATCTGGTTGTTCATGACTCAGTTCCCCAGTATGGTCGCCAAATGTCACACGGCTTTTACTCACCCATCCCTTCGCTATCCGAGGGGGAAACTCCAAGATAGAAGAGTTGGATATCTCTAAGCATTCAGCCCGCGTGAAACAATCAGTCATGACCTGCAGCTAGTGAATCATTGTTGGGTTTCCAATTATATTCCTTATCAGTTTATATTCCCTGTTTATCATGACCAGGTATCTTTTTAAGCGTCAGATTGCTTCTTGGGCCCCCTGATTTCATTCATACACAGCTTCACTCAAGTCTCTCAACACAAGGTGTTTGTATCGGATGAGAATCAGATTAATCATAATCGGATACATGCTGATGTCCTAACTTCTCTAATCTATCCCTCTAAGTAATCCTTCATCTCGTACTAACTCTGTCCTATAGTATCTCCTTCCTCCTCGCCAGCTTCCCTTCCTTCGATCTTAGTCCTTTCCCAGGAGTGATCTCCGTGGCTAAAGTCCCCCAGCAGTGATCTCCATCCTCAAAAAAGTCCCCTCCCGTCTCCGCTGCCCGCTTTATCTCCTTCCCCCCTATTCTAACCGTTTTCCTTCACTAACCGTCCTCCGTGAATTACATGTTCCCCGGCAGATGTTGTTCCCCACAGTCGTTCCCTGTCATGATAACCGTTCCCTACGACTGTGACAGCTGTGACTGACTGTGCGACTGTGTCAGACTGTGACGGCTGTTTCGGGCTGTGACTGGCTGTGTATGGCTGTGACGGGCTGTGACTGTGTCAGGCTGTGACTGGTTGTGCTGGGCTGTGTATGGCTGTGACGGGCTGTGACTGTGTCGGGCTGTGACTGGCTGTGCCGGGCTGTGACTGTGTCGGGCTGTGACTGGCTGTGCCGGGCTGTGTATGGCTGTGACGGGCTGTGACTGTGTCGGGCTGTGACTGGCTGTGACGGGCTATCTCAAAAAATTAAGGGTACCCCTCAGAACCCATAGAAATGTCTAAGTCCCAGACTCCACAGAACCCATAAAAATGCCTAAATCCCAGACTGCCTCCTAACATGCACCGTGGTGTCTTCAAATGGATCAATTTTTCAGACACTTGCTTGCTAACTGAATGATGCAGGTTCACTTAGGAGAGTGCACTCCCCCTTTCCTCTCTGCTTCTGTTTGATGTTCAAAGGTAGGCTTCCTTCCCTGAGTTTAAATTTCAGTCTAGTGCCGAGAGTGGGTGGACCCTTGAGGTCATCCAAGATGTCCTCCCCCATGTCACTGACTAGAAACAAGTTCAGGGAAGTTTTCTGCCTAACTTCATTTTCATCAGACAATCTCATGGCAATAGACATGGCTTTGGACACTACAGCCTCTAAGTTGGATTTAGGGTGCAGGGTCAAGACTTGCGGATCCAGGTCCAGGTCCTTGAGAATCTCTTCTACTCTAGCCTTGGGAAAACACCTTTTGATCTCAGTCCAGGAAGTGGTCAGAGGTACCAATATCAGTTCTGTCGATCAACACATTGGCACACTGGGGGAACAAATTTTTGTCCATTATGATATAGTCCACAATGGAACGTTCCCCAGTTTGGGATTTCTCACGAGTCCACTGCACTTGGTCACCTCTTGTCTTGTTAATCAAGGTCAAAAGCTGAAGCTCTTCTAGACAGTTAATTAACCGTCTGCCATTAGAATTCAGCTCGTCCTCACCAGAAGACCCAATGATGTCATCCTGATGGAGCCCTTTGCCCACTTGGGCATTGAAGTCACCCTACAATAGCACCACAGAGATGAAGAGAAGCTTTGGAATGAGACACTTTTCTGACCCCAGTCAATGGTGGGACAATGTGGGTGGATGGTCAACTGGAAACAGCAGCGGCAACAGCGCAATTGATAGAGCAAGGCACTGCTGATGAAAGGTACCTTCTTCAACGTATTTCAGCCTAAGGGCACCTTCTGGTTTGACCTGTTTCAGCCTGTTTTTCCCTCTCATCAGACTCAGCCCTGAAGCATATGTATTGAATTTAGTAAGTTAGCTCGTTGGGTGGATCTGCGGTGCTCTGGAGTGACTTTGCAAGTTACTGCCGAGGTGGTAGCATGACAGTACCTAAAAAAAGATAAAAATGAATTAATATTTTTCTGACCCCAGTCAGTGGTGGGACAATGTGAGTAGATGGTCAACTGGAAATAGCAGCGGCAGCAGCGCAATAGATAGAACAAGGGACTGCTAATGAAGGTACCTTCTTCAACACATTTCAGCCTGTTTTTCCCTGTTATCAGAGTCGTCCCTAAATTTCCAGATGGCGGATTCCAAGCTCCAGATTATCTATGATTCCATGTGGAAGGATAGCTACAAGAAACCTGCATGGGTAGATGGTCAACTGGAAGCCACAGTAGTAGCTGCAGAGGCATGATGTACGCATTGTTAGTGTGGAGGGAGGGGTAGCTGTTGATGCAGGAAGAGGATCGTGGGTGCAAAATCATCCAAGAGGGCCAGATTTGGAGCAAGGAACAGCGCTGGCAGGAGTTCTATAAATTTGATCCACGGCGGTGGGACAATATTGTCAACAAGGTGAGCTTTCTTCATGCAACATCGTAGGGAGTTTGACAGAACTTTGTATTTAAATATGTTAGTGTGGAGGGAGGCTAGCCGCTGATGCAAGGATGGACTGTGGGTTCAGGATCACCCAAGAGGGCTACCAGCAGTGGAAGTAGCAGCATTTGGTCAATAGCAGCAGCAAAAATTAGCAACGTCAAACTCATCAATCAGGTACTTGCTTCTGTATACATTTCATCCTCTTATCAACGTAGTCCCTGCTTGGACAGCCTATAGGGTTGTATAAAACAGGACTTTGGAACCTTCCAACCCGGGTGCTTTGTTATTGGTCTATCAAGGTCTGATTTGAAATGTTTTCATTGCATTTTGCAGGTGAACTCATCATGGAAGAAGAGTTGGAAGTAAAAGTCCTGCTTGTTGGAGGAGATGCATCACCAAACAGGCTTGGTTCTGTGTTCACTATGCAAGGTGTCACATACAAATGCATCCGAGCAGAAATTATAGGTGATGAGCTTGTCTCAGCAAAATTTCATTTCATTTCCATGGGGGGTAGTGTCCTTTCAGCCAAACAAGAAGAGAGGATGGTTCTGAAAGGGGATACTGTACACATTAAGATTTCAGACCAAAATGATGGGGACCAAGGATTGAAAAGACCTCTATCTTCCAGTGGTTCTACGATCTTGCATGAGGACAGACCAGGCGAGGGCCCGGCACCAGTGTCTATCAAGATGAGGATAGACCCTGATACACCCTTTGCTGGCGATGGTGGAAATGAAGACCATGCACATGAGCATGCACTTCAGCAGAGATCTGGTAGATTGTGCAGCACATTGGCTACATCCAACGATATTCAAAAATGGCAGAAAGAGATTAGAGCCGTTGAAAGGAAAATCTCTGCAGAAGGACGATGTGACAAGTTTGAGCTGATGACAAAGGATCAACAAGGACAAGCAATGTTCCACATATGGTGTGTTGAGTGTGAGGATGTTTATGCACGGTATGGGAAAAACAAACCATATGATGCATGTGCAAACTTTATGAGATCTCATTTGAGGAGTGAGGGGCATCGCATAGCCTATGAGAGGCGTCATGGGAAGGGTTCATCACAATGTGTCATCAGCCCTGTAAATGCAGATGAAGCATTAGATGCAAAGAAGAACAGGGTGAAGGAGGCATTAGAGGAAGTCGCTCGGTTTTGTGAGGACAATCCTGGAAACAGATTTGAGATTGTGGAAGCCACAATTGGAGACTATTCGCAGTTGGGTTCCATAAGGATTAGGTGCCCACTTGATTCGAAGTGGCTACTCTTGTTTCCAAGGACAGGTTCTTTGCAATCTTCTTTGACAGAGCATGTGAAAGGAAAAACTCATGTCGATGCAGAGATTTGCCAGAAGGTTGGAAGTAGTGAAGGACCTTGCAAAAAGAGAGGAAGGCCTCCAAAGCCTATGATTGCCAAAGATGTAAAGCAACGGGATCTAAGCTCTTTCTTGGTCAGTCAACCTGTGTTGCCGTCCCCACCACTTGACAATCCAATTGTGGCATCAACAATGGGAGCATCCTCGTCACAAACTCCATACACTTGTGTTGACGCTACCCAACGGGCAGATCTGATCGAGGATTGACAATTACAGCAAAGGTCCCAATGCAACAAAGGAAGAGACAGTTTGTGTTGGGGCCTATGGGGTGAATGGTGGGAGTACAACCAGCACAGAATAAGTCTGAAACCATTCCTTCAAGATAGCAAGGGAGGAAAGAAGTGGTATGTCAAGCCGTTGACAAATGCAACCATCACTCTAACCAATCAAGAGCATAAGGTTGTTGGTACGTTTCGGCACGCGGATTGTTTTAGAGTGTCATTGGATGGGGAGCCATTTCCAAACTTGAGATATTCAGCATGTTCTTCCATTCCTTGGAAAATGACTTCAGAATGAGGGTATATAGAGAAAGAGGTGCCATGGAATGTAGAGGGGAGAGAGATACTGGCAAGGGAAGAAGGTTGTCATATCTTGGAAATGTCGAGATTGTCAAACAAGTTTACAAAAACAGACAGGAGTTGAGACAGTTGAGGTTCAAATTGTGGGAGGCCAGGACCAAAGTGGCATCCTTGTCTGTGCGATGTTTGAGTTTGAAGGAGTCTAGGATTGAGGCAATTGAAAGAGGAGATGTTCTCAAATTTTGTCGTGATATTGTTGATGCACATAGGAGGGGGGATTTTGAAGGAAAAGAAAGTTTGTGGGATTTTCTTGTTGATATGGGCAAGAATATTGACAGGTCTCCACAAGGGAAGAGGTATGGTACTAGCACAAAAACAATGTTTGAGACTGTGCAGCTTTGGGGGGATCCGAGATTGCATCATTTTTTGGCTTCAAATGTGGGGGGTCCTTCTATTGATACTACAAGACGGTCTTTGAGGAAAGGTTTGAAGTACAGAGCGGGAGAAAGGGATGATATATTTCAGCATGTGGCTGGAATTTACAGAGATGTGATGGAAGATGCAAATATTCCAATGGGAAGCATCCCAGTGATGGTGGCCGAAGATGAAACTGTTGTGAAGCAATTGGTACGTTGGATTGCTAGGGATGACACCCTTCTCGGGTTCTGTGGGCTTCAAGACAACCATGTATGTATTTCAAATTTGGTGGTGCAAGTGGGAGAAGGAGAATCAGGGTACGAACATATTGTGGAGGCATTCAAAAACAATGTGGTTGCCCATTACGCCAGAGTGTTGATAGCAAATCCTCTACATGTACGATTACCTCGATTGGTATTGGTAATCCAGCTCACTTGCAATAGATTTGACAACAATTTTGTGAGATCACAATGGGAAGTGGTGAGACAGTTGTGGGACAAATATGAAAGGGACGTGGTTGGGCCTATAATTGGGCATGCTTCAGACGGAGATAGTAGGAGGAGAAAAGTGATGTTAGAAGATTATGCCAATGGGGCTGGAAGTAGATTTTGCATCCCTTGGGAAGGATGGTTGTTTACAGGTCGAGTGTGCAACGAGGGAGATATATACGGACTCCATGATCAGGACTTCATCCACAATGGGAAAAAATTGGTAAATCCCTTGGACAGTGCATCACGGACTTTGGTGTTGGGTGATGAGGTTGCTACATTGAATCATGTGTTATTGGTCTACCATTCATTTTCAGTGGACAAGCATGGACTTCGGGAATGTGATATCAAAAGAGAAGATCGACAGAATTGGGCAGCAGCTCAACGACTGGCATCTCGGAAGGTGCAAGCTTGTTTGAGGGAGTTACAATCAACTGTGAATCATCGAAGGGAGAGGACCAAAGGTACTGAAATTTACCTATACATCATTTCATGCTACATCGACATTTTTTTGTCTCCTCACATGTCATTGTGTGAGAGGGTACAATCTGCTGCGAAGGTATCGTTTTTTTTCAGATTGTGGAAGTTGTGGTTATTCCACCACGAGGTGTATAATCTGAAATCCTTCTTCATTAGCAGGGAAGCATACCTGGATTTACAAATTTCATGCCACTACGTGGTTCTACTTATCAAATTGTTCAAGGATAAGTTTAATCATGTGCAAGTTACTTTGAGCCTTGTTGGTTCAGATGTGTGTGAAATATTCTTCAGCAAAGTGGGAGGTATGTTACGGAATGAGAGGACATATGACGGGTGTGATTTGATTGAGAGTGCGGGAGCATTAACACGCATATCCGAGTTCGAGGTGAATCCAAAAGGACCCAAGTTCTCAAGAGCTCACAAGAAACAAGAACACATTTGGTTTTCTTTGGAGAAGAAGCCAGGTATCCCCCTTGCTGATTTGTCCGACTTTTCTACTGTCCAATCGGATGATTGCATTGTGGAGGCTTTGAAAACTGGATTTCTAGAAGCGCAACTTTTATGCCATAAACTTGGGATGAAACCAAACAAAGCGACAAACTTGGATTGGTGGAATGAGCCATGGACAATTGAGAGACAAATGGAGGCCAAGCTATTCAAAAGCATGGCGGTTGAGCCACACATCCACTGCAGGGTCGGAAACTTCACCATCTGGGCAGTTTTGGGAGGACCGATGGAAGGAGGCCCATGCGGGCACGGACGGTGAAGTGGACGTGCCCGGCATGAAGCGACTTTCAATCTTGTACGAGTTGCCATATTGGGCGGTACATATTCCACAAAAACATTTGGTGGCATCCTCGATTCCTTGACGAATTCGAAAGGTGGACAATTTCATCGAAAAAATCCAAGAGCTTGAGAAAGCACCTCGGAATCTAAAGGAGGAGAGAGACAGACAACTGGGTTCTCCCTCCCCTTGAATGCCATCACAAAAAACTCGCGCACATGCTCAGGTAGGATGGTAGAGATAAGCACAACATCGAATGATTTTGCTTTGTAAAAAGCTTTGGCTTTATTTCAAGATCGTGGTTATTGAAGGAAGATGAATTGGTGAGCGGGCCTTCGAATTCAATGGAGGATGTTTTGAGCCAACCTTTGGATGATCATGCGGAAGAGGTACTTATTCAGAGTGAATTGAGACATATTCTGGATGCTGTCATTGATGAGTTTGAACAAGAGAAAGATGGACCGAAGGCGGTGGTTCCATTTGTCAAAGTAGACGGGAAGACCATATTCAAAAACACTTTGGTTAGCCAACTCAATAGCAACCCTACTCTATCCAAGGATAGATTGACACGAGTAAGAAGTGCATCGATGTTGTTTTGCCGAGAAAACAAACCAACTACCAGCAACAAAGCCACGAGCTTGGGATTGGGTTCGGATTGTGCTGTATTTTTTGTTGATGAGGAGACTGCGATCCAAACTACAAATAGGAAAGGCAGACCAGGGAAAACCTGCAAAGGAGCAACCAATGGCACTTGGTATTTGGGCAGGGTTCAAAGAATGCGGAAGAAAATCAATAAGCGGTTTGTAGAATGTAGGGATTCTGTTGATTTATTGGAGCGTCCTTCTCATATGGAGATTGGGTTAGCATGGTACCAAAAAATTCGAGGAGGGGTCTATACGTACGATTTGACGAATAACATGATGGTTGATTTGGATTCCATTATCGCGTTAACATGTTTAAAGTACAATGTCAAGTCAAACACATATGTACTTGATGCAAATGACCGAAAAGTCTTTGACAACTTTATCAAAGGCATTTTTTTTTAAATTAATTTGTTATATTTATATTATGTTTTAAATGAATAAATTCGATATAATATAAAAACATACATATACATATTGGAGGGTTATTTTTAATGATGGAAAATGAGAATATACATACAGAAGGGGGTACTTTTTAAAAATTGTAAATTTTTGTATATTTACAGGAGGGGGGTTTATAATCTTCAAAAAATATGTACAGAGGGGGTATAAATTATCCAAGGACCCGTATACACGGGGTTTTTTTATTAGGTGACGAACGCACGTGATACGCACAGTTTATAAAGAGTGCACCCCCCAGGACTGCAGCCCAAATCAACCTTGTGTTGACGCAAGGTTGTTTCTTAGGCTTGCAACTATGGGAGTGAAGGCAAAAAGAGACATTGGCTGGACTCTCTAACAACCTTGCATCAACGTGCAGCCCAAATCAACCTTGCGTTGACGCAAGGTTGATTGTGGGATTTGCAACGATGGGAGTGAAGGCAAAAACAGACAGTGAAGGGAAAAACAGGAACAGACAAGACACTCAGAACAACCTTGCGTCAACGCAAGGTTGTTATGTGAGATTCAAACGTCAAAAGAAAGGAGAACCAGGACACTCAATGGAACGTCACACATACCTCGGCTTGCTTCTTTGTAGCACTCGAAGATGCACCTCCTGTCTGGCTCGTCTCCTTCAATTCGTGTGGGAGGACAGGTCCCAGAAGATCGGGCTCGTGGGTGACAAAACCACGCACTTCATCCTCCGGTGTCTCTTCCATTATGCGGAATACCTGAGACTATTGTCGGAGGCTAGTCCAGGGTTCCTCCTCTCCGCCCTCAAACGATTGTCGTTCGTTGGGCTCCTTCTCCACTGTGGGTAAACCCTCTGGAGACTGTCGCGCAACTGCTCCTCCAGCCTCTCCCTCTCCGGCCTCTGCCTCTCCCTCTCCTCCGGCCTCTCCCTCCCCGGTGTCCTCCCCTAACATGAGCTCCCTGCGGATCTTTTTCATTCTCCTTCGCCCGTAGCCTTTGTTTGTTAGATGTGAAGTACAGAGTTCGGCGGCGCCTTCTTCTAGGTCGAGAAGGAGTCTCGCTATCGACTGGATCCAGGATTGCAGCTAGGGAGGAAAAAAATTGTTTGAAAAAGAGGGAGCGCACTTGCCTCTCCCCCGCCCCTACTGCGCCAAGATTCCAGCTGGGTGGCGTGGAGCATCTGCATGCAAGACACGTCGTCCCTGAACGGTCCAGAGTCACGCTAAAATAAGGTTGTTTAAAAACTGGCGTACGCGCCTATGGGGTTTTTTGGTTGTCGCTTCAATGGTGGTGTCTTCTCCACGTCTTTGGGGGCTGCTATTTGATGAGCCATGAGCAGAGTCGTAAGTGTCGAAAAAAACATGAGCAGGACTATTTTCCGGAAATGAGTGTCCGCGGGAATAGGGTTCAGGGTGTCACGGTCATAGGGGGAGAAGGACCTCCCGATGAAGGAGGTTCGGCAATGTTTTTTAGAATTACATATTGAAAGGCAATGTTTCGCGAATGGTAGGGTGGTACTGCTCTGTACAATGGGGGCCCATTTCAGCCTACCAGCCACTTGCAAAATCCACCCACACTCCCAATCCCAAACGAAATGAGGAATGATGCACTCTGGGAACGATGGATACAGAATAGAACAAAAAGAGGGCACAATGAGGTTTTTATTGATCCACATGAATTGCATTTGAAGCACGTCTACTGTGCTGATTGTGCAAACAAATCTTTAGCCCTGTGCCTTCTGAATACAAGTCACGTTGTCAATGGGACTTTGCATGTTCTGAAAACTAGCACATGGGTCATCGGACTCCTCCAGGTAAACTGGATTGCAGCCGTTGTACCGCCCCTGTTGATGTTCACCACAATGTCGTGCCCTTCAATCATACCACCATCGAATATGGAAAGCTTCACGTTTTCGTCGTCCACACCAATGCGAATGTCCCCATACAATGGAGAAGAGGAGCGCACTCCTTCAGTAGTATACGTCTCTCCGATGGAGTCCACCCACGTCCACTGGCAGCAGTTCCACCGCAACAGCATAGCAGTGCGCATTCTTCTGTATGGGTGCCCGTCGTAGCTGGGAAAATCGGAATCAAGGATGCGTAGGAGCCACGGACTCCTCAGACCAAAATTGTCACCCCACTTGAAGGCGTAGTGGCCTGGGATGTACTCAAAAGCGGACAATGTTTCCACATTCGAACCAGTATCTTCTGTGTAAACTGTGTACCAGATAACGATGTCTCCCGATGTGGCTGAATACATTGCATAATCGAAGCCTCCATAAGGGCAGTCGTCCCGGTTCCGGAAGCACGGCATCCTTGCAAAGGAGGACCTGAGGACGTCTTTGATGTCGATGACAATGACCTTGCAGACAGCAACGAAGCCCTTAGATTTTTGAAATGATGAGAAGCGGAAGAGCAGTGCGGGCTCCAATAATGGAGCATCTGGGTCCCACGTACCACCAATCATCGTGTAACGTGTTCATCACGCCAGCGGTGGATGAACCGATACCTCTTTCTCATCCACAGGGTATAGTTTGAAATCTGCAACCGAAGTCCATCCCCCAGATGGAAATTCGGCACCGCATTTACATCGAAGGGGGGATGGACTTCGTCGTCTCGAGTGGCTATAGGCCCACCTGGCACTTATTGCCCATAGTTTGCATGGCACGGAAGGAAACTGAAACGGCTACATTCATGGAGCAGCCAATCTTCATCTGTGCAGGTTCCTGTAGGGGGGGAATTTAAATGTGCCCTGGAGTGTTAGTGAGGAATTGCAGCGTTTGCTTCAACTTCTTCCAGCCACCGCGCTGCTGCCTCCTCCATCTGGGAGCTGCTGTCATTGAGCGTACTCCGGTAATCTTTTGCAAGGATGCCGTGCCGCCGCAATCCTGCTGACTGCCCTTATCATGGCCACGATTATGCTATGTTCAAACCAGAATCAGGAGACATCATTGTCTGGCTCTCTGTTTTCACAGACGCTTCTGGAATCAAGCGGGAGTCTTTGCGCGCAATGGAGTATTTGGAGGGCTATTACCGCTTTGAGCGAGGTGAGGGCGAGGGTCAATGCGGTCCGTGGGTCCTGAAAATTGTTGACCTCGATATACCAAGCTGGAATGGGATGCCGGACAGATCACGCACGGCCTCGCTTTGGCGTTGGAACTGCTGCCAGTGGACCAGGGAGGACGGCACTGGGGAAAACTATATTCGTGGAGTTCAATCCGCTCTTCCACTGTATGGAGACATTCGGCTGAGTTGCGAAGACGAATCGCATGGGCACATGAGGCCCACAGTCAGCTTGTCAATGTATGATGGTGGTATCATTGATGGGCATGACATTGTCGTTAGCTCCACCAAGGGCACCAGAACGACCGCATTGCAGTTTACCTGGAGGTGCCGGTTCAGTAATGAGTTTGTTTTGAGGGCTATCGAAGTTCCGTCGACTTGGTGATGCCCATGTACAAGGCGGAAGGGCTTAGATTTGTCTGGAGTTGCTAAATGTGAGACACCGTGTTCGATCAATAAAACAACCCCTCGTACCTCACTTCTGTGTGTTGTGTTTCATTGTGTTCAAGAAATGCTGTAATTGGCCCACTGTTTACAATTTGTGGTCTCATTTGTACAATGTGTCTGTCCACATGAATATACCAGAGTCAGCGATATCAGAGTCCTGAGGTGAAGGAAATCCATGTATGAGTAAAATGAAACATGTACATGCTCAAGCTCGGAAATGCGGCACCGCATTTCATTTTTCTCCATGCAGCGATTTCTGGCAGCTCCCTTTCCTCCATTGTGGTCGTAACGGAAATGTTGTACCGCATTTCATTTCTTGACATGGCATTACCATACTTCGAATTGGAAATGCGGCACCGCATTTCGATATTGGACCTTGAATTGTCCAAGCATGTCCAATCGCCAATGCATGTCCATGTCCGTTCTGGAAATGCGGCACCGCATTTCCATGTCTGTCATCAAATTTTCTTATTGGACAATGGAATGCGGTGCCGCATTTCCGTCGACGGGTTTGGAATTGGACAATCAACGAAGTCTGTTCTGGAAATGCGGCATTGCATTTCCATGTCCGTCATCAAAATTTCGTATTGGACAATAGAATGCGGTGCCGCATTTCCGTCCAAGGGTCTGAAATTGGAGAAACAACGATGTCCGTTCTAGAAATGTGGCGCCGCATTTCCATGTACGTCATCGAAATTTTTTATTGGACAATGGAATGCGGTGCCGCATTCCCGTCCCGCATCATGGAATGCGGAGCCGCATTTCCGTCGATGGGTCTGGAGTTGGAAAAACGTCCATCTCCAAAATGGAAATGCGGCACCGCATTTCCATTTCTGCCATGTAAATAACGTGTTCGACCTCCGCATGCGGGGTGGCATTTCCATTTCCCTAAAACTGCCGTGTTCAAAACGGAAATGCGGCACCGCATTTCCGTTCGGCCGAACAGTTTCTGATGTCCAAACCAGGAGACGGAAAATTGTTCTTGCCCCGATTTTGGAAATGCGGTGCCGCATTTCCAAACGAGGTTTTTGCAGTTCCCACATTTCCGTTCTGACATGGAAATGCGGTGCCGCATTTCCGATTTTGGGAGGGACGTGGTTTGGACGATGGTGTCGTTGAGAAGCACATGGGAGAGGGGACATGAAGGACGGTGAGAATTTCCTTTATATACTTTGGAAGAGAATTTAAATGTACAGAGAATTAATGAAAATTCTACGATTTCGACCCGGATCCTGGAATCCTGCACATAACATTCACCCACGAGACCAATGAGAACCACAGTCCGGAAATGCGTGTGACAAAAAATCACCCAGAAGGCTTTGCAAACTTACAATGTTTCCACTCACTCGTATTCCGGATTCTCCTCGGCATCAATGTCCACTGTCTCTTCCTCCAAGTCCGACGAATCCGTGGAAAACTGCACCACCTCTCAACGACATGTGTGGAGGCGAAAGAGAAGGTGAGGTTTGAATGCACTGAAGTTCCTTCCTAGCAATAGCCACTCTTCTTCCTGCTCCTGACATTGAATCGGAAATGGCAGACACGGTGGCTATCGATCTGGAATGCATCGGAGAGTATAAGGACCATGTGGTCTTTTCCACTAAACTTCTTTGGTGGCATCCTCGATTCCTTGACGAATTCGAATGGTTTTTTCACAGAACAACGCAATTGCAATCGATGCAATACTCTTCGTCACAGAAAAATGCGCGCACATGCTCAGGTAGGATGGTAGAGAGAAGCACAACATCGAATGATTTTGCTTTGTATAAAACTTCCAGAGAACCTCGGATTAGGCGCATACTAAACTTCTTTGGTGGCATCCTCAATTCCTTGACGAATTCGAAAGGATGACAATATCATCGAAAAAATCCAAGAGCTTGAGAAAGCAGCTCAGAATCTAAAGGAGGAGAGACATACAAGTGGGTTCTCCCTCCCTTCGAACGCCATCACCAAAAACTCGCGCACATGCTCAAGTAGGATGGTAGAGATAAGCACAACATTGGATGATTTCGCTTTATGTAAAGTTTTGCCCTTATTAAATAACTTATAGAGAGCGTTGGATTAGGCATATACTAAACTTCTTTGGTGGCATCCTCGATTCCATGACAAATTCGAATGGTTTTATCACATAACGACGCAATTGCAATCCATGCAATACTCTTCGTCAGAGAAAAACGCGTGCACATGCTCAGGTAGGATGGCAGAGAGAAGCACAACATCGAATGATTTTGCTTTGTATAAAGCTTTGGCATTAATTCAAAATGAACATCAAATCAAACATCAAATAATGAAATCATCAATAATCTATCATCAAATCATCAAACCATCAAATACAATAATGAAATAAAGTCAATTAATTGTTTATGGAGGAACAAGATATTATTGCAAGACGATTGATCAAAGGTGCAATACTCTTCGTCACAAATCAACTCAAGCACATGCTCAGGTATGATGGTAGAGAGAAGCACAACATCAGATGATTTTGCAAACATCAAACATCAAACATCAAATGAACAGATCGTCAATCGAATAACGATTAACGATTAACGATGACGATTCATGATTAGCGATTAAAGATTATCGATTAGCGATTAGCCATTGAAATGATCTCTGATGAAACGATTAGCGATTAGCGATTAGATCGTGGTTATTAGCCTAGATCGTGGTTGGATGGAAAACTTGAAGTCCAAATTCCAACATGTGTGTGAACACAAAGCCTCTGCCGAAATCGGCCAATACTTTGTGCAAATGTATTACGTTGAGGTTGTACTCAAAAGACAAATGGATTGAAGCGAAAGAAGAACATTTTGTGAAATAACCGGTGGTTGCTGCGAAAGAAGAGCATTTTGTGAGCGAGTATGTTGCAGCGGAAGAACAAGTCGTCCCTGGACAAATAAATCATTATGGATAGACACAAGCGAGCCAAGGGCCATAATTTACGCATATTTCAATATGTAGAGGTTGCTTGGTTACATTGCACTTTGAACCAAGATCGTCAAAGGGAGACAACGATGTTGGTTGGACAATGCTCACAACTGCAAACAGTTCCAAAATATCATTAGAGTATCCCATGTTAAAGATGCAAGAAAGACAAGAGAAGCGGCCTCGCTCCAAGTTTTCAACACTCCGGATCAATGGATTCCCTAAGTGAAAAATGGATTGGAGCGAGAGAAGAACATTTTGTGAAATAACTAGTGGTTGTTGCGAAAGAAGAGCATTTTGTGAACGAGTTTGTTGCAGCGGAAGAACAGGTCGTCCCTGGACAAATCAATCACTACGGATAGACATGAGCAAGCCAAGGGCCATAAATTACGCACATTTCAATATGTAGAGGTTGCTTGGTTACATTGCACTAATTTAAACCAGGATCGTCAAAAGGAGAGAACAATGTTGGTTGAACAATGCTCACAAATGCGAACAGTTCCAAACTATCATTAGAGTATCTCATGTTAGAGATGCAAGAAAGACAAGAGAAGCGGCCTCACTCCAAGTTTTCAATACTCCGGATCAATGGATTCCCTAAGTGAAATTTGGCTTTATCCAAAGAAAGTCCTCTGAAATGCAATCATGAGAGCTTTACATTTTAGCAACATCCATCGTTGGTCTTCAACTTCTCCTTTTTGTTCCTATGCGATGACCGAGAACGTAACTGAGTGGATGCCTGATCCCTATGTGTCCTTCCTGGATGTTTTTTGGGGGTTTGAAAATTCTTGACCACCTCAGGCCTGGGTGAAGTACCAATGGATGACATTAACGACCGAAGCGATTAGTGATGTTCATGTAGACCAATTGTAAATTGGCCTCTCTTGCATCATATTTAATTCACATTCTTTCCCTCCACAAAACCGCGTAGATACACTATGCTAGTCATAAATATAAGCTAAAAATATTTATGTACATGTTTGTAATGAGAGCATTTAAGTAATTGTCGGCTCCCTTTACTTGCACATGATGGGTGTAATTTGCTGGATATCCCATTCACATTTCCACCTCATGTGATTTACATAGCGCAAAGTCTTGGTGCCATTTTGCATCACTTGCTCCAATTGCACGGTGTTGCCTTTGTGGGAGTTGTTTGACATAATCACCTAAGTCGTAGCAGACATCCATTGTGAGGAGACAACGTTGACATCTAGATACATTAGATAACTTCTACAAAACCTCGGTGAGTCTTATCTCGAATGACAGGATCCCCACCCAGAAGTAGTGTATGCTTTGAACTGACATTCCTTTCGAAGTTTGGAAGGATCTAGTAGACCTGTGGTTTCACATGATTCTTTTTTTTCCCATTCTCAAGCCATATGCTTAATGACAGCGTGTGCAATGTGCGTGCAAAATTTGGCAGTGAACAAAAGTCATCTGGACCCAAAATCATATTTTCCTCCATCATTTGCTCTCCAAGGTTGAGTTTTCTTCAACTTCATGCAGGGCCTACGACGTCGGGGGTGAATATTTCTTCTTGATGCTCGTCATTTGCAACTTTGCATCTGTGATCTGAACATACTTAAGCACATGTGGACCAAACATAAGCTTGAACCAAGTTCAGTCAATGGTCGAGATTTCAACGAAACTACGTGTCGTGGAGACTAAATATTGCGTTTCGTCTGCACACAATTTTTTTTTAATTCCACTTTCAAGCCATATGCTTAATGACAGCATATGCAATGTACGTGCAAAAATTGGGAGTAAACAATAGTCATCTGGACCCAAAACCGTAGTTTCTTCCCTCATTTGTACTCCAAAGTTAAGTTCTACAACTTCATGCACTCTTCATAGATAGTCTTAAAAAGTGAGCAAATATATATATATATATATATATATATATATATTTTCTTGGGTCCAATATTTTGCACAGATGTAGTGGTGCAAGGGTTGAATTCACAAAACAAATTTGAGTAAAAACAAAAATCATTACGTACCAGAAATCCCCAATCCTAGACCCCCAGGCTAGAGGGGTACTGCGACGTTCCAGCGACGTCCGGGGGTCGCAACGTCACCATTTCCCCTTGGCCGCCCAGCTCGACGGGGTATTGCGATGTCTTGTCGTCGCTAGGACGGCCTAGCGACGCTCCAGCAGGGCAGCGACGTTGGGGAGTCGCAAGGATGTCATTTCCCCCTTGGCCGCCACGTGGCGAGGGCACGCCACCTCGCGGGGGTTGCAACTGCTAGAAGTCGCCCGTCAGCGGTAATGCGACGGGCCTGCGACGTCCGGGAGTTGCAGAGAGGCCCTATTTAGTGTCTTTTTGCAAAGGTCATGGCAGAGGCCAGGGTCAATTGATCCCCTTATTCCAATTGTTATAATGCTTCTTCTCTCCTGCTGTATAACAGGGCCAGAGTTCTTTCTACCACCATTGGTGCCGATCCCAACAAACTTGACGGCCGCCGCCACATCCTCCTCCTCATCCCCTCAGGTGGGATGATGATTTTTTGCACATGCACATGTTTTTTTTTTATTCCGTTCCCAAGCCATATGCTTAATGACAGCATGTGCAATGCGTGTGCAAAAATTTGGGAGTGAACAAAAATCATTTGGATTGAAAACCATATTTTCTTCCCTCATTTGCACTCCCAAGTTGAGTTCTTTTCAACGTCATGCACTCTCCATAGAGAGTTCCGCAATAGTGAGCGAAGGAAACTCTTTGTTTTTTTTTTCGGATGTAGTGGTGTGGGGTTTGCATTCACAGAACAAAATAGAGCTAAAAAAAAAATCATTACGTAGGAAAAATCCGCAATCATAGATATTGTAAATGTAGGGGGTTGCGACCTCTAGGGGTCGCCTTGCGACGGTATTGCGACGACATTGCCATGCCCCAGCAGGTCTGCGACGGCGGGGAATCGCAATATCACCTTTTATGTGTCTTTGCAAATGTCATGGCAGAGGCCAAGCTGAATGGATCCATTGTTGCAAATCTTTTTATTCCTCCTTCTGTCCTACAATATAACAAGTCTATCTTGCATGTGGGAAACCGTGATCAACCCGGGCGGCCTTATTGTTAAAGACAAAGGGCAGGGAGAGGGGGTGGGGGCACTAGGAAAGGAAAAGGGAAGGGCCATGGGATTAGAGGGTTGAGGGTAGATTGCTTTGGCAATGGCTTTGGCAACATTGTTGTCTTTCAAACCAATTTCAAAGATTCTTTCTGTTGCATCGAGACCATGGTAACCAAATCGATTGAAGGGTTTCCAGGGGTAGTCTTGGTCAGCACTTGTAGAACAAGAACCATGTCTTCCAACATTCTTGCCCTCGTACAAAAACTCAACAATCCGAGAGTCACTTTTCGAGTCACAACTTGACTAGAATCATTCCTACAACTCCAAAGGATTTTTTTCATGGATTTTTCATTGATCAATCATATAAATAAGCTACATGCATGTACATGTACAATCAATCGAAGGGATGGGTACAGTTCTGTGCGAGAATTATTATGTAGCTTTGATTACGTGTCTAATCAACTTGAACATCATCATCCGGAGCTTCTTCGTCCTCATCAAGCTGCAAGTCTTCTTGCTCATCAGAGTCATTGTCATAAATGGCCTGGTCACCAAAAGACACATCTGAATCATCTTCCACCTCGGTTTCAATGACCATGTCTTCATCTTCTTCCCCGACATCCGCATCTGATGGAGCCTCATCATATAGGGTCCGGGATGCATTGTCCGGGGTGTCATCATTCTCTTGTACCCCCTCTATCCAACCTCGGCCAACATCATCGTCATCATGACCAGTCTCTTCCTCCTCCGCATTTGCCTCGCCCCATGTAGATCCCCGACCATGATAGATACGTCTTCCTCTTGGATGAGCATGCACAACCATCTTCCAATTTCCTGATCCGGAGAAGAAAACTTGCTCCATGTCTGAAGGCCATGAAAAAGGCTCGATGAGTAGATTCGAGCCTATCTGTATTGATGCGCATGAAACCACACTCGTCTTCCACTAGTGTTGCGGAGGGCCCCACAAGATGTGGCTGGAACCACCTTCCCTTGAAGATAAGAGGCTGGTGCCTTGTATACTGGAGTTGGAGTATGCTCTCAAGCTCTCCAATGTAGTTGAGTCTGCTCATGGTAGGTCGTGTATCTCCCTTGCCCCACACGGAGTCTTGCCAATATGAGGCACACGAGCCAAAATCAAACGTTGTTTTGCGCTTCATGTCAAGAGCACGAATGCGAAAATGACGACCATGAACCCAAACCGCCGTGTATGAGATCGCAAATTGAGAGGGGCCCCTTGCAATGTCTTGCACCAAATTTGAAACCACCTCACCTTTCGCAATGGTGTCCTCAACTTCAGTCCGAAGCCAATGGCGGAATGAACTTAGAGGCTGCAATTCCATGGGCAAATCTTGTGAAGAAACATTTCTACGCCGGCCCCTTGCTCGCGGAGCGCGTGTAGTCACCCTTGCATGGTTCCGCCTCCATGCAACCGTCTCCTCATGTCGTTGTTGAACAAGGTTATTGTATCTTGCCTCCCACTCATGTATGGATGGGGTGTTCTTCAGTTATATGAACTCATGCGCTTGGTTAATCACCATGATGGGTAATTTAACCCTCTTTGAATTTTTGGGCAAAACAATGTCATTGGTTCGTACATCCTCATCTTCCTTCCACATTGGAGGGGCTGCCTTATCCACCCTTGCCAAGTACTCCATGCAGTAGAACATAGCCTCTTGCATTGTATACCCCTCCGCCATGCTACCCTCCGGGTGTGCCATTTGTCTTACATGTGCTTTCAAAGTCTTCATGTATCGCTCAAGGTAGTACATCCACCGAGAATGAACGGGGCCGGCAATTGAAGTCTCTTCCACTACGTGCACTTGGATGTCAAAGAAGGAGGGAGGAAGGTGCATCTCCAACATACACATGACCACCGCCGCCTCCTTCTTCATGCGTGGAAAGTCCGCTTCCTCCAGCTCTTTGGAGCAAATCCACCGGAACAAGGCTCCCAATCTATGGACTGTCTCATGAACCTCGGGAGTCAATGTCCCACGTACTGCAATGGGCAAGATGTCTTGCAATAGATTGTGGTAGTCATGAGACTTCAAACCATGGACCCCGTCTTCGTTGAATTTCATACGGAGGGATGACCCATAAACAGTTGGTGTTCGGACAGCTCCTATGGTGGCTATCACTTTCTTGTATTCCTCCTTTGTCCATTGCCAATGTGCGTGCCTATACTTCCACCGTACAACACCCTTTGGGTCCACACCATTTTCTTCGGCCCATAGATGGGGCATGCGACCCTGCTCCTCAAGTTCATTTCTAACACCGAGAGAATCTCCTTTCGCAGCCACTCCCTTCTTTGCCGGCGTGCCATGAAGAACACGAAAAAGGGACGAGCAAACATTCTTCTCAATATGCATGGGATCTAGAAGATGACGAATCTTCATGTCCTACATATATCCCCACCCACAAAATCTTACACGTCTATTTTGTCGTGAAAGTGACAATGAAATATTGATGGTGTTTTTGTGGAATATATACCGCCCAATATGGCAACTCGTAGAAGATTGAAAGCCGCTTCATGTCGGGCATCTCTACTTCACCGGACCCCTCCGGATGGGCCTCCTTCCATCGGTCTTCCCAAAAGTTCCCAGACGGTGTCACAGGTGGGGGACGTAACTCCACTTTGCCATCAAACAAGTGTTTGTCTCTTCTTCTCCAATGATGGCTAAAAGGAAGAAACTTGCGGTAGTTGGGATACACCATCTTGCAAAGATTGCTGGAGCTTTGTGCATCAAGTTCATCGCCACAATGCAGGCATGTGTGGTACCATTTAGTTCTCAACCCCGAGCAAACAGTAAGTCCTGTAGACATTCCGCCACATTAGCAAAGACAAAAAGTTTCCATGTGCATCTACCCCACTACGGTGCAGAAAATTGACGCCGTTACTTCAATCAATCCCAATCCTCATCAATATCCCTTGACATGTAAATGTACACGGGTTTCTCATGGGGAACAGAATATACCTGGATAATCATGCATTGTCCAAAGCAAGATGCCTCTCATATGAAAAGATTGTCGGGCCATATGGTCAATTGAAGCATCCAATGCCGGCACCCCCCTCCATAGTTCCTTAAGTTCATCAACTAGAGGTCGCAAATACGTGTCCATGTGTTTCACTTGTTTTTTCCCTATCTGACATTCACATCATTGTTTCAATGCTCCACCATGAAATTTATACTTCATAATGAATGACACATCTTACTCCATCATTACGTCACTCATCAATCTTCCATCGGAATTGCGCCAAAGAGAAGAAGATTAATGTAAAATCCAAAGAAATAATAAGCATGAAATGGGAACACTCACCCGGTACAATGGCAGCCAACATGATATGGCATTTTTTTTATTGAAAGATACAGAGGGATGTTGTAATTCACCATGGTCACCGGCCAAGCGGAATAACTACATGACTGGACAGAGTATGGGTTGACCCCATCCGAGGAGAAGCCGAGGCGGACATGTCGTGGGTCCTCCAAGAGAAAAGGCCACATCTCTTCAGTATGCCTCCATGCTTGTGAATCTTGTGGCCCGCACACCTTTCCCGGGGGGCTCCGATGCAAGGCGTGCCATCTCATCAGTTTTGCCAATGAGGGGCTTCAGTAGTGTGCCTGCAGTCGCGGGATGATTGGAAAGTAATGCATTTTCTGGCACCATCCCCATGTCGGTCCCATATCATAATCAGTGTCATTAATATCTCTAAATAAAACCTTACGTCTTGTAGCAGTTGCAAAAAGGTAGAATGCAATATACAAGTGTATTGTGGCGCGGGTATACCTTGCGCGAGGCTTTCTTCCCTTGAACATCATCCCAATATCGGTCTTTGTTGCACTTTGGACACTTGGTGAGTTTTGCATCCTCTCCGTAGTACAGGGTCTTATCACATGGACATGCATGAAAAATCTTATAGCCCATTCCTACAGCATCCAAGGTTGCTTTTGCCTCTTTTCTTGATCGTGGCATTCTCGGCTTCAAATGTGGGGCAAGGATGTAGTCCGTAATAGTCCGCATTATGGCGGACATACCCACATTGCTTATGCCAAACCGGATTTGCAAATTCAGCAACAACCAGATGGTTGAAAGTCTACTCACTTTGGCCCCTTCGTATAAGGGAGTTTTAGCTTCTTTTTCCATGTCATTCAAAGAGTCAGTGTCCTCATCTACCATCTGATGCGTTAAGAGGTCCTCCATTGCTGCCACATCCTCATGCATAATTCCATTGTCATTGTTGTCCTCACCATCGGAGACCGCCATGTCAGACGGGGTCGGGTCCCTTTGACACGCACCCCCTTCCGAATGAACAAAATCTCGGTTCATGACAAGATCATGAACTTCATGAATTAACGTCGTGGGGTTGTGGCCGACATCCTAAGATGCCAAAAACAACCATGTCATTATCAGTTTCTATACATGGCGTTGTTCATTATCATATGGGATAAAACCCAAAGTACACATTATACACACGAGGGGAATACATACATTGCTTCACCACATGAATGAGACACTATATAATTCAAAATACCCTAATTCACATATAACGTCCACCCAAACTCCCTTGAATATAGCATGAAAAAGTGTACCCAAATACACATCAATGCCTATGTATATATATACACGGTGGAGGAAGCCACCTCAAGGTACAAAATGTCTTCTTACGTCCATCTACACATGATGAAACTCGGCTAACGCCTAAAGTCATACTATGCAAACAACTCCTCTTCAGCCCTAATGGTCCTCCTCGCACATGTCATCACAAAAGTGGCGATGTTAGGGTCCAATCTACTATCCCCATCATGGCGCTCATCCCAAAACACGTTGGCGGTGTGGCCCGGCGGTAAGGTAACTGAACTGTTGATGAGCCCAGCCACGTTGCTGTACACATCGGGGTTTCCGTCACAATAAATATGGGCTTTGCGGCCCAAATTTCTCGCCCTTACATCATTGTCGTTCACAACAAGGATGTAAGGATGGATCAAGGACCCTGCAAGGCCGTGTGTCTGCAATAATTGCCACTCCCGGTGGGTGTACCTCGGCCCAAAATAGGGGAACAAATCCACAGAATCTTCTCATCTCCCCAAAACTACATCCTCCATCAAAAAAAGTCCGCAACCCATACTAGGGTCCATTGCCTCTATCACGCAATACATGCGACCCCAAAAAAGAAAGGGCTCACCCTCGGGAATCGGAACTGGACAAGGCACAAGACATTGGTAGAAATGGGGTTGGACTCCCATCGTGAATAGCTCCCTAGCACCACGATGACGTATGGTGCCGTCATCAAGCCGGCGAAGGCGCGGACCAACCATGCGAAACAACTTCGATCCACCTCTCCTAGGGGGCGGTGCCCGTCCATCACTTCGGGGGCCCTCCTCCCGGAGTGGGAACCTAGTGAACCATTGGTCCCAGTTACACAGTCCCCAAAGGTGGTGGGATCCATCCGGATTCTGCCGGAGGACCCGGATACGGACTCGGTGGCGGCTGTGGTCTCGGCAATGGAGGGGAAGGGACACGTAGGTTGGTATGAGGGATCTCGCGTGGAGGTAGTACCGGGCGAGATAGCCGGGATGTCGATGGTGATGAGGAAATAACATGTACAATAGGAGGAACGGACGATGCGGATGATGGTGATGATGGGGGTGCCGATGTCGAGGATGACGAATGTGTGTGCGTAGGTGGCAAGCGCCTGGCCCGGTGCCCAAAAATAGAAAAACACGCATCGTACCCCACTACCTCACAAACTGCATCTACGTCATGGTGCGAGAAAAAAGGTAAGAGGCCTCTTCAACTCACCCTTGCGCCAGAGCTGCAATGCCATTGCGATTGCCGTGTGATGTCCCCCTGAGGCAGCGACGCCCGTGCGATTCCCCAACGTTGCAGCGGATCCTCCTCTTGCCAAGGTGGCCGCCCTTCTCTCCCCTTCTCTCTCCCCTTCGCGAAGGCGCCTGATCGCCGCCAATGTTTTCCGGTGGGGTCGCCACACTGGCGCGCCGCGGCTGCACCGACCGCCTCTCACTCCCCCTCTCAATCTCTCTATCTTATCTCTCTCTCCCTCACCCTCCTCCTCTCACTCTTCCTCCCTCCCCTCCCTCCATCCCTACTTTGTTTTTTTTAGCTCTCGAGCTCTCCCGGGCGCAACTACCCCCGCGCGTCGGAGCGTTTTCTGGTGGCGGTGACGCAACACTGACGCGCCACAGCGTTCAAACGCGCGCGCGCCCTCTCTCTCCGTCCCATTCTCTCTCTCTCACTCTTCCACTCGCCCTAATCTCTCTCCCTCACACTCTCTCTCGCTTTCTCTCTCGCTCTTCTCTCTCTTTTTGTTTTTTTTGTTGTTGTTTGAGCGAGCTGGGAGCGCGCCCCCGCGACCTGCTAGTGGAGCGCCAGCGGAATGCCAGCTCCGCGGGAGGGACCGCCAACGTGAAGGAGCTGCCGCGTGAGGGAGCTGCCCTCCCTCGATGTTCTCTCTCTCTCATTCTCCCTCTCAGCTCTCACTCTCTCTCTCGCCTTAATCTCTCTCCCTCGCTCTCTCTCTCCCTCTTCTCCCTCATTTTTATTTTATTTTTGGCTGTTTGAGCGAGGGAGCGTGCCCACACGACCTGGTGGCGGAGCGCCAGCGCCGCGGGAGGGACCACCAGCGTGAAGGAGCTGCTGCGTGAGGCACCCAACTGCAGGTAAGCAGCCATGCATTTCTGATCTTCATAATGAGAGATTTCAGTGAGAGATTGGGTTCCACGGAGTAGAGAGTGGAATCCCCACGGATCTCATAGTATATAGGACAATGGAAGAAGTGTTCTTCAGTTTCAATTTCATGGAGAGAGAGGGAGAGAGAGAAAGAGAGGAAGAGATTTACCTTTTTTTTTTGGGAGCTGCATAAAGGAGAGGGAGAGAGAGGGAGAGGGACAGACGGGAGAGAGGGAGGGAGAGGGATAGAGGGGGCCAAGAAAATAAAAAAAGAATGTGGTGGGGGGGTGACTGAGCAGCAGCAGCTCAGCCCCTCTCTGGTTTTTTTTCTTTTGTGAGCAGCAGAAAAGAGAGGGACAGGGAGAGAGGAAGGAGAGAGACGGAGAAATGAGGAAAAAATAAATAAAATGGGAGGGGTGACTGAGCAGCTGCAACTGCTCAGTCACTCCGGGCCCCCCCACCTTCTGATTTATTTATTTTTTCCCTCCTCACTCCCTCTTTCTCCTTCTTTCTCCACATCTTGATGGGACAGAGGGAGAGATGAGGGAAAGAAAATAAAAAAGAAGGTGGGGGGGGGGGGGGGAGTGACTGAGCAACTGCAGATGGGACAGAGGGACAGATGAGGGAAGATACTTTTTGTCATGTCAAGACAAAGACAATATCCCTAGGGTCGTTGTCATGAAAGAATAATCAAACATATCAGCCACTTAACAGTGACACCATCCATCAATCATCAAGCTTAGAAAATCCAGAATTACATCCATGCACAGTAATGTGTTCATGTCAGTATTATTCATAACCCAAAGAGTATGCCACTGAAGTAGCTAGATTAGATATAGATGTCAAACGAGATACCGTAATCACAACTTTGGGGAGCCTGCGAGGAAAAATGATAAGTAGTTTCTACCGTCCGAGCTGCCATCTAGACTGGGTTGTTGGGTGAAGCAAAGTCTCCTTGCAAGCAGGGTGCAGGCAGTTGGAACCCATCATAGTTGTACATGGCCTTGGGAGTCAGCCCTTGGGATCAAGCTTGTCAAATAAGGTAATCGATGAGTCCGCTGTAGGTATCAATGAGATGAAAACACTGGTCAACAGAGGACGTAGAAGGGACGGGACGTTTGGACCTCGGTTGGTATGATCGTGTCGATCTAATTCCTGGAGAGTGCATGTCGAATTTAGGGCCATCACGCTTTCTGGTCCAAGTCCAGACTCCAGACATCTTGAACATGAGGTCAATGGACTAACAGAGATGCGGACGTCCAGATTCATAGTGCACAGTTTCTGAAGTGAGAGCTGCTGATAGCTTCACGTCAATCCTGCACGTCTGACTTATCACACTCTCTGACTCGGAAAAGTAGTAAAACCCTCTAAAGCTGGTTTTCTTCTAGATCTTAGTGACATATCTGTTCCCGACTAACTGGTCGAAGAAATGTAGAGACTTCATGCTCTTGAAAATGAGTGCTTCAGAATAAAATGCTTGTAGATCCATGGGTAACCCGTTCTTCTTCAAGCCAGGTCGTTGGCTTCCATCACTGCCTCCTTTTGGGAAACTGGAACCAGACAACAGTAACCTCCTGCACTAATAACTTGCTCCAATATGATCGCCCGGTGTTCCGGCGTCGACATCAAGCGCGGGCCAGCAAGAGCGCATGGGAGGGCGTAGGAGGAGCTGACCTGGCAGCGGGGCCAGCCAGCAGCCCAGGCCGGGCATGAGGACGGGAGTCCGGGCCCGCGGCATTATCCTAGAAGGGCTTGGGACATAGTGCCAAGGTGGGGCCACCCTTCAACACTAGGTGAGGGATTGCCAACATGATAGCACCGACGTTCCCCTCAGTTAGTAAGTTAGTACCTACTTTGCAACTTACATTGCAGTTTATTCCCGTGACTAATCTTGGGAGCTTAGCCAATGTTGTGGCAACAAGAAAGTCTTGCCAGCTGGAGCAAACAGAGTTAGTTTTCATTAACTTTGTAAGGAAAACTTTGCAGATCCTGTCCCAGATGGCAAGCCTTACATTCGCCACATTTGAAGGCTAGTTGTGACTTGTGACCATCAACAGTGAGTGAGTATAGGTAGGTCACAAGGAGTTTTTTGCTACATTTATATATTTCATTGCCTCGTGATGCCAATTTGAGGATGAGAGATCACATTATCCTTAGTCGAGCACACGCACATGCTGATGTACACAACAATGACAACATAACAACATACAAAGCGTCAGTAGAAAAACAAAAAACGCCCTTAAAGAGCATATACCTAGTGCATCCACAATGTCACCCTTCCGATGGGACAATTTCAGTGAGATAATTTGGCAAATAAAAACACTACTACCAAGGCTTGAACCTGGTGCCGCCAATTGATCATTGAGGGTGTGGGAATTCTCCCATAGCCTTTGCAAAACCCCCTTCCCCCAAAACAAAAAGTGTAGCGGTGGCCCACAAAGTGAGGGGAAGAAAGGTCATAGCTTTGCAAATGAGCACCGCCAATGTTGCAAAGGTTACTCAGATTCACTTGGTTTATATTTATGAGATGTATATATATATGCACGATGTGTGGATGTTTATCATGTTTCTCTTCTGTTACTGTTAGGAACTGTGGGTTGTGGGGGGAGCTGAATAGGGAGGTGCGGCATGGGTGGTCAGCTGGATTCAGGGCCATAAAGGAAGAGTTCAATAATGGTGGGAGGAGACTCTGTCAAGGGAAAGGTGATTGGATCCACCTGCAGGGAAGGGGACTGCTCCAGAGATGATGCAATGAAGCAGCGCCAAGTCAGCTTTCGTGCTCCAAGGCATGGCTTGTGCTGCTCCTCTGGCAGGCTGCTTGATTGAACCTCAACCTCGGTTTCAACTTTTGTTTGTTCCCCCCCAACACAGCCTGGCTTTCCTTACTAACCTCCACCAGATGAGGGAGGGAGATGAAGTAGTGGTTGACTCTGTGTACCCCAGCCCGGGCAACGCCTCCCCGTGGGGCCCACCTTCCTTCCTCTTTTGGGCGCTGTGATTTTACTGTAATCTCACTCTGTAGATCTTCACTTTGTCATTTTCCATCCCACTTTAAATATTCCCCTTCTCCAATCACTAATAAAGTGGCATGAACATTCTTCAGTGTTCAATTTCTAATGAACAATATTCCTTGGTGAGGAAGGAGATTCTTTTTGGAATCCTCTAAGCAGGTGGCAGATTACCCTACTCCGCAATTGATTATTAAGTCACACAAGCAAGGGATGTACACTTTGCTAATGGGTGAACTAAGGACCCATAGTTAATAAGCTTACACATAACAGCTAGTTCATTTGATAATGAGAGTTTAGACACGGTAAGCTTAAGCGCCCTTCAATCAACTATCGAATGAAGATGTGTGACAAAACCCAGTTGCAATTCAGTTGTTTATTAAATGAAAGAATTTCAGCGGCTGTGAAGATGCAGGGCCCCTACCTACAACAAAGCAGTCACACCTACCCATTGTGTTGGCTCCCTCAACCATTGGATCTCTCCACTTGACGATCCCGGCCGGTCGATGGAGTAACAAGGACAGGCTGTCAATATGCCCAATAAAGAATACAGATGTGAAGACTCTTGTTAGCATTGCAACTATCCTTACTGAGAGAACATTGCTAAACTCCTCACAACGTTGCATGTGGTAGAGTGTGTATTTTTCCCCGTCTGACGCAGTGGAATGATAACCCACTTCCCCTCTTGTGATGCTCCGGATTTCATCTCACAACCGAGTCTGCAGTCTGTCACTAGATATTGACAGATGCCATTGATTGACATAAGATGCCACAGTAGGGTGTGCTGTGGTGGCATAGGATCCTCTTCTACCATGTGTGACTAGTATACGAAAGTTATTCATAACAGTTAGAGCCTACGTAATGAGGAATCTACCTGCAGATTAGCAAATGGATCAAGGAAAGGCGAGCAAATGAAGCACGATGGGTGTTATAATTACTGTTGCAGGGGGTGACCAAATGAGGGAGTTGGTATAGTTAAATAAAAAGGGGGAAAGCAGAGGTAGATCCAAGCTGTAACTAGAGGGAGAGGTGGATGGGGAGGATAGGCTGGAAGAGCTTAACGAGGGTAGATCAGAGTGATGCTTACTGGCTGTGGGTTGATAAAACTGTGACTAGACCAAAGACATGGGAGAATATACTTTTCTCATGGGTTTACTGGAATAGCAGAAACTGAGGGGGAGACAACTGTCTGGTAATAAGTACTAGATTAGTGGGCACCGAGAAGGGGATACAGAAAGTGCAGAGGTAAGTGGGATGAGGAAAGGAAAGAGGGAGGAAGAGAGGAGCAGGAGTGGTAAGAACGTAGAGAGCGATCTAGGGTTGTCACTGGTCACAGCAAAGGGACCCATTGCCACCAAGGGGGATTGTGCTTTTATATCGAGTCCTATTCCCGTGTGCCTGACCCATCTCTGACCCCTCTCTTCTTCGCTGGAGAGGATGCTTCCTCGGTGCTGCTTCAGGGATTCCTGCTCGGTGTGTTTTGATGGATTCTTCCAAGTGTGGTGAGTCTGTGTGGGTGTTGTACATCAGCGATATCTTAGCGTTCGGGTCGCTGGGCGATGCTGATGGTGATGAAAAGCAGGAAGGGATTCTGGAGGTGGAAATGGCAGCTGGGACTGGAATCACAGCACCGTTGCATTTACTCAGCTCAACCTGCTCACATCGCCAATGAGCATTGTTGTTGAACCTTGTGTGCTTTGCTTGGCTTGTGTTGATCTTTGTGCACCAGGAAATTCACTGCCCCCTCCCCCCTCTATCTCTCTCTCTTCTCTCCCTCTCTCTTACATATCGGTGCATTGGCTTGAGTTGAGGGGGGTGGGAGGCTCTCATGTCGGGGTCTCTCCAGTGGAAGGCATTCAGGCATAGAAAATGCAACGCACAACAGGGCTGCAGACCAGCAGCGGCGGGAGTAGACAGAAGTGAAGCAGGGGCGGTCTCTCAGGGAGGGATGCTTTGCTTAATAAGTTTCCGAGAGTTATCCCTGCGTAGACTCGTGCGATTTTGACTGAGGACGGAAGCAGCTCGAGTGCGACGGTTTACGTCAATAATGTTGGAGAGGAAGCAGGCAGCAGCTTGGAAGGGGCCCGTGTTTATACAGTGAGACGTAAGTACCAGTGAGGCAGTGCAGTGTGCAGGACTGGCTCACAATGCAGGTCCACATATCACCCAGCATGCGTCGGATCACCATATCCACAACACCTGGATTCTTGGATCCCATGAAGATGAAGGGTGCTGTGCGCTATCTGAGCTATCGCTGCCTCTTCTGGAGCATGCTTCTCCTTGTGTTCCTTCTACCATTCTTTTTCATCACCACCGCTCTCGTCACTCTTGAAGGCGTCAACAAGTGCTCTTCTCTTGGTATGTGTTTTCTCCACACATCAGGCCAGACTTACTTCCTGTCTGTTTGTAGACCCTCCTGCCCATATGCCCTCTTCACCTCTTTGTGTTCCTTTGGCCGGCTGTCTCTGCATATATATGCATCCAAACAGTGCTACATGCTTGGAACAGGTTGTATGGCGAGTAATGTGGCTCTCTCTCTCTCTCTCAGACACACACAGATATCCTTTGAGTTTGTCACGCAATTTTGTCTAGTTAGGCAGGCTTCGCCCCTGTAAACCAGTTGGCTAAAAAAAACACATAGTTGCAGGTGCAGATGGTATGTAATGGTGCCAAGTGTTTCTGATCTACTGCATTGTGCTCCTCAGATTGTTTTGGAAGGAAGATTGGACCCAGATTACCATGGAAAAGACATACAACACCGGTAAGTAACACAATCTTCTCATGGCTCATTCCTTGCATTGCTTCTGCTCAAAGTGTGGTCACTGATTTCAAGGATGGTCCAAAAGGCTACTGAACTTGCTCTTGCTTCGAGGAGAGTTGGTAGCTTGACGTATGTGTGTCCTTGTGGGTGTTAGCAGAAGCCACCAGATCGATACTCAGTGCTACTGGATTCACATACTAACTTGGACGAAGTACCAGAATCTATGGAAGCCTTGGTGAAGGTAGCTCGTGCCAAGCACTATGACACACAAACGCTGATGAACCACTTGAAGGCCATGGTGTGTCCTTGTAGCCCTTTGTTTGTTGAATGTCACTTTCGGTGTGGAAGGGTGTGCATCTGGCTTGCGGTAACTGATGCAAGAGGTGCAGGTGGAGGCCAATGAGGAGCGAGTACGTGCAGCGAAGCTGCAGGAGGCACTTTACCGACACTATGCGAGCAGTGGGGTTCCAAAGGGCTTACACTGCCTGGCACTGAAGCTCACAGGGGAGTATTCCAGCAATGCACGTGCGCGCCAGGACCTGCCCTCCCCAGACCTGGCACCACGACTTACCGACCCGCTGCTGCACCACCTAGTGCTAGCCACTGACAATGTGCTGGCTGCTTCAGTGGTTGTATCCTCCACTGTACACAATGCAGCGGAGCCTGGCAAAATTGTGTTCCATGTTATCACTGACAAAAAGACTTATGCTGCAATGCATGCCTGGTTCTCTCTCAATACGTTGGCTCCTGCAATTGTGGAGGTGAAAGGGGTGCACCAGTTCCAGTGGCTGACACGAGACAATGTGCCAGTGCTTGAAGCAATGGAGACATCACAGGACATAAAGTGGTACTACCATGGTGACCATGCAGCAGGCACAAATATCAGCCAGTACTCCCCCACAATCCTGGCCGCCTACCTGCAGGCTCGATCTCCGAAATATATCTCCATCATGAATCACCTGCGAATCTACCTCCCTGCGGTTGGTGTTTCCTCTCGCTCTTGTTCAACTGTGCATTCTTTGTTGGAAATGGTAACTGATCAGAACTACAGTGCTGACAGGGCTCCGATTTCTTTTCTGGTAGGCGAAATCCTAACAGCCTCCTGCAGTATATCTCTTTCTTGTGAGACTTTTCTATGTTTGTTCTCACTTGAAGGAATTTGCTTGGTATTTGTGGCAGCTCTTCCCGGAGCTTGAGAAGGTAGTGTTTCTGGATGATGATGTGGTAGTGCAACATGACCTGAGCCCGCTGTGGGAGATGGATCTTCATGGTAAGGTGAATGGCGCAGTGGAGACTTGCCATGGCTCGGACGCCTGGGTGATGTCCAAAACTTTCAAAAACTATTTCAATTTCTCACATCCACTCGTGGCCCAGACATTTGATCCCGACAAGTGTGCATGGGCTTATGGTATGAATGTATTTGACCTGCGTGCCTGGCGCCAAGCTGACATCACGCGCGTCTATCACTACTGGCAAAAACAGGTAGTTTTCTCCCAGCTATACTTTCCTGTGGTCCTTTCATTTCATGGCTGTTACTTGCATATATATTGAATGCACATGTTGTTTTGCTTCATATCTCGAGAAAGATAGACACCCAGAGGGAGAAGATTGGAAGAGATAGGTGGCACATTTTCTCAAAACGTTGGCAATGATTATGGCATAGCATTAGCCACTGCATTGCTTGGGGATCTGCAATTGCTGCTGAGTAGCGGCATGTGGATATCTCACCCAGATCATGCAATCTTTTCATTGACAACACTGACACTAGACCCTCTCTCTTTTCTCCTAGCTTTTAAAACATCTGACAGGGTTCACTGGATGTCACTATATAGTAATGGCATAATTCCAATATAGGTAATCTTGGATAACAACATGAATTCCACTCACCGCTCACGCAAGGAGTGTCCAAATGCAGGAGGTTGATTTATAAAATGCATTCATCATGGAACACCTTCTTCACTCCTTGTCAAACCAATGATCCCAGAATTAAAGTGGTCAGGTGGTGGTGTATGCAGAACCTTCATTTGAATTTGACACTATGGAGATTGGGAACGCTGCCGCCAGCCCTAATAGCATTTGATGGTAATGTGCACCCAATTCCAGCTGATTGGCACATGTTGGGCCTGGGCTACAATACCAAAACCAATCTAGCTTCTATCCCGCATGCAGCTGTTATCCATTACAACGGACAAGCGAAACCATGGTTGGACATTGCCTTTCCTGAGCTAAGACCATTCTGGACGAAGTATGTCAATTACTCCAATGAGTTCATCAGGCAGTGTAATATTTTGGAGAGACCATAGCCATGTGTTCTTCCTCTCTCCCGAGTTGGCCCTCAGCCAAATGTCCAAGATAAGTGCAACCCTTCCCCACCTTGTCCCTTCTCGCCCATCTGCCTGATAGGAACCCATTTTGGGGGGCCATGACCAAAAGTCTCAGGAGCAGAAAAGCTAGGTATGTGGCTTAAACACAGTAGCTATTGCTGGATGTGTAAGCAAGCAAGCCTTCAACACATCAATGCAGCAAGGAATCTAAGCCAGTAGGGTGGCTTACCATACCACTGATGAAAGAAGCAGCTGTGCCTCTTTGCACATTCTTTGTACAGGTAGGGTGAAGGGGGCTGCTGGCAGGCCCTGCGAGGGTGTCTTGGTGATATTCTTGTCACATTATTGCAACACCCGTGGGAACCGAACTGTTGCAAATAATTGATTTTTTGCAATAAGGTCAGGAAGATCATTCATTGAACAGGGTGTTATGGCCGGTACTTTACCGAGTTCATTTATGTTGAGTAGAACACTTCCAAATTGGAGATGTGCAACACCTTTGTGCTTTTATTTGGTGCCAATGCCACCCTTATAAATACAACATTGTTGATCTACCGCCTCTTATCCCTGATAGCCATTTATATGACAAGTGATGGTCACCTTATTGCAATCCTGAAGATTTCTCTCTTTCAGACAATGGAAGGTTGTAGGGAGCCGGGCAACACCCCTTGCTTATACTGAAGTGGCATATTCTGAGCGGTGTATGGAAGTGGAACATGTGAAGGCAGAGGCAGCTGGTTATTGCGGTGCAAAGTCTTTGAACAGGACGAAGTAAAAGACAAATCAATACTGGAGAAGAGAATAGGCTGAGAAATCTCCATGAACGATAAATTCCTGCAGGGCGTCGATGGAAGTTCCTTTTTGGGGAGAGTCGGCGCTCCTGCTACTACTCCACGCCAATATGACAAGGATGATGATCTCTGTCTTTGTAGGCCTGTTAAATAGACTAGTAGACGAGACCTCTTAATATTGAATCCGTGTCCTGGCCACCGGACTCATGGATGCTAGGGTGCGGCCACTGTAGCTCTTATTTCTGAATCCTGTAGGGCTCCTTCTTCCGTCTTTCTGACTGATTAGCATGACCCGAATACCCTAACCTAACCATTAACACTGAAATCATAATTGTTCTGGACGTTACCTGGGTCCAATTTGTCTTCGCTCTTGTGGATGTCGTGGTTGATGCTCATTGCGGTCTCATAGGAAACTCTCGACACTACCTTTTTAATGAACAGCTCCACATCTTTGAGCGATTCGCCTAGAAGTTGTGTTTGTAAAAGCTCACGGCTGCCGGCTGCCGGGAATTGTCTTGAGTGTGAAATGTTGGGTCGGGAGGCGCTCGATTGATGGGGACAGGGATGTGCCAAATGCTGCACCCATGCTGATCTCTCCTCGACCCACCCAAATCTGACACTCCCATCACAGACCTCCACATCCGGTACAGTTAAACCTCATCCCTGTAAAAACTCGTGGCTGTACACTATCGTAACAATATCGCGTCTGTAAAGGAGCTATGTAGCAGGTGTTCCTCTGCACCCACCCAAATTGATCTTTCACCTTCAACATTGATCATCTTTTGGCGAGTTGCGGCCGAAGGTTAATTTCTACAATTTTAGGCAGCGATAGATAGGCATGAAAACTTGGAAATTTGACGCAGATCAGGTAGGAGCCAGAAAACCATGCTGTTGACGAGTAAGCAGGTGAGGCAGGGAAGTACAAGTGCGTGACCTAAACCTATTACCTAGTAGTAAAGTAGCCTTGTTTTCTTTTCTTTTGGGGCCCTGCATCTGCAGAGCCCCCTAGCTAGTAATAAGCTACTAATTTAGTAAGTAATTACTTAAGTAGGAAGAGCCCAGCTCTCCTATATATACCCTGTGAGGGTGGTGGGACCCTTTTAGAAGGGTGAGACACGTGGAAGACCCTAATCAGGCCCACTCCCACCACTTGACATCTGTCCCCAATTTAATAGGTATCACCATCCCCTATTTAATAGCTATCAGCTTCCTGCCGTCTTTTTTCGGACCCTTCATTTCGTTAATTAATACAGGTGACCTATTACATTGGCCCCCTCTTTTAACTCCTGGACCACGCTAATTCCTGGACCACTCTAGAATTAAGAGCCCGAATGAAACATATTTACATATTGGAAGACAATAGGAATAATGTAAGAACTCAATGGACGCGTGCGAGCTGACGGTACTTTTACCGGATGCCGGTAGCCTGGGCTCCTCCGGCGGGCCCCTGTCAAATCCTCCCCACCCACTCTTACCTATTCTAGCGACAACCGACCGAAGGTCGGAAGCTTAAGTAGTTTAGCGTAGAGCAGGAATAGGGTGCCATCGTCGTCATGTTTCGTCGCCACATCATTGTCGTCAATTTTTTGGAATCTGCCCGAACTGCCCATGTCCCGCACCTCACTTCGGTAAGCTCCCCTTCAAGTCATAGTTACTTGCTTTGATGCGCGCGCCTAACTCCCAACCTGACCGTCGGGCCAACTCGGAGCTTCGGCTGCTCACCGGGACATAACGGTCCCCCCTTTCTCCCCCAACAGACCCTCCACCAATTTGGGCCTAGTGGAAATTCTCTTTGGTAGTTGGCAGTCCGGAATAGCTCCCCACTTCCTGGTCGCTTTCCGTCTCGCTCGCTTACTCACTAGTTTTTGGTCACCAACGGGCTTGCACCGTTCTCGGGGTTACTACTCCATATATATACTTCTGTGACTGTCCGCGGGGGTTTTACAAACAACCATGCCATTTTATGGCGAACCACCACAAAGACCCTCGATTCCCGATGATGAGTCGCGGTGAGTCTTGGCCCACCCACCACGGCCCCATTGGACCGTGGTGAGTCCCAAGACTCCCCACGACTCCCACCACAAGGTCTCCGCCCCATGGTGAGTCCTATGTCACCCCCACTAAGTCCCACTAAGCTACCACCACCCCTTGTGGAGCCACCCCCACCACAACCCCGTGTGCGGGGCTCCACCTAGTGAACGCCTCTGCCTCCTTGAGCGCCTTGGGCACTCAAGGGTGCTTCAACCCCCCGTACCTATTGCTGCCACCGCCCCCACCACAGGGGCAGCCCCTCTGCGTCCCGACCCCCCTGCCCTCAAGGTAAAGGGCCGTGACAGCCCACCCGAGAAAACCCCAAAAGAACTCGTTACGCCCCGTTTTTCGGATCCTGCCCGGACTGCTCAATTCTTGAACTTCTTGAACTTCCTAAACGGCTCAGCTGCCCAGTCATGGCGTTCACAAAGAATCCCCAAGTCCATCTTTGAAGAGCCCACAAAGTATGTCCTCTGGATTGAGAGTTTTTGGATGGTTGAGTCCTCATTGGCTGAAAATATAGATAGCTGCCATAATAGAAGGAGTACTCTGTGGCAATGGTTCCACTATTGACATACAGCATGCAGCTCCAGTCCAATAATACAATGGGTACTGTCCTGACAATTCATGTTATGTTCATGAGAAGACTAGGCCCGAGCACATGCACTTTTGCAAACTCCCGTTCGCCTGGCGAATTCGCCACTGGCGGGCCCTCCGCCATGCTACCCTCCGGGTGCGCCATTTGTCTTACAAATCCTTTCAAAGTCTTCATATAACGCTCAAGGAAGTACATCCACCGAGAATGAATGGGGCCGGCAATCGAAACCTCTTCCACTAAGTGCACTACCAAGTGCATTTGGATATCAAAGAAGGAGGGAGGAAGGTGCATCTCCAACATACACATTACCTCCGCCGCCTCCTTCTTCATGCGTGGAAAATCTGCTTCCTCCAACTCTTTGGAGCAAATCCACCGAAACAAGCCTCCCAATCTATAGATTGTCTCATGAACCTCGGGAGTCAATGTCCCACGTACTGCAATGGGCAAGATGTCTTGCAATAGATTGTGGTAGTCATGAGACTTCAAACCATGGACCCCGTCTTCTTCGCTGAACTTCGTACGGAGGAATGACCCATAACCAGTTGGTGTTCGGACAACACTTATGGTGGCTATCACTTTCTTGTATTCCTCCTTTGTCCATTGCTAAGGTGCGTGCCTATACTTCCACCGTACAACACCCTTTGGGTCCACACCATTTTGTTCGACCCATAGATGGCGCATGCGACCTTGCTTCTCAAGCTCCTTTCTAACACCGAGATAATCTCCTTTTGCAGCCACTCCCTTATTTGCCGGCGTGCCATGAAGAACCCGAAAAATGGACGAGCAGACATTCTTCTCAATATGCATGGGATCTAGAAGATGGCGAATCTTCAGGTCCTACATATATCCCCACCCACAAATACTTATACAAAATTTTTTACGTGAAAGTGACAATGCAACGCATACCAAATGTACAATATCACATGCATGCATATGGATATTGACGGTGTTTTTGTGGAATATGTACCGCCCAATATGGCAACTCGTAGAAGATTGAAAGTCATTTCATGCCGGGCACGTCCACTTCACCGTCCATGCCCGCATGGGCCTCCTTCCATCGGTCCTCCCCAAACTGCCCGGACGGTATCATGGGGGGGGGGGACGTACTTCCTCTTTGTCATCAAATAAGTGTTTCTCTCTTCTTCTCCATCGATGGCTGATAGGAAGAAATTTGCGGTAGTTGGGATACACCAACTTGTGAAGATGGCGGGAGCTATGTGCATCAAGATCATCGCCACAATGCAAGCATGCATGGTACCCTTTGGTGCTTAGCCCCGAGCAAACAGTTAGTCCTGTACTACACATCCCGCCATATTAGCAAAAACAAAAAGTTGTCATGTGCATGGCCTATAATGCCATCTACCCCACTACGGTGCACAAGACTGTCGCCGCTACTTCAATCAATCCCAATCCTCATCGATATTATCCGGCATTGACAAGTGAATGTACGTGGTTTGTTCAATGTAATATACCTGGATAATCATGTATTGTCCAAAGCAAGATGCCTCTCATCTGAAAAGATTGTCTGACCATAGGATCAAGTGAAGCATCCAATGTCGGGACCCCCTTCCATAGCTCCTTAAGTTCATCAACAAGAGGTCGCAAGTACGTGTCTATGTTTGTCACTTGTTTTTTCCCTATGAGATATTCACATCATTATTTCAATGCTCCACCAATATGCAAATTATACTACAAAATGAATTACCCGTCTTACTCCATGATTATGTCACTCATCAATCTTGCATCCGAATTGCGTCAGAGATCAGAAGTTTAATGTAAAAAGGCAATAATAAACATGAAATGAGTACACTCACCTGGCACAATGGCAGCCAACATGATATGGTCTTTTTTAATTTAAAGATACGGAGGGATATTGTAATTCACCATGGTCATCGGCCAAATGGAATGACTACATGACTGGAGAGAATGGGTTGACCCCATCCGAGGAGAAGCCGAGGTGGACATGTCGTGGGTCCTCCAAGAGAAAAGGCCACATCTCTTCAATATGCCTCCATGCTTGTGAATCTTGTGGCCCGCACACCTTTCCTGGGAGGCGTGTCATCTCATGAGTCTGCCCAATTCGGGGCTTCGGTACTGTGCCTTCAATCGCGGGATGATCGGAAAGTAATGCATTTTCTAGGATGAAATACCCCACGCCCCCCACATGTAATCATCCCATTAGCACACATAATACAACACCCTTATGTCTTTCACTTTATGCAGCATCTCCCTCATTTGGGCGTGAATGGTCAAAACCGAACGTCGCTCCTTCCACTCCTCACTCACTCTTTTCAAAACCACAATCAGATCTTGCATCAGTACTATTATCTAAACCCTAAACTTTGTGGAATACACTTTACATGCATTGAGAAGATTAAAGAAAGTAATCTCCATGCGAGGGGGAATGACGCTTATACCTTGCGTGGTACTTTTTTCCCTTGGACATCATCCCGATATCGGTCTTTCTTGCACTTTGGGCACTTGGTGAGACGCAAATCCTCTCCGTAGTATAGGGTTTTATCACATGGACATGCATGAAAAATCTTATAGCCCATCCCCACATAGTCCAAGACTTCGCGGGCCTCTTTCCGCGACCGTGACATCTTGGGTTTCAAGTGTGGAGCAAGGATATAGTCTGCAATAGTTCGCATTATGGCAGACATCCCAACATTACTTATGCCAAATCGAATTTGAAGATTGAGCAAAAGTAAGATTGTTGAAAGTCGACTCACTTTCGCCCCTTCGTACAAGGGAGTTCTTGCCTCCCTCTCCATGTCATTTGAGGGGGCCATTTCAGGATCATCGATTAGCCGGGTTCCCTCTTCATGGGATGCATCAGCGCCCACATGATGCATTAAGAGATCCGCCATGGCTTGCACATCCTCCTGGTTAATTCCATGCTCATTGTTGTTGTCATTGTCATTGTCATTGTCATCATCATCATCGTCGAGTACCGTGGGGGCGGCGTCTCGCCCACGACTCCCGCCTAATGTACTTGGGTTGTTTTCGAATGGGGTGCCAAGAGAAAGGACCGGGAAGGGATGGACAAAGTCCTGATACGAACAAATGAACATAGGGACATATATTATAATGTGTCCTTGCAACCATACAACTCATTATAAGCGAAATGCAAACAACAACCTTCAATGTGTGCGTGCATCAAATATGTCATTCAATAATTACATGTATGTGCGCAACGTACAAGCACGCAGAATTTCAAACCCAAACAAAATCATTTGCCCCCCCCAATAACGCATTCACCTTATCAACCAATTTTTGTTTATTAATGTGAAAGAAAATCCTCTCATGCCATTGCACCCAACAAACAGATGTGGCTCAAGCTTCATTTTTTCCTACATGTGCTTAAATATGTGTGCAACACCTGTACAAAGATCCAGCAGATTAAAAATAAAATAAAATAAATAAATAAAAATAAAAATAAAACATTTGTCTTCCCAACGACACACTCACCCTTGCACCAATTTTGAATTAAATCGAATTTAAATGAATTTAAAATAAATATTGCATTTAAAATATATGATTTGCGGTTTTGAGGAGCGTAATGATTTTATTTTTAGCTCTATTTTGTTATGTGACATTGGGCTTTGCACCACTACATCCATGCAAAAAATTGGACCAAAAAATAAATAAATAAAAATGGAATATGGCTTGAAAATGGAATAAAAAAAAAATCATGTGCAGGCGAAACGCAATTTTCTGTCTCTATGACACGTAGCTGCGTTCAACACTAGAATGACCCATTGAATCAACTTGGTTCAAGCTCATATTTGGTCCACATGTGCATAAGTATGTTTAGATCACATATGCAAAGTTGCAACCCACACGAGCAACAAGAAAAATATTTACATCAATCGATTAATCGGATGTATACAAAGTACATCATGAGAATATCTACAATGCCCCTCTACGCGATCCCTGTCTCAAAGGAACCTTATTTCTATCATACACATCCCACTCACGCTGTAATCGGAGGTCCCAATCATCCCGGGAGAACTCGTATGATGCAAATAGTTCGCTGCCAGCCCTAATAGTCATACTAGCACATGTCATCACAAACATGTGCATCCCCTCACAGTATACCGACGTATGACCACAAAAGCTCTCATGCCCATCGCTTCGCTCGCCCCATACTACATTAGTTCTCTTAGGATGACCAAAAGAACTGTTGACCAGCCCAGCAACATTGCCGAAGATGTCGGGGTCACCATCACAAAATCTGATCTCAATGGGAGACAACCCCAGTCTACGTACATCATGTCCGTTGACACACAAAATGTAGGGTAGGATGTATAGGGTTTCAAGGCGTAATGTACGGAACTCCGCGGAGGTGTAGTATGGACCATAGTAGGAAAACAAGTCCACCATGTTGTTTCTTCGAGGAGGAACCACAATATCATTGACCGTGAATAAACCCCGACCCATAGCAGGGTCTGTAGCGGCTCTGACACCATACCGTCTTCCCCAATACTCGAACTCCACATTTTCTCGGATGGGGGTGGGAGGATCGAGATGATTCCCCCAACAACGAGGCCGGATGGTCCTCAGTAACATAGTCTTATGCGCTTCCCATCAGGGGCGAGGATCTGGCTCAGGCCGCCCAAGCCGAAGGGGAGGAAACCTAGGGCGAAGCCGACCCCTCCTAGGGGTTCGGGGGGCACATGCACGTGGAGGTGGAGGTGGAGGTGGTGATGGTGGTGGAGGTAGAGGTGGTACTGCTAGCGGAGGAGATGAAAGTGGAGGTGGTTGAGGATGTAATGCCGGAGGTGCAGCCGAGGGTACAACGTCCAGATCAGGTACTACCAGAGGTGGATCAGGCAAAGAAACAGACGGGGGGGGGAGGAGGCCACAATCAGGGGGACCGCCTGAGGAAACTAGAGGGGGGGGTGGGCATGCTCGTCGCCGGCCATAACGCCTATGACATCTACGATATCCCTCGACCCTACGCATCTCATCTACGTGCTGCTGGGGGAACCAACTGGTCACATCGGGCACATGCTCTGGCACAAATTCTGCAAGTAAACCGGTGCGAAATGCCTCTAGTGCAATGTGATTGCGAGCTTGGGCATCAAGTCGTGGCTACAGTATGCGTACTGAACGACGCATCAATACTTATGTCGTAATTTGGATTTATGTATGCTTACCAATCATACTATATTATTAGATAAACCTAAATGTACCTTAAATGAATGTTAATGAGAGGGGTGGGAAAAACACTCACCTTTGCCGCATCCGCAATCTTGTTCTTCTTGTAATGTTTTTCGACAACATGCGGTCGCCGCCTCGGTAGTCTGGTGCCGCCCGGCAGTATCCGTTCCCAACACTTAGTGCACCAACACTCAATCATGTCGGGGGGGTCAAAGGTGGTCGTGGTTGGACGGGGTGGCCCGCGAGGGGGCGACCCGCGGCGCGCCCAACTCGATCCCGGAGTGTCAACATCCTCCGCATCACTTGAAATTTGGCCCTGGTCCCTTCTACAATTGTGTCCGGCAGCCTGTATTGGATCAGGTGCAATGGGTGGCTCCTCGCCACGAAAAACGGTCGCTTTAGGGCCACAATCGATATGTGGTACTACCTCCCCATCCTCGAGGGAGACGGGTCGATGATTCCTCACCATCGCATCCTAATTAACACACACCACCAGCACTTTCATTTCTCAAAAACCGTTGGCGAAAAAACCCTATGCCTCAGCCTCGGGGCTTTCAAAATTGGTAACCAAAGGCGGAGCATCCCTATGGTGCTAGAGAGCCCAAGACAATAAATTCTTCCTCACGTTCTATCTTCAGGATGCCCACACCATGGAAAACTTTGTTGAGACCCAAAGAAAGCAGGGAAGCAAGACAAACAGAAAAAGAACCTTTTTTTTTACTGTTTGGGGGAGAGTCGTCATCTCTCCACAAGCCTAACCGTGCAGGGAGGTCTCCGCCAGCACCACAACACTACTACCTTAACCAAAGCAAAGTCTTGCCAAGCACAAGAAAAAAGAGCTTGGTCTCAAAAGGTAGGGTTTACAAAGGGAGGGAGAGAGACTTCCTTGTTCTACCAAGACGCCGCCATTCATCAAAGATCCAGAGGAGGGCTCCTAGGAAACTTCATAAGCAAGCAGGTGGTACCTCCGCCATCACTACCGTGGTTCCCTTGTGCAGCAAAAAAACGGAGTCCAGTTAAGATTTTAAGAGATTTTTCATAGGTATCCAGCTTCGTTTACATCCACTCTTTCACGAGCGGCAAAAGAGTCATAGTGGCACAAGTAAGTAAACTTGCTAGCCCACTAAAAATGCATTTGTGGGCATTAGTGATCCACCGGTATTTTTTCTTGTGTAGTTTATAGATCCCCATGATGTATGGTAGATTAGAGGTTTCAGTGGATAGTTCAGGAATCATCCTTTCTAAATCATTAGTCAAGGAATCCCTGATTTCTGTGGGTGGAGTCCATACCTCATTTTGGATGCATGGCTTAAAGTCCTTACCCATCAGCCTGTGAAAGGCTTGTGTTTTGATATGCTTCACACACATGAAACAAACATTATTGTTAGCTTTGTCCAAGCCTGACATATACAGATGACTTCGAAGCCAAGCTAGTTCGTCTTGGGCATCCGCCATCTCAAGGGGGATTTTCTCGTGTTGTGAGAAAATTCCCTTGTATGTTTTTTTCTTTAATCTGTCCCAACAGGTTTGCTTGAGCCACTCATGGCATTCAGATACCCAGGGATCAAATTCTGACACATCCAATATTTCACATGTTTTCCAAAAGGCTAGAGATACCTCATCTACTACCTCTTTCAGTAGAGTTTTTCTCAAAGGGATATGATTCATACCTAGCCCAAATAGCTTCCTCAAACCATGGTGTCGGATAATGGTGAGGTCCATTGTCCGTACATGTTGAGTGTGAGAGTCACCAGGCATGTGGAATTCAGCCAGTGTATCACTGTCGCAGAACCTTTTAAATCTATTGGTGCTCTCACATAGACATGGATGATTGGGTGTCAAATCCTGTGAGAAACTACTTGGTCAGTATCTTGGGAATCTGGTAGCGTTGTATGCTCCAACACTGCTTGAATTGCAGGGATCGTAGTGGGCAGTGGGTACTGGTATCCCAAATTCTACATCTCGTCAATCCACTCCGGGTTGGTCATGATGGACTTCTGCAAAAAAAGAATGTTAGTGCGTTCTCTTGGATACAAACCACATTACAAGTATGCTGGAAGTTCAGCATGATAGTCAATGGATAGTGTATGCAGAAACCACTAAGCATATTGGACAAGGAGAGAGGGAAGATATTTTTTGTCATGTCAAGACAAAGACAGGACCCCTAGGGTCGTTGTCATGAAAGAATAATCAGACATATCAGCCAATAGTGACACCATCCATCCATCATCAAGCTTAGAAAATCCAGATTACATCCATGCACAGTAATGTGTTCATGTCAGTATTATTCATAACCCAAAGAGTATGCCACTGATGTTGATTGACCGCCAATCATGATCATGATATACATTGAGAGGTCTGGGTGGGATGGCGGGTACTTGGCCATATTTTGGCCTTGATGTGTTGCAGGTCAAATGGTCATACAGATTTACTGTCTGCAAGCTATAATCCAAGCATACTTCAAAGATATTCATCTCTAAGCCACCACCATCGCCTTAAAGAGCCCGCATAGGCAGCGCTCACATGAGTCATAAACACTCAAGGATTGGCAGCTCATGGTATCTGCAGCACGAGCACCATGGCTCATCCCAATCCGCCATCGCACGCGCTCTCGCAGCGCAAAAAGAAAGACATTAGGGTTGCGCAGGGTTTTCCCCTGTCTGGCCCGTCATTCATCCTCAGGATGAAAAACATCCGCCAGTCTGTACGCCTGACGGACGTTGTCCGTTTCTCATTCGCGGAAGATGAAAGACATCGTGCGTTCATCCTGTCTTGAACTTGACGGATGCAGTCCATTTTTCATCTAGGTTAGATGAAAAACATCGGGGGTTTTTTTTTAAAAAAACTTTTTTATACCTGTCTTGCCCCGTATTTAGATCCTGTCAGATGAAGTCATTTTTTCATCCAGGTTGGATTGAAAAAATAAAAACTGACGGGAGTTTTGCAATCAATACATTCCGGGTTGATGTTTGGATGAAGCAAAAAACCTCACAGGTATTTAGTGAAGAAATATTTTACTAGGGAAAAAAAAAGAAAAAAAAAAGGATGAAAAACATCCAAAATTCCCTGCAACCCAGTTTTTCAATTCTTTCAATTTTTTCAAAGATGGAAGTCCGGACAACAATTCCATAAACCCAGTTTCCAGAGGGAGAGAGAGGGAGAGAGAGGGAAACCAAAAAAAAAGAAAAAAATGTGGGGCTGCTCGGTCACCAACCCCCCCCCCCCCCCACATTTTTTTTTTTTTCTTGCCCCCTCTCTCCCTCTGTCTCCTTCCTCAGAATTGGCCGGTTGCATCAGTGTTCTTTACATGTTTTTCCATCTATACCGGATGGATTCTAAACAGTGTTTTCACCCGCCCTATAAATTTTTTCTATCCATACCGGATGAATTACAGGCAAAGCGCATTGAGGCTTTACAACAGCAGTTAGAAGTGTACAAGCTAAGAGAGGAGCAAACTCTCAAGGGAACCACAAGCAACTTGGTGGATAACAGCCTTATGCAGGTCTGGTTAGCACAAGGGCCAGTAGAGGGCAAAGCACCACGAAAACTCACCCAAAGCGAGATGAATGAGCTCAGACTACAAGTGCAGAACATTGCCACAACTACTATAGACAATGTCTATAGTAGAATAGCAGAGTTACAGGAGGATGTAGACGGACTGCAGACTCAAGTGGAGGACCTCACTTCAAACATCGACAAAAGAGTCTATATCCCTCAGGAACAGCTAATGGCTTCTTATTTACAAGCCAAAACTTTGGCTTTTCAGTCTTCACAGGAGGTGCAGGAGATGCCAATGATACAAGAGCCAGTACCACCAACACCACAACAAGTCACTGTACCAGTAGCTGAACCTGTTGTTACTACAACCACACCACAGCCACCACAGCCTGAGGTATGGGGCAATGCTGCTTTTAACCCACCTAAAACTCCAGTTGCAAAGGAGTACAGTAGGGCTATGATTATGCCCTTCAACCAAATTCCCATCATGTTGGATTTGGCTTGGAAAGAATTTAGTCCTCCGCAGTCATTCGCACATTACTACCAAATCATGCGCATCTGGCTGCCAGTGGCAACTAGGACTAAAGTTCTTCCGAACAATCGATCAATTGAGGATCATCACTTTGCACAGTACTGGCACGAGGCAGGTACCATGTTGAGGGAATTAATTGCTTTCCAGGTTGTACATGGACTCATTTATACCAAGACCAAGGAGGTAGCAAGTATTGTCATGGGATGCGGGTTATACTACGCTGCTTGTTTTCTGGTACGTTATCACATTGAGCAACAAAAGATGCAAACACGCTTTCTGAGTTATTCCAGTGGAGATCATTGGGTATTACCTTCGGTGCCACCTCATATGTACCTATATGACCCAAAAGTTATGATGCAAAAGGATTCTCAAATTCGTTCATGGTTTCAAGCGGCCTGGAACAATTTGTCAACACAGAAATTCGGCATTGATGATATTTTCTATAAGGGACATGTGGCATGGAAATATTTGCACGCTGCACCAGTAATTGGTACCCCACTCACCTGGACAGACAAGGAGCTTAGTGTCTACACCAATTTTGCTGTTCAGCGGTTACACCAAGTTGTAAAATATAAACTTCCAGACATGGTAGGACAACATTGTATGCCCCAGAGGATTCCACAAAAAGTTCAAAAATTAAAACACCTGAGGGGCGATGAGGATTCTGATACAACTGTTTCTTCACCGAATTCTTTTGACATGGGAGAAGACTATGCAGTTCAGATGGCAGAGAAGAAGGGACGGGGGTCTCCTATGCCGGAAAGGTTACCTCGATATCAGCCTCCAGAGGGCCTCACTTATCCAAGTAGTGATCAACCATCTCCGTCAACAAGAGACAGACCTCGGGCTCGTACACACAGTCCGCCACGAAACTCTCAACGTCAAAAAGGTGCTCACTCACAAAGGTTTGCTAATCGAAATCAGTAAACCGTGAGGACACGACTTTTTGAGGGGGGAAGGGTTAATGTTAGAGGACTGTCGGGGACTTAGACACTTATACGGGATCTGTAGGGTACCCTTAATTTTTGCATAGACTGAGACCAACAGGAGCCTTAGGGGTGACAGCAGCGCACTGAAGAGGGGGGTTACACAGCCCGTCACAGTCGTCACAGCCGACACAGCCCGGCACAGCCGACACAGCCACACAGCCAACACAGCCCGTCATAGTCGTCACAGCAGACACAGCCGACACAACCAACACAGCCCGTCACAGTCGTCACAGCCGACACAGCCATCACAGCCGACACAGCCACACAGCCAGTCACAGCCCGTCACAGTTTCACACAGCCAGTCACAGCTTGACACAGCTGTCACGATCATAGGGAACAGAGAGTAGGACAGGGAACGACTGTGGGGAACAACACCTGCGAAGGGAACATGATTAGTTCACAGACGACGGTTAGTGAGGGAAACGGTTAGAACCACGGGTAGGAAGGTAAAGGGAGAAGCGGGGATTTGAGGGGGGACTTCTTGGTGATGGAGGAGAGGGGATCGGGGAGAGATGAAGAACGGAAGTGAAGATAGAGAGATGATGAGTAGATGCTTGATATATGCAAGGCTGTAATGATATTGTAGAGCAGATTAGAGATACAATGGCTTCGGCCTGATACCTGATAAATCATAATCGGATACTTTTACGATACAATCACACTGTGTAGAGAGATCTGAGTGAAGCTGTGGAATGAATGGATGAGTTGATGGAATCCAATAGATTGATAAAGCAAACTGATACTTAATTATCAATGGTAAGATAGCTAACATGAATGCCAAAAGGGAAACAAATAGGAAACACCCCCATGATACACTAGCTGTAGGTCATGACTGATTGTTCTGCGCGGGCTGAGTACTTAGAGATTTCCAACTCTTCTATCTTGGAGTTTTCGCCTCGAATAGCGAAGGGATGGGTGAGTAAAAGCCGTGCGACATGAGCCTCTTGGAGTGATAGTCATAAACATGCGCACCCATAGTTACCCACTGATGGTTTGTAATTCGCTTGATGTGATCAAACATCACCCAAGCATTCGACAAGTTTCCAGTTGTCATGCGAGTGACCAAGTCGACTCCACTCCCAGGCCCACAAGTCATTTTAAAAATGTAACAGCGATCGGATTTGCTGCCTTGCCCTGGAAACTTGCTACCTTGGATGTAGTCATATCCAGTCATTCGTTTCACCTCCAGGATTGAGTGCATGTCCGACCCCCGGCCGAACTCCTGCTTGCAAGATACGATGTGATTCCGCACATTCGGACTACAAACGTGTGAGACGGACTCCAACAGGTCAAGCATCTCCTCTTCATTCAAGGGCACCCGGTCTGAACCATCTTCAGACATGATTTTGCCAAGAGCAATCTTGTGGGCTGCCTTCAGCTTGGTTTGGCTCCGGGGCTCAATTTCACCTCCTCTTTTATGATGTCGTGTGCTTCCTGCATAGCCTCACGCATGTTGCCTCTCGCCAAGGGGTGGCAGTGGACTCCAACGTGTATGCAAGCTCTAGTCAAGTCCGGGAGCAAATGGATAACGTAATATTGCTTGGCTCTGCACATGGACATGCACGTCGGTGGTTCTTTGCAATGTGCGCACTTGAAAGTACCCGCAGGAGCTTGGCTGGAGACAATGAATGGATGATGCGTTGTGCCAGTCCAATCCGTCTTGTTTCTCCGCCCTCATTTGGAGAGAAAGTGGAAGCAAGCGGGATTGAGGCACCTCAGCTTCCCCGCACACAGGACATATCGTACACGAACACCATCAGCAATTTTCGTGCTACTGGTCTTCGTCACACACCAGGGGTGTCCGTCATGCTTTCGATCCATGTCTGTTAACATCCCTGAGGCTTTGTTTGACGAAGTAACAGGTGGAAACTCGAAGATGACATTGCCATCGACTTCAGGAGACAGATATGTTACCTTCCTGACCGGAAATTTGGCATAGTCGAGAGCAGCCAGCTCGGAGCGAGAACCATCGAGGTGATGTTGCCGTAGGAGCTGCACAATGGACCGGGTTGGAGTTATGCTCGAGGGTACATGCGTAGCACCTACAGAGACGTCAATGTCAGATTTGAACGACCGTGTGGAGGACATGGGGACCTCAATGCACTCATCTTCCTTGTCGGAAATGTCAAATACGTCCACACGAGAAGCTATGGAGGGTCTTGACGGTCCAGGTCGGGAATGATTATCATTGCATACCTCTCTGTTGGCAGTGGCCGCCTGTCGGTTTCCGGACTCCTTTATGGATGGTGTGGGCAGCAACTGATTCGGAAAGGGAATGGGCATTCCCACAGCTCGGTACAGGATGGTGTCTGATGGGGGTACGTGCCATTCGATTCCGCAACCTCCGTCGTTACCTAGCACGACAATGGTCTCGTCAACCTGTCCAGGAACATCCTTCCTTTCTTCTTCCAAATAAACTGTGCCCGGTTTGAGCTTGAATTTGGAACAAAGGTAAGTTTCGATTACTCTGCAAAGTCCTCCCTCGTTTGGGATCCAGGCTCTCCCAAGTTGCGGAGGACAGCAAACTATAGCGTAGGAATTCGGAGCCATCGAAGACCGCACGAAGTTGGCAAGTGCAAGGTTCAGTATAGTGACAGACCAAGGCTCACAAGCACCATGTAAGTGGATCTGCGGAGTCCATCAATGATTGGAAGTCGCACATTGAAGTGGAAAGTATTGTTTCAAGCTACATGCATGAACGTGGGAGGTGTGATTCCATAGCCAGTAAGTATGACAATGATGGCCGATTCGGCGACGAAATAACATCTCCTGACAGTTTCTCCTGAGGGTGGATCCAGCAGTATTCTCGGTGCAGACATGAACATTCGCACTGACAAGTGCCAGGACAGTTAGTTAAAACGGTCAGACAACCAAGTTGTGCTCATAAAGACAGGCCGCAATTGTGTTGTTTCGGAACAATGCAACCCATTGAGGTTCCGCATGCGGAAATGAGGTTCCGCATTTCCGTCCGGAGTGATACTTTCGATTGCTGCTGGACGAAAATACGACGCCGCATTACCGTTTTGCATCTTAGTCATGCACCAGTGCGACGGAAATGCGGCACCGAGTTTCCGTCCGGGGTAAACATTTATACTCTCCAGAACGGAAATGCGGTACCGCATTTCCGTCCGAGTCGCACCTTCCGACATTCCAGAACGGAAATTCTGCGCCGCATTTCCGTTTTGTATCTGACACATGAAGCTGAGGGATAGAAATGTTGCACCGCATTTTTGTCCGGGTGAGACTTTCATACTCTCCATAACGGAAATGCGGTACCGCATTTCCGTTCTGACTAAAAATCGTGAACCATCGGAACTGAAATGCGGCACCGCATTTCCGTTTTGTATCTGAGGCATGAAGCGGAGTGACGGAAATGCTGCAGCGCATTTCCGACCGGTTAAGACCTTCATACTCTCCAGAACGGAAATGCGGTACCGCATTTCCGTTCTGATTGAGAATTATGAACAACGGGAACTGAAATGCAGCACCGCATTTCCGTCCGAGTCGCACCTTCCGACATACCAGATCGGAAATGCGGCGCCGCATTTCCGTTTTCTATCTCAGGCATGGAGCGGAGGGACGAAAATTTTGCACCGCATTTCCGTCCGTTTGAGACCTTCATACTCTCTCGAACGGAAATGCGGTACCGCATTTCCGTTCTGATTGAAAATTATGAAGAACGGGAACTGAAATGCGGCACCGCATTTCCGTCCGAGTCGCACCTTCCGACATACCAGATCAGAAATGCGGCGCCGCATTTCCGTTTTCTATCTCAGGCATAGAGCGGATGGACGAAAATTTAGCACCGCATTTCCGTCCGTTTGAGACCTTCATACTCTCTAGAACGGAAATGCGTTACCGCATTTCCGTTCTGACTGAAAATCGTGAACCATCGGAACTGAAATGCGGCACCGCATTTCCGTCCGAGTCGCACCTTCCGACATTCCAGAACGGAAATGCGGCGCCGCATTTCCGTTTTGTATATGAGGCCTGGAGCTGTGGGACGGAAATGCGGTGCCGCATTTCCATCCATGTGAGACCTTCAAACTTTCCAGACCGGAAATGCGGCACCGCATTTCCGTTCAAGTGAGACCTTTATACTTTCCCGAACGGAAATGTGGCACGGCATTTCCGTTCATCAACTAAGGTATGTGAAGGTGGAACAGAAATGCGGTACCGCATTTCCGTTCAGATTGGAAATCATGAACCACGGGAAGTGAAATGCGGTGCCGCATTCCGTCCGAATCGCACCTTTGGACATTCCAGAACGGAAATGCGGCGCCGCATTTCCCTTTTGTATCTCAGGCATGGAGCTGTTGGACGGAAATGCGACACCGTATTTCTGTTCAACAACTAAGATATGTGAAGGTGGAACGGAAATGCGGTGCCGCATTTTCTTCCAACAAGTACGGATGTGTAGCTTCGTGATGGTACTTAACGGAAATGCGGCGCCACATTTGCATTTTCACTCCAACTCATCAGACGCTGGGACGGAAATGCCTTGAAATGTGAACACGTGGAGCAACGGAATTGCGGCACATGTCTGCAGTCTATCTGACTGAAGTGGCATGAGGCGGCGCGGCCTGACCGTTGGATAATGATGTTTGTTTTTCGGACGGCTGGCGTACCCTGAACGATTCGAATTTCGTAATGACGCAAAGTCCACGAGGAGACACTTTCGTCCAACCATTTCGAACCCAAGTGGTGCATCACCGCGTTTCATCTTCTTTTGTCGTGTCTCCTCAGTCACCCCTCTCGCGCCCTTTCCATCTACACTCTTCGCCCCTTTTCCATGTCTCTGTTCTTCTTATGCTCGAACCTGAGAGGGAGGGAGTGCGTGCACCAGAGAAGACACATCGTCGCAAGCTCCGAAAATTGTATTTCGGACGTAGGCCAATGCCGAAGGGGAAGAAGCAGATGCGTCTACAGGAGGAGATTGCCATCTTGCAGCATCAGGCCACGCAGGCAACCCAGCCACCAGTGAGAGCTCCGTGCTATCGGGATTCGTCAGCTGATCGAGCACCGAAACCCGCCTCATTTTTCTTCTGCAATTCTTAGACTGTATGCTAGGAGACTTGAATGCAGAAGATGTTTGCATGCCTAACCGGAAAGGTGGACATGCTGGAGGGATCGCAGGAATCCGAAGAGCCGCAGGCAGAGTCCGTGGAGCTAGCTGCAGCACGCACACCCAGCCGATCCACGAGCATGGGTCTTCCTGCCGGGCCTAGCCCTGTGCGTTTCAAGGACGCGGCTTCCAAGGGCAAGTCTTTGCAGTTCAAAGCCCCAGAGAGCGACTCGCCTTCGAAGGTCATGGAGAATCGCCAGCAGGGGTCTAGCCCTTCTCTTGCAAAGACGAAGAAGAAGCAGCCCGTCCTTCAACTTGTTTCTGAACCGGACCAGGCCGTTTCCCCCCCACCCAGGCGAATGAAGCAGATTCAATTGCAGCAGACACCTTCACCTGCAAGAATGAGGAAGCACAAGGCAATCAGGGGGAGGGTGGAGCAGTCTCCCGCAAAACCGATTCCACGAGCTGAAGCCCAGTTCCTGCTTGATTTCCAGCCTGGTGATGTTGGGGGCGTCTCTGCTGCAGCGAAGGCAATGGGATCGACCGATTTCGTCGATGTGGTACCGGAGGAGGGTGCTCTCAACGTTCGCAGCAAGACGTGACCACTATTGAGGAAGATCTTCATAATACTTAAGGCCCGGAGGAGGCCTTTGCAATTGCAGAATTGCCCGCAAAGATTCCCCAGAGTGCAGCTCCAGTTGGGGATGCTCCAGTTGCTCAGCCCCTACCGCCACCAGCAAAAATGTCTCCGGAGGAATTCCAAAGTGCAGCGGATACAATGTTGGAGGAGACACATAGTAGCATTGGCAGAGTTCTGGGCAGCAGGATATTCCAGTGGACTCTTCGAATCCCACTCTGTTGCATGGTCTCCCCTCCCATCGTCAGGCAGACACTTCCCGGAGATGTGGATAAGCTCAAGTTCGCATTTCGAGAAGGGTACCGTCTTCTACGTTTCCCTTGAGAATGAGGACGGCGAATGTCGTGGACCCACTGCGGATGAATTGTCAACATGGGATACCCACTGGCACACTCGCAACGACGAATTCGAGGCAACACTGAAGGGTGATCTAGACTTCGGCCATATGTTAGGTAAAATGTTCTTTGTGTGGGACGGGAATCACCGACTTCTCGCCTGGTGGGAGTACATCAAGCAGGACCATGCCAAGCACATTGGCTGGCATTACATGGTGGAGTGTGTCATCCTCAAGGTGAAGGCGGCAGACTCCTCCCTGCTCAAGAATGCCATGGCGGACCTCAACTCGTAAGATACTCATACCCTCCCAAGCACGTTCGAAATGCGGTGCCGCATTTCGGTTTCCAATCTGTTCTGTTTCCGTGCTTTCGTGGACTGAACTGGAGAGTGTGCCTTGCAGGGTCACTGAAAATGCGTACGTGCATACCCACATGGCACATATGCTGTACAGGGTAAGGAAAACTGGTCTCATTGATCCGCACATGTTTGCGGAAATGCTGGAGCCCGAGCTCATTCAGAAAGCCGTGGCAAAAATTGACCGGACATGGTATCGTCTCACTATGGATGGAATGGTGGAGGTGATATACAAAGTAAGTCGTCCTCCCATTTCCCTCTGCTCATCCTTCCCCAATTTCCAGTAATCTTTCCACATGAATCGAATGTAACGCTTCTGCATGTTTTTGTTGGCAGTTAAACATCAAGCTGGATTTGGCCCATGCCAAACGCTTCTTCATGGAAAGTGAGGGGCAGGTCAAAACGTTGCAGTCATTGACTGAGCACTTGAAGGAAGCCAGGGTCAAGTCCAGAACGAAATACAAGTCAAAGCTTGTGAAGCTGGTGGCCATTGCAGATCCGGCACTTGGAAAGGACTTCATCCCCGAGATTGCAAAACACTATTCTCGGGCCATGCAGCCGACCATGCAGTTGGAGAAACTGCATCACCTCTCAACGGAATGTGTTGAAGCGAAAGAGAAGGTGATGTTTCAATGCACTGAAGTTCCTTCCTAGCAATAGCCACTCTTCTTCCTGCTCCTGACATTGGATCGGAAATGGCAGACACGGTGGCTGTCGATCTGGAATGCATCGGAGAGTATAAGGACAATGTGGTCTTTTCCACTCAAAGTTTCCGACCCTGCAGTGGATGTGTGGCTCAACCGCATGACTTGGTGGTTCCAGGTAATTCAAGGTACTTCCCCATATTTGCTTTTCTGAAATGAATTCCCTGAACTGCTACGTGACAATGCATGCGGGAATCGTAGGTAATGACGAATGCGAAGGAGCAAGTCGTAATGCATACAAATTCGTTCAGCTTGTACGTCAAATGGGATGGAACACAAACATTGGAAGACTACGTGACACGTTTCAGATGTGCGTACAAGGACAACCTCTTCGCCAGGGAGCTGCAGACAGCAAGAAGGAGCGTGGAGTTTACACATCAGGAGGGAGCTGGAAAAGCTGCAATGCGAATTGTTTACAGGTGAAGCCCAGCTGTCCTTGTATGCAAAGCCTGGTTATGAGGTTTGTCTGGGAAATGCGGCACCGCATTCGCATTTTAAGTTTTCGGTTGCACCTTGCGAGTACGTTGGTCTCAATTTTTGCTCACGCATGCTGACTGCCCTGCAGGTATATGAAATACGTGCTTCTTCAGACAGGGGCCCTGGCTCAAGAGCCCCCATTCTTCATGGCTTGGACCGTGGCGGGCCCAAGCTGTGTCTACACACCCGAGATGCAAAAACAATGGCATGCTGCGCATCTGGTTGGATGCCCGTGGTACCTGGACATGTCTGGCGGAATTGTTGACGAGTCTGAGAAAGATCTGCACGCGAAAGCAGAAGAGAAGAGAAAGGAAAGACGTGTCCCTGCTCGGCCAGGGTCGGCAAAGGAAGCTGCTGCTCTGGAACAATCCAGAAAGGCAGCTGAGATGGCACAGAAGTCGGTGGATGCAGCTGTGCAGGCTCAACAGAAGGGGTCCAAGAAGCGGACTCGCCAGCAAGGAGCAGCAGTTGTGTCACCCAAGAAAACGAAGAAGCAGAAACAGATAGTGCAGGTAGAGGGTGAGGAAGAGGACTCCGATGGAGACTTTGCAACCAGCCCACTCCCCGAGACGCAGCCGAAATCCCCTATGCCCACCGTTGTCACGAGAGGGACGAGAACTGGCTCGGCAAAGAAGACACTCTTCAACCCCCCGGGGGGGCACCCTTTCGAGCTGGTGGAAATGAAGAGGCCGAAAGTGGATCCCGATACAGTAGTCCAGTGTGTGAATGAGAGTTTTTTGGCGGCTTTGGATGGACGGGCAGCCAAGTTGGCATACACGAAGACCATGGAGGGTCTGAAGGGCACAGCACTGAAGAAGGCGGCTGCCGAAGAGCCTTCCGACACCCCAGGGTTTCTGAAGATGGTCTCGTTCTTTGAGAGGGTGTGTGCAGACAAGGATTGCAGGAGGGGCGGAAATGCCACCGAGTGGTCTTGCGATATGATCATCTTGGATATTCCGGACGGAGAGCCTGTGGAAGGACTGCAAGCTTTGCCATCTTGGAACAGGTACTCCGAGGACTTTTGGAAGAAAGGATTCGGGCTCGCCCGCATGGTGTTGGACAACAGAGGCTGTGTGGTTGTCCTGGCGAGCAGAGGCAAAACACGCAGACAGGAATTGCGAAGTGGACCCGCAAGAGCGCCGTCCCAATTCTAAAGAAGAAGTGGACGTGCATCAACACATTGGGCCTTTGGTTGGAAGGGAAGAAGGTAATTACGACATTGGCACTCGTCCTTTCATTTTCTTAGGAGTTTTGAAATGCGGTGCCGCATTCGATTTCTAATCGTTCCCCACTGTGTATGCAGACGAAGCAGTTCGATGCATACTGCTTTGTGAAGGAGAACTTCACCTTTGCTTTCCGGAAGGAGGGATTGTTGGTTGACCCGAACTGCGACCCCATCGATTACGACGTCCTGTTCAACAACGTTCCCACGAAACTTCTCCCTCATAGCCTCACTTCAACTGAACCCCTGCGGTATTCACGGACTCGGAGCCCTGCCTTCATTCAGACAATTATGGAGACCTGCACTGACGTTGAGGGCACAGTGCTCGACCTCATCTGTGGGACAGGTATGCTGAATCTTGTTGTATGCTATTCTGCAAATTCTCGTTATGCTTTCATTCGCAACATCTGAAGGGCCATGTCATAATCTGTGGATGGCATTGTAACAGGTGCCTCAATGTGGGCTGGGCGGTTTTCCGACCGGCACCTCTTTGCCTACGAGGAGGACACATCTGTCTGGGGATCCCATCTGGAAGGGCTGCAACGGAATGTGAAGGCTCCCATCGAAACCAAGGACTCCTCGGATTCGTCGGAGTCGGAGGAAGAGACAGTGGACATTGATGCCGAGGAGAACCCGGAATACGAGTGAGTGCAAACATTGTAAGTTTGCAAAGCCTTCTGGGTGATTTTTTGTCAAACGCATTTCCGGATCTCTGGTTCTCATTGGTCTCGTTGGTGATTGTTATGTGCAGGATTCCAGGATCCGAGTCGAAACATGTAGGGCCTATACTTCCTGCCAGGAAGAATGTCCCGTTCTTTGCGAGGGCTGACTTCATGACGAGCCCGGTGAAGGACTACTCCCTCCTCGTTATGCAGCTAAACTCGCAAATACGGCGATTAGACGATGTGAGAATCCCAGTAAAGTAGAGCAGATTTTGGAGAGGGCTTGGGAGGACAGAAGGATAAGGAAAGAGTTGGCAACAGCTGAGACAGGTAGACGGGTGCGAAAGTTCATATGTGATTCAGCGGATGAGAGCGATGCAGACAAGAAGGACGACGAGCCAACGGAGGTGAGATGGTCAGTTCCGCAAGGTGAAGATGGGATTTTCGAAAGCCTGGCCAACGACCAGTCCGCTGGAGATGAGAAAGGCAATGATGGGGTGGAGGCGGAGCAGGACAGTCAAGGACAGGACGACGATAGTGATGATTTTCAAGATTAATAGAATTTTAATGAACTCTCTGTACATTTAAATTCTATTCCAAAGTATATAAAGGAAATTCTCCCCGTCCTTCATGTCCCCTCTCCATTTGCTCTCAACGACAACATCGTCCAAACCTGGTCCCTCCCAAAATCTGAAATGCGGCACCGCATTTCCAAAACCGGGGCAGAACATTTTTCCGTTTCATGGTTTGGACATCAGAAACTGTTCGTGACAAACGGAAATGCGGTGCCGCATTTCCGTTTCCGACACGGCAGTTTTGCCGATTGCCAGCTCCTTCCATGGAGGTAAATGGAAATGCGGAGGTCGAACATGGAAATGCGGTGCCGCATTTACCTTTTGGAGATGGACATTTTTCCAACTGCAGACCCATCGACGGAAATGCGGCTCCCCATTCCATGATGCTAGACGGGAATGCGGCACCGCATTCCATTGTCCAATAAGAAATTTCGATGACGTACATGGAAATGCGGCGCCGCATTTCCAAAACGGACATTGTTGTTTGTCCAATTCCAGACCCTTTGACGGAAATGCGGCACCGCATTCCGTCGTCCTATAAAAACTTACATTGTCCTATAAAAACTTTCGATTGCCCAAAATGAAAATGCGGCGCCGCATTTCCAAAACAGACATCGTTGTTTGTCCAATTCCAAACCCGTGTGGGCATTCCGTCTTCATGGACGGAAATGCGGCACCGCATTCCATTGTCCAATACGATATTTTGATGACGGACATGGAAATGTGGTGCCGCATTTCCAGAACGGACATCGTTGTTTGTCCAATCCAGACCCTTCGACGGAAATGCGGCACCGCATTCCATTGTGCTCTCCGGAAATGTTGTGCCGCATTTCATTGTCCGGTACGAAATTTCGATGACGGACATGGAAATGCGGTGGCGCATTTCAAGTATGGACATGGACAAGCATTAGCAACTGGACATGCTCGGACAATTCAAGGTCCAATATGGAAATGCGGCGCCACATTTCAAATTCGAAGTATGGTAATGCCATGTTAGGAAATGAAATGCTATACAACATTTCCGTTACGACGACAACGGAGGAAATGGAGCTGCTAGAAATCGCTGCATGGAGCAAAATGAAATGTTGTGCCGAATTTCCGAGCTTCGGCGTGTACATGTTTCCTTTTACTCTACTATAGATGGATTTTCTTCACCTCAGGACTCTGATATCGCTGACTCTGGTACATTCATATGGACAGACACATTGTAGAAATGAGACCTCAAATTGTAAACAGTGGGCCAATTACGGCAGTTCTTGAGAACGATGAAACACAAGCACACAGAAGTGAGGTACGATGGGTTGTTTTATTGATCGAACACGGTGTGTCACATTTAGGAACTCCAGACAAATCTAAGCCCTTCCTCCTTCTACATGGGCGTCACCAAGTCGACGGAACTTCGATAGCCCTCAAAACAAGCTCATTACTGATGCGGCACCTCGAGGTAAACTGCAATGCGGTCGATCTGGTGCCCTTGGTGGAGCTGACGACAATGTCATGCCCATCAATTATACCACCATCATACATTGACAAGGTCACTTGGGGCCTCCTGTGCCCGTGCGATTCGTCTTCGCACTCAGCCGAATGTCTCCATACACTGGAAAAGCGGAGTGAACTCCACGAATATAGTTTTCCCCGGTGCCGTCCTCCTTGGTCCACTGGCAGCAGTTCCAGCGCCAAGTGAAGCCGTGCTGATCTGTCGGCATCCCATTCCACCTTGGTATATCGAGGTCAACAATTTTCAGGACCCACGGCCGCATTGACCCTCGCCCTCACCCTCGCTCAAAGCGGTAATAGCCCTCCCAGATACTCCCATTGCGCGCAAAGACTCCCGCTTGATTCCAGAAGCGTCTGTGAAAACAAAGAGCCAGACAATGAATGTCTCCTGATTCTGGTTTGAACATAGCATATCCTGGCCATGATAAGGGCAGTCAGCAGGATTTCGGCGGCACGGCATCCTTGAAAAAGATAGCGGAGTACTCTCAACGACAGCAGCTCCCGGATGGAGGAGGCAGCAACGCGGTGGCTGCAAGAAATTCAGCAAAACGCTGCAATTCCTCACAAACACTCCAGGGCACATTTAAATTTCCCCCCGACAGGAACCTCACGGATGATGATTGGCTACTCCATGAATGTAGCCGTTTCAGTTTCCTTCCCTGCCATGCAAACTAATGGGCAGTAAGTGTCAGGTGGGGACCTATAGCCCACTCGAGACGAGAAGTCCCATCCCCA